>CM068757.1:14748943-15205005 GCA_035084275.1 Hydrolagus colliei | reverse complement strand
TTACTCATTGAGTAGGTCAAACTCTTTCCTCTTTGTTCCATAATCCCACCCACCCCACCACTGCACAACTGTGATATTTCATATAAAATATAAATTGCCTATTTATCATTAAAATATAAAATTTATATTTTATATGCTTATAAAATATTTTAGAGTTCCTTTTATGTTACTCACTGATCTCTGTTAGTACATTCTCTTTGTCGTTCTTATTTCCATTTTTTCTTCTCTGTATTATATTTTATTTGATTATCTTCTGTATTTTGTACCTGAAATGTATCATAAGCCTCCTTTTCCCCTTTGAGCCACATCCCCATTATTGCCACTACAGTACATGCAATTTAACCCTGTTGCTCACCAATCTTATTTGTAACACTGTGCATTTACGTACATGTACTTTAAAACCAATTTAGTCTGCTCTGCGTTTTCTCCTCATTTAATCCTTTTTTTGGAATACTCTTTATTACATTGTTGTTCATCTTTTCAAGTCCTTTTCTCTGCCATAAAATGTTTTGCACTCATTCCAAGAAGTATTCAACCCTCACACCAGGGTGGTAACACTGGTGCGAGACTCACACCTGCTTTTGCAGAATTGCCTGTTTATCCCTTTGTCTGTTGGGCCCCCAATGAGAACTGCAATAACTATATCTCCCTCTGCATTGGTATTCTTCCCCATGTTCTCAGGTGCAGCGGTTTATTTTTGACTCCTCTCCCAGGGGGTCCCATCACACTAAGCAGCAATCAAAACAGACAGGTGCACCACACTTTAGGAAGGATGTCAAGGCATTGGAGAGGATGCAAAGGAGATTTACCAGAAATTCAGGACTTCGGTTATCAGATGATAATAATAAAAATTCTAGCATTTGATTTAGCAACAAACCAGCCACAATAGCATAACTTGCTTTCTGATAAGCATTCCTGCTGCTAGTCCAGCCAGGACCACACTACCCATCAGGGCTTTGGTTTGCAGGGTTAATGGAAACCGATTTAGTAGAATAAAAATCTTTGATTGTGGAGTCCTATAGCGTAGTGGTTAGAGCACTTGCCTCACAAGCGTGAGGTCCTGGGTTTGATTCTGAGGTAGGGCAAAACCTAACACATTTTCTTACGCCTCACAAACACCTAACAGTAAGTAGGAACCTGGTTATTAATCAACTGGTGGATCACTTTTCTGGGGGTAATAATTCATTTTTAAAAAATAGTTTTGGACACTCAATCCACTGTTTGTGGGACACTGCTGTGTGGAAGTGGCTCCCTCGCTTCACCGACAAATATGCATTCAGTTTGTTTCATTGTATGTTCTCTGAAACGCTTTAGAAAGTGCTTTAAGACATCTGAAAGACATGAAAAGCTTCTATAATGATGCAAAGATGATTATTATTGTTTTGCTTTATATAAGACAGTGAAAGATGAGCTCAAATACAATTGAATTTATGAAAGTCTTCGCCGTTCTGGTTTACTGAATGTATTCGAGCCTTGAAAACGAGAATTAGTGCACGAACGATCGTTTTCCCAATAGTTTTTAGTACAGTAGCTGTACCTTTTGCAGCCATGATTGCAAACAAAGCATCCAGTACGGAATGTAGTTTTCAGTATTATTATCCTTGACTTTATTATACTTTAGATTAGATTATTATTTAGATAATTATATTTTAAATTATATTAATTTACTTGATATTAGATTATTATATTGGTAACGGCATTCAAAAACCATTTAACATGCCGAAACACCTTAACCAAAACTGCCTTACATGTACAATGTGTCAGAGCTCATGAACAACAGAAGATCCTATCAAGTTTATGCTCACCAAAAGGGTTTACTGTATGATCCGGCAGCTCTTTGAATTATTGCAAGGCTTCCATATAAACAACATTTGCAGTAATTCCTGCTTCGGGTATGATGAACAAGTTTTAACATGCTAAGTCCTTGGAATGCAGTTAGTATGCATTTGGGAGGTTCAAGTGTAATTTCCCCCCAAACATCCTATGGCCATTTTCAAGGTGAACCTGGAGATGTCAATCATGGGGATGCCCAAATTTCTTTAGATTGCTTCACGAGTGCTCACAGATCGGCCCATCTGGTAGTATGTTAGCTTGTCTCTTCAGCCTCACACCCTCTCGAGCCAAAACACAGCCAGGTGGCATTGCATTTTCAGATATTTTCACACATATTTGGTATTCTTTACGGAGTTGTAAAACTCAACACTGATATGAACATTGAAGAGCTGAGAGGTAGGGATTGTGTGGGGCAACCCAATGGTTGCCACTTCTACCTGCTGTTTTACAGAATCCACGAGCTTGTTGACTTCCGCCTATAGAAAGGATATCTATCATGATCTGTGTGGGTCTCCTGTAAAGCTCCTTGGATATTGCTTTCAGCAGGAGCCATCTTTCATACTGGAAGATTTTCTGTTGAATTGTCCAAATTGGGCCATGTTTGCTTACCATTTCAAAGAGCTGAAGGTCTCGGTGTGGGTTTGATGGTTCTGCAGATATGACTTTGTGAATTCGCCAGGGAAGGGTAAGTATATTCAATCATTATCCTGCTACCTTGAACTCCCAGTCCCTGGCACCAAAGCTAAGATCACCATTCCACCACTCCTCCTCCCCCACTGTAGCCTGCAGGCTGATGCTGCCCTGCTGAACGCTCACTCCCAGTCTTTGCATGCGCATTTTGGCTGCAGCCCTGACCTGAGTTAATCTCCCCTGGAAATGCTCCTCCTCCTACTTCCCACTATCCGCCAGTCCCATTCTGGCCTTCTCTCCCATCGCTGACCTCGCCTTCTCTCTCTGCCAGACCCTATCATTAACTCCCTCTACTCCAGCCTTGGCATCATCCACCGGGCCCATTGTAGCCCCTGGCACTGGCTGCCCCGGAGCAACCACCCCAATTGTCCTATCGTTCTCTCCCTCTGGACAAACCACCATCAAAAGGCAAACGTGACTTCCCCCTCCTCATCCAAACTCTCACCCCTCCTCTCTCCAGTCATCACTTCCCCGTGACCCTAAATCCTCCACACACCATTCTCTCCCCCGCCGACCAGCAAACCCATCCGCATTTCCCTACAAAATATCCGTTTCTTCTCCAATAAAGTCCTCACTATCCATGACCTGCTCGTGGATGATGAACTCCTTCAGCTCATTGGTTAGCGCACTTGGTTTGCAAGCAAGAGACTTGGGTTCAATTCCACACAGGGCAAAAACTTGGCAAAGTTTACTTGCTCCACGAGCCTGACCATATTCCCTCAAAAAAACAACAATAAATGGTCATTTCAATCGACGACTCTTTGTGGGACACTGCTTTTTGTAATAGGCTGGCATGTTTTGCCCACAAATATAGTCAATTCACATTACAGTACATTCTGTGAAGTGCTATGAGATGTCTAGAAAACAAAATTACATTTGTAGAGCGCCTTTAACTTGAGTATATTTCAAGGCGCTAGAAGACATGAAAAGTGCTACATCAAATGCAAAGTTTATTATTATTAGTATGTGCCAATTGAGTGGGGCTCAGCAATAGTAGGAGACCCCAAAAAACAACTATGCCCGTGATGCTCCCCAAGGCAATACTTTTACAGTGACATATACATCGAGTCTCTACCTTAATTGAATACTGTACTGTATTGTGTTCTTGGTGGACAGACCAACGCACAGACATTTTGTCTGTATCAGATATAGATTTAGTTACTCCATCTGAATTTTATATTGAAACAATATCAACATTTCCAACAGAATTCTCTTACTTCTTTAAACAATAGTTACCCTAATGCAGCTTAGAGTATCCAGTATTAACAAAACATTTAGCCTAGAATATACTGAATATTCAAATTAACAAAATAAAACATTTTGATGCACCAAAACATTTTGGATGCATTGAAAGAACGTTACAAGTCTTCACTTATGCATTGAATATTGATACATATTTCAGAGGTGCCTTTACAATTTCTTTAAATCAAAATGTTTGAATCTATTAAAATGTCATCTAAGATACTGGCTTTAACGTAGATAGCAACAGTAAACATATATTGCAGCACATAATGCATATTTGCTTAAATACAGAAATAGCATTTCAAATTTTTTGTTGATCTTTGTTGAAAGGTGGATGCACTTTCTGGACTCTTCAACAGAGGAAAGTCCAGAGGTGAAGAATATGCTGTCTTCTCACAATGATTATGCTAATGAATATGTCAGCAATATGCAAAGCAGCAACCCAGAAGCATTGTGATGATTCCCCTCATTTGGGCGTTTTTTGATAAAACGAGGAAAGTTAGGGTCTGTGAAATTGGGAGAAAATGTTTACAAAAATTGAACTTGATAAGAAACAGTTGGTTAATCTATTTGTGTTATAAAACTTTATTCTCTCCGCTACTATCAGATTGGGCAATGCATCACGATTCAAGGCTATGTGCAGTTCTACTGTCTTTGGGGGAATATTCTGCTTTAAATACCAATGCAGCAAAGCACTGCACTGGAATATCAGTCAAGACGGTAGCTCAGTCACAGCATTCTTACAAGTGATTATCACTTGTAACATCCAGTCGATTTAAGGCCGCTTTCAGGAACATAAAATTTGACATGGTTAAAAAAGCAATCCCAGATAACCACTATAGAATGTGCCATGCCAGCAAAATGTGAGGGTGTAGGCTTACAGCTACACACAGCAAATTTAGGGTGGACTCCAATAGGTTTTTCATTACCCAGAGGAATTAACAACTGGAACAGGTTGTCAGGAAGAGTGGAGGCCAGGACATTGTGTATTCATAGATGATCTTTTATAACAGCAACAGCTACATTCAGAGAGTGATTTTCACGTTGGGAGGACGTCCCAAGGTGCTGAACAGTCAGGTCGGGACCCGAGCAAGGGAGAGGGGCAGGGTAGGGGCGTGGTTGGGACAGAGTTAGGAGGGGAGGGAGGGAGTTGCGTCGGCAGTAGAAGGCACGGTTGAAGAGGAGAGTCTTGTGACCGGCCTTGAACGAGGCAAGGGAGGGAGCGAGGTGAAGGGACTGTGGGATGGAGATCCAGAGTGTGGGTGCATTGAGACTGAAAGCCCGTCCGCCGATGGTAGGGCGGGGGGCATGGAGCAGGCCAGAGCCCGCTGAACGGAGTGGGCATGGAGGTTCATAGGGCGACAGCAGGTCGGAGAGGTGAGGGTGGGGCAAGGCCATGATTGGCCTTGAAGATGAGGACAAGGATCTTAAATTCAATTATCTGGGGGACGGGGAGCCAATGGAGCCATGCGAGGGTGGGAGTGATGTGGTCACGGAGCTTGGTGCGGATGAGGACACAAGCTTCAGAGTTCTGGATGATCCGCAGCTTGCAAATGGAAGAATCAGGAAGGCCGATGAAGAGGGAGTTTCCATAGTCGAGCATTGATGTGACGAATACTTCGATAAGGGGTGCACAAGGTGTGAGGCAGTGGCAGAGTATGGTTATGTTGCGAAGGTGGTGGATGGCAGTACTGGTTATGGTACCGATATGGTGGAGGAAGGATAGTTTGGGGTCGAACAAGACGCCTAGTTTCCTGACTGGCTTAGAGAGGTGGAGAGTGCAAAAAATGACTAATTTCATGCCCTCACCAGGATAGTACAGCAAAACGTTGTTTATCTGGTAACTATCTCCCAATACAATTCAGCATTCCAGCAACCTGATCTCATACCGTAGCGATCCGGGACACTCGCGGTATGCTCACATTGCAATGAGCACTTATTGGGGGCACCGGCCCTGGTTACAGAGTACGTATGGTTTGCCGTGCACGGCGAAAATTATTCCAGTCGTCTGCTGGCATATAGTGGGGGAGGCATGGGAGTTAGCAGTAAGTTGACCGGAGAATGCTTAATACTTACATAAAACAGAAGTATGTTTCATAAATAAATAAATGTACAGTAAAAGTCCATTTATGCAGCACCCAGACAACCGCATTCTCCGGAATGCCTAACCAACCGGCGCTCCCCCATAAAATTCCCCAATTAAGCAACCGGACCCAGCCGGCACACTCTCGCTCGCGTAATCATTTGTCTCAGGAGAGTACAGTACAAGTAGTTCTGAATGCTGCCGGCAGTGGCTTAAAGTCGCACTGCTGGTTTTTCCTTTTAATGCAGCACTTTAAGAGGAAAAACCGGCATTGCCGCTTGGAGCCACTACCGTCCACCATTGTAAAAGTTTGCTTTGTGATTGTGTGCTGTTTTGGCAGACTGTAATCGATATGTATTGCTTTATTGGTAAGTATCCATACAATATTCTGTTATTTAGTCTATTATTAATGTGGTATGGATACATATGTTTTGTGATGAATTTTCAGAAGCCTGACCCCCACATATCCGGCACATTCAGTTAACCGGCACATGCCAGGTCCCGAGGGTGCCGGATGCGCAGGCTTTTACTGTATAACAATTACCATTACTTTCATTGATAATTAATTATACGAATTTTTAGCATTAACATTAGCTTATAAAAAGTTACTAGGGGGCGCACATCTGAAGGCTTGACTAGGGCACAAAATACCCTTGCGCCATCCTTGCTTACCGGATTCTGGAATGCTTTTTTACTGATCATTTTACCGACTGTGCTGGAATGCTTTATTGGTACAATGTTCTGTTTAGTCTATTACCATACCTATATGGTATGTTTTAAAATAAGTGAATTTTTGTTGTTGAATTTTCAGAAACTTGCCACTCGAATATCCGGCATATTTGATTAATTGGCACCGGTCAGTTCCCGGGGGTGCCGGATAACAAAGGTTTTACTGTATATAGAATTCCAATGAATTTACATTGGAGATAATTAAACTCTCAATCAAAGATAACATAGTGGTGCTCCCATTATGATTCAAAATGTTAGGCTCATTTATGAAGGATGCACATTTCTGTGAGATATCGGAGCATCTAGCACTTGAGCAAATATATTCCAAAATGATTCATAACAACAAATAAGAACAAAATTATAGCACCTTTCATATTAGGAGGATATACTGTACTAAGGTTCTGATTCAGAATTTTGAGGAATGTAATGTAGAAAATGAGGGGGAAATTTTATTTGAAAAACAAACAATACTGTTTCCAGATCTTCTGTTAGGTGGTTGTATGATAATAAGGAAAAAATAAACAATGATTTCAATAGGAATGCATGTGTTTTAATACTCACTTTTAATAAATTTATAGGTACTTCGAAAACCATTTTGAAGTCCAGGTGCATCATGAAAATATTCTACTAACAGCGAACGTCCATAACTGTGTAGGCTTAGCGGGAGTTCCTGTCCTCCACAGTATGTTCCTTTCACAGTGGATGTTGGTGCAGCAGTATCAGTAACACGCACATAGGCGTTTGTACAGTTTTCATTCGATGGAATGTTCAAATGTGTTAACATCCAGACTATCTGTTGACAATATAAATATTATGATGAAATAGTTTTACTCCAGGTTTTAGAGCAGCAGATAGATGATTACAAGCAAGAGTGTGTAAGAAATTCATGAATTAAATTAAAGAATGGTCAAAATTTAAAGAATGGTCAAGACAATCTATCCATTTTACTAGACTGGTACCAGGATTGAGGGACTTCAGGTATGGGGAAAGGCTAGATAGGCTAGGTTTATTCTCTTTGGAACAGAGAAGGTTGAGAGGAGACCTAATAGACGTTTATAAAATCATGAGGGGATTCGACAGGATGAATAAGGAAAAACTCTTTCCACTGGTGGGTGAATCTGTGACTCATGGTCACAGATTTAAAATAGTTTCAAAATGAAGCAGAGGGGAGCTGAGGAGAAATGTTTTCATTTCAGCGGGATGTTTGAATCTGGAACGCATTGCCTGAAAAAGTGGTGGTGGCCGATTCAATAACAGCTTTTAAAAGAGAATTAGATCTTTATTTAGGGAGAACAGGTCTGTTAGGTTATGGGGAGAGAGCTGGGTAGTGGGATTGAGTTGCTCTTTTCAAAGAGCCGGCACAGACTCAATGGGCCGAATGGCCCATTGTAAAATTCTATGAATTCTATTCATAAAATTCCATGAATAATTCTATGTAAAATTCTATGAAGCCAATGAACAGTAATTCTAAATGACTAAATCGTGCCCAAGGGAATTCCACACTGTACTTTCTTAAGAAAATCCTTTTTTTTGATTAACAATCATGGTGCATGTTTTTCTTTTGGCCAACCAGGCGTCTGACACATGCAGAACCCATCACCATGCTCCAAGGTCTAAACCAAACTGAGAATTCCATGCATCCCACCTGTAATGTTATTTAAACCAAAAACACAGTATCGATTCACTAAGTCCTTTAATTCCAACATTACAAATCAACCTCTTTTAAATTGATCCAGTTACTTTCTCCAAATCCCTTTATCCTTGTATCCTCCATATTCATTTGCCACTTATGTCTGTAAATATACAACACCACCTGCACATGGAAAATCTCTGAGATACATTATTGGAATGGAATGGATCCTGCTTCAAATGACGTCCAACCAAGATACAGTATCGTATAAATTTATCTCCTTGCATTGTTTATTCTATCCCTGAAGGTATAAAACCCGAAACCCCACTGGCTTTCATTTTGTTAATATAGCCTAACCTACCTTCGTGGTTACTTTGACAGATTTATGGATCTGAATCCCCAGATCTCTCTGCTTCTCTAATCCTGTTAGATTCCTACCTTCAATGTACCCAGAATGATTAATTACTGTAAAAGACTTAACAGAAGTCATCATAACAAGAACCACTTGCATTTATATAGCCCCCCTGCATGCCAGCCGCCATCTCATAGCGCTTGACAACCGAGAGCCCGAGCCAGGAGGAGGGTGACGGCATGGCCTGAAGATGGGGAAGGAGGGTGCAAGGCAAAGTAGTTGAGGGACTTCCAAACTTTCAGGATGTAGTGGCTGAAAGCACAACCGCCGATGGTGGAGCGAAGGATTCAGGAGACAAAGAGGAGGCCGCACCTAGTCCAGCAGTGGCAGCAGGTACTGTTGTGAGGAGAGGTTAGAAAATTGGGTAGGTGCTAAGGAATGGAGGGATTTAAACACGAGAGTGAGGATCTTGAGGTCGATCCGCTCTGTGCGGGTGTGAATGCAGGCAGCGGCGTTTTGGATGAGCTGAATTTTGTGAATGGTGGAGGAGGGGAGACCCGTGAGGAGGGTGTTAGAGTAGTCATATTCTATACACCTAGTGATTCACTGACAATCTATTGTGCAACGTGCTTAATGTAACACACATTTAATATTCTTAATAATCTACACCAGATAGATTCCTTAAACATCACAAACAAAACTCTGCAATTTTCATTGTAAAAAAGAATTTCAACATAACTTTTCACTCGGATTCTCATACCATATATGCTCTCGGTGACAACACAACCCAAGTGCAGAGTTCTTTGTGGTTTGCGGAATAAGGTCTTTGAAATCTTATGTCACCTGTGGTTTCCGTCTTCATTTCCCCACAATTGGGAACTGAAAGTTAAAAAAGATTACTGACATATAAATCACTAAAAATATAAAGAATCCAATTTTTCAGTCCTAATTCCAAAACAATATTACTTGATTTATATTTGGCACTGAAACCAGGTGCACTTGACTGTTTCGACCGAAATACAACAAAGATTTGTCTTATTTTTGACATCAGTAGTGGCCTCTCCGCACCACAATCTGGTCCAAACAGTTTGGGTGCACTGGCATCCAAACCATCATGAACAGTTACATGGTCACCAAGGCAGTTTAGAAATGGCTGTATTTCATATGAAGTGAATTCTAGAAGAATCTGTAAAATAAATCAAATAACCAGATCCATTAAGTTGTCGAATACAATATCATTCACATTCAATAATAATCGTTGAATTTCACGTCTGAAAGCGGTTTACAGAATTTGCAGTAAAAGCCCATTTTCCAGCACCCACGGGATTTGGCCAATGTCGGTTAAATGGTATGCCGGATGTTCGATTGAATATTCGGTTGAATATCCGACACAAAAACCCGACAAAACCCAACACGAAATTTTTAAACTTATTTTAACACATACCATATTAATAATGGACTAAATAATAACAGACCTTTGTTATTCACCTAAAAATCACCGTTGCTGGTAGATGCCCAGTTTGAAGCCATGATGCTGGGGTACAGGTGAACTGTCTATCGATAACTGCTACCACGGCGGACATGATGCGAGGGAAAAAAACGGCAGCGCCACTTTAAGACACTACGAGCAGCATTCCAAAATACCGATACCTTTTTTTTTCGAAGTGCCAGTTATTTGGTGTTGATGGGGTCATGGATAAACGGGCTTTTACTATACAATAAACTGAATTGAATGTATTTTCTGGGCTAAACTTGAAATCCACTTGCGCACAGCAGTTTATATTGTGTCTTTCACATTGGATGGCATCTCTTATCATTACAGATTATTTGAATTCAAAGAACAGCAACTATAATAACCTCAATAGCTAAGAATGTAGTCTTGGTAGGCTTTGATGTTGTAAACAGACTGGTGGCCACCTGGCTAATGTAGATATACACGAAGCAGAGCACACAGTAAAAGCAAAGCCACCCATGCCAGAGGCAAATAATAAGATAAAGAGGCTAGCAGGCTAACTGATACAATGAGTATCAGTTTTAAAATTATCAATAATAATTAAAAGGCTAAAAAATACAATCTATAAGGAGAGGCCTCTATAAAGCGTGAAATGTAATGAGCAGTGGACCATTTAACTTTGCAGGATTTACCCTCAATGTTGTTGACAACATTTCAGCCATTTTTCACACATTCTCAGAAAAAGACATAATATTATAAATAATGATATATATAATTGATATAGCGCTTTTTAACATCTTATCCACATCTCAAAGCACTTCACAGAATATGCTGTGAAGTGAATGGACTGTATATTTTGTGGGCGAAATGCAGACACAACAGTGTCCCACAAACAGGCGTGGATTGAAATTACCACTTTTTAAAATTATTGTGTGTTTTTTGGAGTGATTATTACTAGGCATGTAGAGTAAGGAAACTTACATACCTTCTGATTCCGACCTACCCTAATTAACCATTTGCAATCAGCTCCATTTGGATAAACCTGTGGATAATTTGGAGACGTGAAAGTTCCAGTCCTGGTAAGCATCAGTTTTCCACATTCTGGTGCTGAAATATTGAAAATAGTGCTATGATGATGTTAATAAAACAATATCAATAATAATTTGATCACTTCAATCCACGACTGATTGTGGATACTGCAGTGCGCACTTGGCTGTTTCACCAACAAAATATACAATAAATCCAGACATCTTGAAGGTTTGATAAGGACCTTTTTCAAAACACATGGGTTATTATTATTGATTCCTTTTACAATGTTACTATTTAAAGATGCATTTAATTTCTTCATGTCTATTACAAAAATGCATTACAATACAATACTTTTGTTTTCATCTTGAATTGCATTCAGTCGGACTATATCATCCTATAATCTCACCTTGCCAGAATTTATCAATGACTTTGTATTTGTGTTGTGACATCCAGAATTTTAGTACCCTTGCCAACTAGTTTTTATATTTTGGATCAAGCACACAAATTGCATTTCACTAATTAAGTGAATATTATTGCAATTCAATCATATATTTGCAAATCATACTTACTGCAATTATAAAGTTTGTTCAGTTTTTGAAGATCAATCTCAGTAACACTGTCTCCGTGACCAATTGCTATACTTGAATCTGGTATTGCTAACATTGTAGGCTTGCCATTCTTACTCAAAGCTTTACTGCAATAAATAGCAAAAAGATTTAATTACAAATTATGATTTCTTGTTTGTACCTAATTACTATTGCTGTAGAAAACATGTTTTTGAAGGTGATTATATCCACTTTACTAGTTACATAAAGATATTATTATGCATTCCAATAATTCATTGTTTTAGCCAACCTAATCTATTTCCCCAAATTATCATTCAATCCTACCTTAAACGTATCTCTTTTGATTAATCCACCCCACACCCCCTCTTCAATACCCCATCCTATCTATACATGCGATATAAAACGATATAAATGCATTCCTCTCAGCTCCCATTAATATAGTTAGACAGGACAAAGAAGATATTAGAATACAAGAGATAAAGGCATATTCAGGACTGGTCAAAGGGCAAGAGGACTTCTCTGCATATCTAGGGGAGAAGTCTAAAGGAAAAGTTAGACCTGCAGGACCGGAGCAGATGGGGTGCGAGTATAGCAGCAGACATTAGAACACCATCTTGAGACCAATCGACGATCGATTCAGCTGATTCCTGTTTTAACCCGGTAGTATACTTCTGTACTTATAACCAGTCTGTCTTTCATACTGTTTGGGTTTATATATTAAAAATGGTACCTTTATTAAGGTTTCTAGGGTCATTATTTTGAACTCTCGCGATTGGAAATCCCAACAGAATGCATTTAACATTGCGTAGTTCACAACATCAACGCATCTCAAAGCACTTCACAGAGAGATGGGGAGTGGGATTAAATTGCTCTTTTTAAAGAGCTGGAACAGACTTGATGGGCCGAATGCCCTCCTTTTGTGTCGTAAGATTCTATGATTCTAATGAGTATTGTGGGCCCATCTGGTTCAGCAACTGAACAATATCGTGACTTGGCAGTTTAACATTTATATTGAAAGCATAAAGCTTTAGTTTGCTTTCGTCAACAACCACAACAACAACAAAATTACACTTGTAGATCACCTTTCATATCAGGAGGACATCCCAAGGTGTTGAACAGTCAGGATCTGAGCACGGGTTGTGGGGGTGGGGGGCGTGGATGCCAGGGTTGAGATGAGGAAGGGCAGAAAGGTAGGAGGCCAGCTGAAAGCATGGTTGAAAAGGAGGGTCTTGAAGAAGTCAAGAGAGGGAGCAAGGGGAAGGGATTTTCGGATAGAATTCCAAAGGGTAGGGAGGCTTAAAACCTGGCTGACAATGGTAGGGCGGGAGACATGGAGCAGGCCGGAGCTTGCTCAATGGAGGGAACGGACAGAATGAAAGGGGACCAGAGGACTGGAGGATAGCTAATGTTACTCCCTTGTATAAAAAGGGGCAGAAGGACAAGCCTGGTAACTACAGACCAGTCAGTCTAACGTCGGTAGTGGGCAAACTTCTAGAGTCCATAATCAGGGACAAGGTAGATCTTCACTTAGAAAGATATAGGCTAATAAAGGACAGTCAACATGGATTTGTTAAAGGCAAATCTTGCCTTACAAATCTGATAGAATTTTTTGATGAGGTAACGGAATGGGTGGATAATGGTAGCGCAGTTGATGTAGTTTACATGGACTTTCAAAAGGCATTTGACAAAGTGCCACATGAGAGACTTATTATGAAATTAAAGGCCCATGGCGTAAAAGGGACAGTGGCAGCGTGGATCCACAACTGGCTGCGAGACAGAAAGCAGAGAGTTGTAGTGAGCGGCTGTTTTTCAGATTGGAGAGAAGTGAGCAGTGGTGTGCCACAGGGATCAGTTTTGGGACCATTGCTGTTTGTAATCTACATCAATGATCTGGACTTGGGTGTACGGAGTACAGTTTCCAAGTGTGCAGATGACACTAAGTTAGGGAGAATAGTAAACAGTGAGGAGGATAGTAGCCATCTGCAAGAGGATATAGACAAATTGGTAAAGTGGGCAGACACATGGCAGATGAAGTTTAATGCAGAGAAGTGTGAGGTGATGCATTTTGGGAGAAGAAATGAAGGGAGGCAATATAGGCTAGATAGTACAATTTTAAATGGTGTAAAGGAACAGAGAGACCTGGGGATTTGTGTTAGTGACTCGTTGAAGGTGGCAGGACAGGTAGACAAGGCTGTTAAGAAGGCATATGGGATACTAGGCTTTATAAATAGGGGTATAGAGTACAAAAGTCAGGAAGTGCTGACTAACCTCTATAGGACTTTGGTGAGGCCTCAGCTGGAATACTGTGTTCAATTCTGGTCACCACACTACAGAAAGGATGTGAAGGCATTGGAAAGGGTACAAAGAAGATTTACTAGGATGGTGCCAGGATTGAGGGACTTCAGCTATGAGGAGAGGCTAGATAGGCTAGGGTTATTCTCTCTGGAGCAGAGAAGATTGAGGGGAGACCTAATAGAGGTTTATAAGATCATGAGGGGTTTCGACAGGGCAAATAGAGAAAAACTATTTCCACTCGTGGGTGAATCTGTGACTCGTGGTCACAGATTTAAAATAGTTTCAAGGCGCAGTAGAGGGGAGCTGAGGAGAAATTTTTTCACTCAGCGAGTTGTTCGAATCTGGAATGCATTGCCTGAAAAGGTGGTGGAGGCTGATTCGATAACAACTTTTAAAAGGGAATTAGATCTTTATTTAGGGAGAACGGGTCTATTAGGCTATGGGGAGCGGGCAGGGCAGTGGTATTGAATCGCTCTTTTCAAAGAGCCGGCACAGACTAGATGGGCCGAATGGCCTCCTTTTGTGCCGTAAAATTCTATGATTCTATGATTCTAACAGGTCAGACAGGTTATAATAATAATCCTTGCATTTGATATAGCGCTTTTCACGTCTTCTAGCTTGTATCGCGAATGCTCTAACCACTGAGCTACAGGGACTCCACAGTTGCAATGTGTGTTGTTAATAACAATATTAATAATCCTTATCTGCAGTTTGTGGAGGGTTCGGGAGGCCAACAAGAATGGAGTTTCCGTAGTTGAGCCTTGAGGTGACAAATGCATGTATGAGAGTTTCAGCGGCCTGAGGGTGAGGCAGGGGTGGAATCAGGCAATGTTGCTGACGTGGTGGAAGGCAGTCATGGCAGGTAGTCATGTTATGTGGATAGGGGAGAAAGGGCAGTTGAAGCTCAAACAAGGCTCCCAGATTCCTGAATGGACTGATGAGGTGGCGTGTGCATCCATAGATGCTGATGATGCCTGAGATACAAAGGTGCTAGAGCGAACCAACCTGGAGGGCCTCATTCTTGCTGATGCTCAATTGTAAAAAGTTGTCTCTTATCCAGGACTTGATGTCTGACAGCCAGTCTGTCAGGACACCAGTTTTCCTGGAATCGAGAGTAGAGGCAAAAAGATAGAGTTGGGTGTCTTCCACTCACATTGGGAAATTGACCCCATAACTGCAGATGATGTCACCAAGGGGAAGCGTATAGAGATTGAAGAGGACAGAGGCCTGAGGAGCACTACATGAGACAGTATGGGGATGGAAGAGAAACCCAATAGCGGAGACAAATTGGAGATGGTGAGTGGGATAAGACTACACCCACTCAAGGAAACCTTGAAGGTTGAGGTGGGCAAGAGGATTAAGTGAGTGGTCCACGATGCTGAAGACAGCAGGGAGATTGAGTAGGAAGAGTAGGCAGAGGGAGCCCTGGCCACAGATGGATAGGAGAGCAGATTGGAGAGGCTTGTGAAGAGAATGGTAGTAGAGGAATGAGTGAAGCTGGAAACTACTCTTTCAAGGTTTTTGAAGAGGAAAGAGAGGTCGGAGATAGGCTGGAAGCTGGAAAACAGCGATGCATCCAAGGAATGTTTCTTCAGGATGGGGATGATTATAGCTGTTTTGAGGAAAATGGGAATGGTAGCATATAATAGGGAGATTGATGGTGTTAAAGAGTAGAGGGACAAGGAGGTGGAGCTGTGAGGTAAGGAGAGGGAAGGGGATGGGTTCAAGTCAGGGGGTGGTGTGTTTTGTTGAAAAAAGGGGAGTGATGAGGGAGGAGACGGAGATAGGTTAAAAAATGTGGAGGGAGGGATGGGTAGGCTTCGGAGTTTGGAATGGATATGGGGGAGGAATTAGAGAATGGTTGGGAAGAGGCAGCTGAATGGATTCCCTTGATTTTGCACTTGAGAAAATCCAGCATCTCCAGAACTTGAGGAGAAAGATTAGGTGAGGCATGGAGTGGTACATGGATGAGTCGTTTGGTGGTGGAGAATAGGAGCCTGGGGTTACCCTTCCTCTCCAATATTATCTAGTAGGGTGATTTGGTGAAGGTAAGAACAGAGTGGTAAGTTTTGAGGTGGTCCAACCAGATGTAACGATGGACTGTTAGGATTTGAGCCAGATGCGTGCGTTCAGCGGCCCACACCTGACCATTGAGATAGATGAAGTGCCTGGAGTGAGGTTCGTGAATAGGAGGCAGTTCGGGAATTGAGGAGGGCAAGGGCATCAAGAGTGGTGGTATGGGTATTGTGGGGGAGAGTGAGCGAGGAGGATAAAGCAGTGCAGGAGGTAGGCCAGAGAGGGAAGAGTTCAGATGAGCAGTGCAACAGAGTGGGATTGTGGGGAGATTTTCTTCCAAAGGCAGTAGAAAATGGAGATAGGTTTGGTGGCCGTGGGGAGAGGTATTGAGGAGTTGAAGGAGATGAACAGTTGATTGGAGATGGCTTTGTTGTTGATGGTGACATTGAGAAACTGAGGCCCTGGGTGATATCCGAAAAAAAAAGTCCCCAGGAGGAGGTGAAGTGAAGTCTGAAGCTGCAGAGGACGAGGAGGCATTCAGGGCAGAGGCAGAGGAAAGTTAGGAACGTGGAGACATCAAAGATGAAGGTGGGGGGAGGTTTTGGGGGTAGCAGTAAATGATAAGATTTCGAAGAAAAGTTTGGAGGCATGGCAGAGGGTAAGCTGTTCGAATGAGGGGCATAGCCAGGGGAATAGGGGGATAGATCAAGTGAGATCCTGGAGATAGAGGCCACACCACTGCTATGACAGTTGGGATGTGGGGTGTGGTGGGAGGTATGCCTGAGTGGTCTGCTACCAGCTCTCGCGCCTCTGTGTCTGCTCCCAGCTCTCATCTCCCCATATCTGATAGAACTCGTGCCCTGAAAATCGATTCTCATATGATTTGGTCTTTAGTAGGTGGAACTTTGATTTCTTTGGATCCTGTACATTCCTTTCAATTTATCGTAGTATTGGGTATTTTATCTTGTTCAAACCGTGAAAACAAATTAACTTGCTCACGGCCCAGCATAAGGAATTTCCTTCTGCAAGAGAATACAATTGCGTTCCGCTGATATATTTAATGTTCATTCTTGGAGTAATTATTTTTTAAATGAAAGCTTTCAAATCTGAAAGAAATAATACTGAACTATTGTATAATAGTCTCAAGATATAATTGTGCTATATTGCTTGTTTACTACTGTAAAATACAGGTAAACCTCTATTTAGGACGGGGTTGCGTTCCTGAAAAACTCCTCTCAAATCGAAACGTCCTAAATCGAAATGCGGTTTCCCAATGCGGTCCCATTATATAGAGTTGTGTTCTTTTCAGAAAATGTTCGGACCTTAAACCCACTAAATAACACACAAAATAACACGCATTGGCAAGAAGGGGTACTTGGGGTAACTGTACAGTATTGTACTTTAATACTGGCAAACTTTAATACAGTCCTATGTATTGATAATCTGCTTGCACCTGTAGCTGTAACACACTTTGAACTTGCCAGTATATTGTTCTTATTGTGATTTATAGTAGCCCCTATCAATCGAGCTAGCCCTAAAGCCCTCCCGACATCCGTACCCTTTTTGCTAGACTCAAAGTGCTTCACCACCTCCAATTTTGTATTTAAAGAGATGACTTTGTGGGGTCGCTTGCAGCTAACGGTATTATCGCTGCTCATTTCACTTACTGCTCTCTTTTCCCGACAGTGTAGAATCGTGGTAGAGGCTGTAAATCACTCGAAGTTGCTCGGAAATGTTCGGAAATTACTGTAATACTGACATGGCTCAGTGTCGCTTCAAAACCAGCTGGCTTTTAAACAATGACGTAGCGACATGCTATTGGCCAGTTCAAACGCTTGGATACATATATCAGGTGCGAGCGCAATTTACCCGCTAATACACTATGGACTGCGCAATATGGACAAAAAGGACACGCCAAAAACGACTGCAAAATTCTAAATATGTGCTGCGGAGGCACAAACGAGAATTTTGTTTGCTAAAATGAAACAAAGTGTCCTATATTGATAAAAATGTGTTAAAAAATTATGTTCGTTCAATCGAAATGTCCTAAATAGAAGCATCCTTAATCGAGGCTTACATGTATAAACAGGTGATCTGATACTTACTTGTTATAATGCATAACTGACTTATACTCATACGGAGTCCCCAAGGTTTGCGTCGCCGTTTTGTCAAATACATGTAGGGAATCTGTAAAAATAAGCATCCCCAAATTAATTATAGTGTATAGACTCTGGTAGCTTCGTAGATAGAGCACTAGCCTCGCAAGTGGGAGGACTGGCTTCAATTCCCAGGTCAGGGGTTGGGCAAGCTTCCTTAAACCACACGCCTGTTTACCTAGCTGTAAGTAGGACCTGGTTGTTAGTTGATTGGTGGATCGCATTTCCCCAGGATAATAATCACTTAAAAATAAATATAAATAATTTGATGACTCAATCCATCACTGATTGTGGGACACTGCTATGCAATTGGCTGTACTGCAAAACTACAGCCAATTCACATTTATTAGTATATCCTATGAAGTGCTTGAAACGTGTTGAGGATGTGATAAGACACTATATCAGATAGAAAATGTAAGTAAGGATTATTAATATTCCTTAAAATGTGATACAGTTGAATCACCATATACTTGGTTGATTCTTTTGTCCAGTAAGTGTCTGACACATGTGGAAATCCCTCACTGTGCTTAAGAGTATCGAATACAGACAGTTTCACGCATCCCACCTCTACATAGAAATTTCAGTGATATTTATTGGAATGGGAATGCATTCTCTCCCTGGAGGGAAGCATTCAACTCACGTCATCACGGAAAGTGTTACGTTAGCTGCACCCACATCTCTTGTCCCCTTCAAACCAGGCTTCCCTTCTTCATGATGGGCAAGTAGGCCGCAACACTTTCCTTGTTCCGGTCCCAAAGCCAAGAGATGGGGCATATCCCTTATACTTCCAAGCGTGGAGCTCAGACTTTGCCATGACAGACTGGATGAGTTGATAGTACGCTCGACTCTAAATCAGAAGGTTGTGAATTCAAGCTCCACACAGGACTTGGAATGCATTTAGTCTAATGTGAAACTCCAGTGCAGAACAGAGAATGTAGTACACTGTTGGAGCTGTTATCCTTCAGATAAGACACTAAACCATCTTCCTATTGAAGTGAACATTAAAGATCCCATGACACTTGTCGAAAAGATAAGGATGTTTCTCCTGGTGTCCCAAACAATCCCTCAAATAAAATTTGGCTGTTTGTGTAGCACTGCGAATACACATTAGCTGCCACATTCACCAATAAAGCACACATGTGTCCTCCCAATGTGAAAGATGCTATAGCAATTTTATGATTATTGTTATTATTACAAACTGCAAGTCCAAAGACTGTGGTAATATGTTGCATTTACCTACCATTCCTAATGTTCTCCTTGAAGATTTGTATGTAATTATCACGGTCAGGTCTGGTTTGTTCATGAAAGAAACCCAGTGCATGGAACATTTCATGCTGTATGACATTCTGATATACACAATAATTAGGTGATAGCCACAATTGTTGCATTCTTCCTAGTCGTCCTACATAAGATTTGCAGCTGGGGAAAGAAATGAAGAAAATAATTTTCTATTTGGGAACTGGCTTAATCAGTTAGATTTGAATGGTCATATAATCATAGGAATATGCACCACTGTAGGCGGCTATTTGGCCCATCATATCCGTGCCGGCTTTTTGAAAAGAGCTGTCCAAATCAATCCCACTCACCCCTTTCTCTCCCCAAAGCCCCACAAACCTGTTCACCCCAAATAACTACAGTAAAAGCCTGGTTATCAGTGAACCGAACAAATGTAACTTCCGTATAACCGGCACCTAAAAAAAAGGTATCCATTCGAATAACCAGATCTTATCCTGCACAATCACGGTGTTGTATTTAATAAGTTGATTGTCGCACGAGAGTACATTATTAGTTCTGAATGCTGCCAGTAGTGGCACTTTTGGTTTTCTTCTCAAAGGGGCAATGTCGATTTTCCCCTCCCTCTCTCCTTTTTCTCTCTCTCCCTCTTTTTCATTCTCTCTCCCTTTACTTCGTTCCTCTCTATCTTTCCCTCTCTTTCCCTTTTTCATCTCTTTCCCTTTTTCTTTCTTTCCTTCCTTTCCTTCTTTTCTTCCTTTCCTTCTTTTCTTCCTTCGTCTCACTAAGGTTAGGGATGAAAGAGGGGGAAAGAGGAAGGGGGAGAGAAAGAGAGAGGAATGGGAGGGAGAGGTGGGGCAGAGGGGAGAGGGGGTGAGTTAATTAATTTAGATGGAAAACTCCAGCTGAGGCTCTTGTAGAGCTCTTGTCCTCTTGTAGACAGACTACTATCCTCCTCAGTTTTCTACTTTTCCATGTTACTACAGTAAAAGCCCTTTATCCGGCACCCTCGGTTCCTGGCCAATGCCAGTAAAAGCGTGTGCTGGATATTCGGCCGAAAACCCAACACCCAATTTTTTAAATTAAAAAATGTTTTGGATTACATTTTTAAAAACATAGCATATTAATAATAGACTAAATAATCATTTATATAATATATAAATAATAATAATCCTTTTACACACAGCGACCAGGCAGTTCAGAAATCTTTAAACTAGTGCAAAAGTTACACATCTGAATGACACTGTTCTCATTGGGGGCAGAAGAGAGGAAAGCAAACGTGTTGTTGAGAAAGCAGAGAGTGAGCGGCGGCCGCCGCTGTCACTGTTCAGTTAACTTTCATTCCAAATGATCCAAGGATCGGCATTGAAAGCAAACGTTTCATTTCACTTTGAAAGTTAGATTTGTTTTTAATATCAGACTGGGGTAAGGGGAGGTGCTGAGTGTGTTTCTGATATACACTGCAGCTTCGCAACCTTAGAGGTATTTGTAAAATAAACCAGACTTGAGATGTGTTGCAAACTTCACATTGCTGAGGATAAAGAAGGATTGGGACAGAGGCTCCTGCTTTCAGGAAAGAAAAAAAAAACAGATTGGGCATTGCAGGGGTGTGTTTTTTCTCAAAATAAAAGCCAAGGCATTGATCTGCAATCTTTGCTCAGGGTGTGTGTTTGTGTGTTTTGCTGCTTTGTGGCTGCTCTCATTTTCCATCTAAATGAATCAACTCACCCTCACTCTCTCCCTGTCTCTCTCAAACCCAGAGAGTGTACTACCGGCAGCATTCTGAGCTAGTGCCACCTTCAGGCACCTAGTAGCAGCATTCCAAAATACTGATGCGAAGGGATAGTCGTCAACACAAAACACACAAAAAATGCATTTTTCTGGATAAATTCCAGCTGTTCAAACAGGGACCTTTTTTTTCCGGTGCCGGTTATACGGAAGTTACAGTTGATCGGTCACGGATAAACGGGCTTCTAATGTATCAGCTGAGAGGGATGAACAGGTGGCTTGTGCATTTGGGGTAAGTTATGGTCAGCAGCGGGCAATGTGGCGAGGTGGAAGAAGGTGATCCTGGTCTTTTATACAGAGCAAAAAACAGCAGTAATGCCAATACCAAACCTTGGGTGACCCCACCGCACACTTCTCTAAAGGCAGAAAAACAACCGTTCACCACCAATCTCAGCTTTCTGCCTCCTAGTCAGTTGTGTATCAATGCTGCCACTGTCCCTTTAAAAACTCTGGGCTTCAATTTTGCTTACAAGTCTTTTATGTGGCACTTTATCAAACACCTTTTGAAAATCAAAGTTATATTGGAAGCTTCCTGCATAGACTGGGTTGACACTTATTTGGGGGCCAGAACTAGGAGACATTCGAAACTCAAGCATCCCACCTACGTGTGAAATTTGTTATGTATTGAAATCGAACACAGTCTCTTGTGGATACATAATCTGGCTATCGGCAGGTTGAGGGCCAGAACAATCACTGCGGCAGGAATTCTTCCCACTAAGATTTTGTTACTGCTCCAAGCCAAAGCCCTCAAGAGTAATGTAATACTATCTGGATAAGCAGTAATAGTATATAGTAATCCTTGCATTTGATTTAGCGCTTTTCTCATTTTCCAGGTCTCAATGAAAGAGAAGACATAAAACAGGTGAGCACACTCCATTTTTCCATGGGAGATTGCGCTGAGATAACATTATAATCACTCTCAGAATAGATGAGAAAACTGCAACATATGATGAAGTTATAGAAGCACTAACTGAACATTATGAAGGCAGACGAAATGTGATCGTGGAGAGGGTTCAGTTTAACAGGCGAAAACAAGTGCCAGGCGAATCCATTGATGTTTTCATACAAGATTTGTTCAGACTAGCGGATAACTGTCAATACGGCAAGCTCAAGGATAGCTTAATCAGAGACAGAATTGTTGTTGGAGTGCTGGCTGGAAAATTGTCAGACTCTCTGCAGGCCCAACTCCCGGACCTCACGCTTTACAAAGCGGTCCATATATGCCGTCAGTCAGAGGCAAGATATAACGGTCGAGACATTGTCCGTGGTGACATCAGGTCCACTAGCATTGATCATGTCATTAAACGCAAAACTCCATCCAACGACAACAGCTTAAAGTCAAGCAAACAAATGCATCAAACAAGAGATTCCAAGTTCGATAATTGTCAATGGTGTGGCAGACAACGCCATTCACGTCAACAATGTCCTGCAAAAGATGCCATATGCAACAATTGCCAAAAGAAAGGTCATTTCAAGGCAGTTTGCCGCAGCGCTGCATCCAAACGCAGAAACACAAAAATGCATGAAGTTCAAGACTCACTACAGGATGACCTTCCGTTCCTCGGTGAGATCGTTAGCAATACCGACTTTTGGAGTGCTTGCATCTCAGTTGATGAAGCACCTGCTTCAAGCTAGACACCGGGGCAACCGTTTCCGTCATCAGTGACACAGAATCCTGGCTAGCCGATGTACAACTCAAAGAGACCAATCAGTCCCTCCGTGGTCCAGGTGGCATCCCACTACAAGTGAAGGGAATGCTGATTGCTAAACTGCAGTACCTCCAGAGGGAGATAACTAAGCGACTCTACGTAATTCAAAACCAGAGATGTTCGCTGCTCAGTAAACGAGCATGCTTCGATCTTGGCCTCATCGCAAGAGTAAATGAGGTGAAGCAGAGTCCAACTCCCAACTTCAAAGCAGAATATCCTGGATTGTTCACTGGCCTGGGAAAACTTCAGACACCGTACCACATAACTCTGTGCCCTGACACCAAGCCAGTATGCTTGTACACACCGAGAAAAGTGCCTCACCCACTACTACCACAAGTGGAAAAGGAGATTCAGTCCATGCTTCGACAGGGTGTCATTTCGCCAGTCAATATGCCAACAACATGGTGCTCAGGTATGGTAACTGTGCCCAAATCAAACGGTTCCTATCGCATCTGTGTTGACCTCACTCAACTCAACAAGAGTGTACAACGTGAGATTCACCCTATGTCCTCAGTCGACGAGAGCTTGGCTAAGCTTGGGAAAAGTAAAATCTTCTCCAAGCTAGACGCAAAGAGTGGATTTTGGCAGATACCGCTTGATGAAGATTCAAAACTTCTGACTACATTCATCACACCTTCAGGTCGTTACTGCTTCAACCGGCTACCATTCGCCATTAGTTCTGCACCAGAGATTTTCCAACGAACCATGTCTGGTATCCTCGTTGGCCTCGATGATGTCATTTGCCATATGGATGACATTCTCATTCACAGTGCCACACAAGTTGAACACAACCGACGTGTGAGAGCAGTCTTGCAGCGACTACTCGAAGCTGGGCTCACACTCAATGACAAATGTGAATTCTCCAAGGGCTCCATCAAGTTCTTAGGTCATGTGATAGACGCAGCAGGCCTACACGCTGATCAACGCAAGACAACAACAACAACAACAAATTACATTTATAGAGCGCCTTTCACGTCGGGAGGACGTCCCAAGGCGCTGCACAGGAGGCGTGTGACCCGAGCTGAGAGGGGAGTGTTTGGGAAGGGATGAGACACGAAGGGGAGGTCGAAAAATTCGGGGTGGAACAAAAGGCACGGTCGAAGAGGAAAGTCTTCAAACCGGCCTTGAAAGAGGAAAGGGAAGAAACGAGACGGAGGGATTGAGGGATGGCATTCCATAGGGTGGGAGCGGAGAAACTGAAGGCCCGGCCTCCGATGGTGGCGCGGTTCGGGCGGGGAGCTTGGAGCAGGCCAAATCCTGTTGAACGGAGGGTCCGGGTGGGCTTGTAGGGGGAAAGTAGATTGGTTAAATAGGGCGGGGCAAGGCTGTGTAAGGCCTTGAAGGTGAGGACGAGGATCTTGAACTCGATCCTCTGGAGAATGGGGAGCCAATGGAGACGGGCGAAGATGGGGGTTATATGGTCGCGGGTGCGGGATAATACACGGGCTGCAGAGTTTTGGATGACCTGCAGCCTGTGAATGGAGGAACTGGGGAGGCCGACGAGCAGAGAGTTACCGTAGTCCAGCCTCGAGGTGATGTATGCGTGCACGAGTGTTTCGGCAGCGCGGGGGGAAAGATAGTTGCGGAGCCTGGCAATGTTGCGCAGGTGGAAATAAGCGGTGCCGGTCAAGGCACGGATGTGGGGCAGGAAGGAGAGTTTCTGATCGAACATGATGCCGAGGTTCCTGATTGGCTTTGTGAGGTGGAGAGTGCAGCCTTGGATGTTGAGGCTGGCAGCGCCCGATGTGCGAAGGCGCTGGCTTGAGCCAATCAGGAGGGCATCGGTCTTACTCACGTTCAATTGCAAGAAGTTGTCCCTCGTCCAGGACTCGATGTCGGACAGACATGCTGTCAGAACATCGATGGTCTGGGGGTTGAGGGATGAGGCAGAAAGGTACAGCTGGGTGTCGTCCACATACATGTGGAAATTTACCCCATGTTTGAGGATGACATCGCCCAGAGGGAGCGTGTAAAGGATGAAAAAGACAACAGCCATTGAAGAGTATCCAGTCCCATCAAACATCACTGAGCTCCAGAGATTCATGGGAATGGTCAACCAACTTGGGAAGTTCGTCCCTAGGTTGGCGGAGATCAATGAGCCATTACGCCAGCTGCTACAGAAAGAGACAGCTTGGTATTGGGGTAACGCACAGCAGAGTTCATTTCAAAACGTGAAAGATTTGCTACTTTCATCTGCAGTTCTCGCTCACTATGACCCAAAACGTCCAACCTTTGTTGCCACTGACGCTTCAGCATCTGGCATTGGTGCCGTTCTTCTTCAGATCCAAGACGATGGAAAACGCCATCCAATCTACTATGCATCATGTTCTCTCAGTGGAAAAGCGATATGCAGTAATCGAAAAAGAAGCACTAGCTGCAACCTGGGCTTGTGAGAAGTTCTCTGACTATGTACTAGGACTACACTTCATCCTTGAGACAGATCACAAACCACTTGTGTCCCTTCTGCAGACAAAGGAACTCGATAAGATGCCTCCACGCATACTGCGATTCCACCTTCGTCTGATGAGATTTAGTCCAACAGTCTAGTACGTTCCAGGCAAACACCAGAACACGCCCGATGCATTATCCTGTGCTCCTGTCGGCACACCCGATGAATCCGACACTGTGCTGATTGCAGAAATTGAAACTTTCGCGAATCATACGATGAATACACTACCAGCGAGTAGACGACGCCTACTTGACATCGCCGCAGCTCAAAAAGCGGACAAAGAGTGTGCGCAGATCAAAGAGTATTGCTTAAGTGGTTGGCCTGCTTACATGCCACACACACCACTACTTCGCCAGTACTGGGAAAGTAAAAGTCATCTCTCTATCCTCGACAATCTTCTTCTTTATGACGACCGCATAGTCATTCCCAGAACCATGAGATTGGAAATACTTGACTGCATCCATCAGGGCCATTTGGGAATCACCAAATGCCGAGCCAGAGCACGTACATCTGTTTGGTGGCCGGGTCTCTCCAAGACTTTAGAAGAGATGATTTCTAAATGTTTGACTTGTGCCAAACACGGACCAGAACAATGCGAGCCTCTCTTGCCAGCATCATTCCCATCACGTCCGTGGGAAAGGCTGGGGATGGATTTATTTGAATATCAAGGGAAGATTTTTCTCGTTGTAGTCGACTACTACTCCCGCTGGATATAAATAAAATCTCTCTCATCTGGTCAAACCTCAGCAACCGTTATCAGAGCACTGAAAGAAATCTTTGCCGTGCACGGGATCCCAGACTTGGTGGTCTCTGACAATGGGCCACAATTTAGTTCAGCCTCATTCCTCCAGTTTGCTGAGAAGTATGGATTTGTACACACCACCAGTTCGCCAAGGTACCCATAGGCAAACGGTGAAGCTGAGAGAGCAGTTCGTACAATGAAAGGGCTACTCAAAAAGAATGAAGATCCCTATCTTGCCCTCCTGACGTACAGAGCGTCTCCTCTCCAGAATGGCCTGTCACCAAGCGAGCTGCTGATGAGCAGGAAACTTCGAACAACACTGCCTATTCTTCCATCAAACCTTCAACCAAAGGTTCAATCCGACCAGAAGATCCGACAGAAGGAAGAGGTGTATCGCGCAAACAGCAACAAAACTTCAACCTTTGTCACCGCGCTAGAGATTTGCCAGAGCTCCATCCCGGCGACTCTGTTTGGATCCGAGATCAGGACCGCCACGGAACTGTCCTCAACCAAACTTCCAACCCACGATCCTACATCATAAAAACCAGCCCCGGCACAGTGCGACGAAACCGATGAGCCCTGGTTAAAACACCACCTAAAAAGCCATTACTGGAACCTCCACCAACTATACCTGCTAATGTAACAGAACAGACCGCAACTTCACCTCAGAGGTTTTCACCGTCTCCATCATTGTCACAAACACCGAGTGTTCAACCACCAGCTGTGATGACAACACGTTCTGGATGTGTAGTGAAACCTCCTGATCGCCTTAATTTTTAAGTGATCTTAAAGTACACCTGTCTGTACTTGGGGGGAGATGTAGGATTATGCTAATCACTATGCATAATCATATGTAGATGTAACGGTTATAGCACCTTCTCGTGACCACTGTGGTAGCACATGGAATTGCATGTCTCTTCTTAATAAAGCCGTCTTACATGAAAGTCGATCTCTCCATGGTCTCTCTTTTATATCTCGAATATAACAGTCAGGGAGTGAATATAATGTTTTAAGAAAATTTCAACAAACAATGTCCAAAAGAACCTAACTCCAGTTTTACATTAATTCTTATGGAGAAAAATGTAATCACTTAACATCGTTTAGCTTAAAGTCGCACTTTGCAAGAACATTAGCACCCACGGACCACACTCCAATCTCACAAAGCTAGTCAGGAACCTAGGCGTATTGTTTGACCCTCAACTGTCCTTCCTCCACCACATCCGTGCCATGACCTGCTATGCCTTCCCACAGCTCCGCAACATTGCCCGACTCTGCCACTGCCTCACCTTCATTTATTCTACGCACAAACTTCAGGCATGTAAGTATCCTCACATACGCTTTTATTGCAAGCAGATTCCACTATGCCAACATCCTGCACGTCGGCCTTCACGACTCTTCCATCCACAAGCTGCAGATCATCCAGTACTCTGCAGCTCAGGTCCTCTCCTATTTCAGGCTCCTTGACTCCATCAAACACACTCCTGCCAGGCTCCAGATGCTCTCCATTCCCTCAAAATTATTCTCCTCGCCCCCTCCTATCTGCCAACCCTTATCAACCTGTTGGCTCCCTTCATTCAGCAGGCCCCGTTTGCTCCTTGTCCACCACACCGCCCACCCCACCATCATTGGTCAGGCCTTCATACACTCTGCCCTTACTCTCTGGAACTCCATCCCACATACTCTTCACCTTGCTCCCTCCTTTGTCTCTTACAAGGCATACTTCAAGATCCTCCTCTTCAAACATACCTTTCGCTACCCTCTCTGCCGTTCATCCTCCCTGATCGCAAACACCCACCCCCATCCGTGTCTTACTGTTCAGCACCTTGGTACATTCTTGCGATGTGAAAGAAGTTTTACAAATGTAATTTAGTAGTATTTAATACACACCTTCCATCTCCTCCAATAAATTTTATAAAGGCTTGTTGGTTTATTCTATGCACGAACTTCATGCATGTGAACGTACTGATTTCCAGAAGTGCATTACTTATCGAACTTCGATGTCTCTTGGCTGTAGAAAACAAACAATAAAAGCACATGTAAACTATTGCTAATGTAATAATAAATTGCAGCCTGGGCCACTGGTGGTATCTAGTTGTTGGGAAGTGCAACAACCTATCAAGTAAGATGATAGAGGCAAAGTCCTTTGTGGGTGTCAACAGGTGGAGAAGAGAATTATGTGAAGGATGGAAGCTTGAAGGGGAATGGGGAGAAGACGGGGAATGGAATTAAATGAGCTGCTTCCTCCGATTCTACCAAAGATTGAGGCTGGCTGGCCTGTCATCAGTGCCCTGAACTTCCGCAAATCCTCTAGTTTGTTGTTTTACCATAAAAATCAACGACTTAGGTCAACATAAATTTAAAACCTCCACATTTTATGAAAACGCTGCTGCCCATATCCTCATCAACACCAAACTCTACTTACACGTCTCAGTTTTTATCAGTCTTTATCCTTCACTGGCTCCCTGTTGCAGAACAGATTGATTTCCAGGTTCTCACACTTGCATACAAATCATTTAATGCCCTAAGAACCTACCATCCTCTTTGATATGTTCAAACGAACCCCCTTCACTCAGACCACAGGAGTTTTCTTCACATTCCTTGATCCCTCTATCCACTTCAGGCAACCGTGATTTCAGCCACCACGCCCTGAGCTTCTGGAACTCTGATCCAAGCTTTCCACCATGCCCTATCTTTGCAAATCTTCAGATTGCATCTGAAGATTCATAGATTCATAGAATTTTACGGCACAAAAGGATTAGATTAGGCCCATCTAGTCTGTGCCGGCTCTTTGAAAAGAGCGATTCAATCCCACTGCCCTGCCCGCTCCCCATAGCCTAATAGACCTGTTCTCCCTAAATAAAGATCTAATTCCCTTTTAAAAGTTGTTATCGAATCAGCCTCCACCACCTTTTCAGGCAATGCATTCCAGATTCGAACAACTCGCTGAGTGAAAAAAATTCTCCTCAGCTCCCCTCTACTTCGCCTTGAAACTATTTTAAATCTGTGACGAGTCACAGATTCGCCCAAGAGTGGAAATAGTTTTTCTCTATTTTCCCTGTCGAAACCCCTCATGATCTTATAAACCTCTATTAGGTCTCCCCTCAATCTTCTCTGCTCCAGAGAGAATAACCCTAGCCTATCTAGCCTCTCCTCATAGCTGAAGTCCCTCAATCCTGGCACCATCCTAGTAAATCTTCTTTGTACCCTTTCCAATGTCTTCACATCCTTTCTGTAGTGTGGTGACCAGAATTGAACACAGTATTCCAGCTGAGGCCTCACCAAAGTCTTATAGAGGTTAGTCAGCACTTCCTGACTTTTGTACTCTATACCCCTATTTATAAAGCCTAGTATCCCATATGCCTTCTTAACAGCCTTGTCTACCTGTCCTGCCACCTTCAACGAGTCACTAACACAAATCCCCAGGTCTCTCTGTTCCTTCACACCATTTAAAATGGTACTATCTAGCTTATATTGCCTCCCTTCATTTCTTCTCCCAAAATGCATCACCTCACACTTCTCTGCATTAAACTTCATCTGCCATGTGTCTGCCCACTTTACCAATTTGTCTATATCCTCTTGCAGATTGCTACTATCCTCCTCACTGTTTACTATTCTCCCTAACTTAGTGTCATCTGCAAACTTGGAAACTGTACTCCGTACACCCAAGTCCAGATCATTGATGTAGATTACAAACAGCAATGGTCCCAAAACTGATCCCTGTGGCACACCACTGCTCACTTCCCTCCAGTCTGAAAAACAGCCGCTCACTACAACTCTCTGTTTTCTGTCTCGCAGCCAGTTGTGGATCCACGCTGCCACTGTCCCTTTTACGCCATGGGCCTTTCATTTCCTAATAAGTCTCTCATGTGGCACTTTGTCAAATGCCTTTTGAAAGTCCATGTAAACTACATCAACTGCGCTACCATTATCCACACATTCCGTTACCTCATCAAAAAATTCTATCAGATTTGTAAGGCTTTCCTTTTTGACTGTGACTGTGATCACCTCCCCTTTCTTCCCAACCCAAACTATACCATTATTCAGCAATCCAAGATGCTACCCTGTGGGAAGGATGCTATATAATAATAATCCTTACGTTTGATATAGTGCTTTTCACGTATTCTAGACTTCTCAAAGCGCTTCACAGAATATACTATAAAGTGTATTTGGCTGAATATTCATGGGCAAATTCAAACAAGTTTTGTACGTATGAGACAAAAACAGTATAATTTGTTTAATGTTGTATTCTAATACAGTAAAAGCCCACTTATCCGTGATCCGATCAACCGGATTGCTCAACCCCCCTCCCGGGGCAATTCCCCATTCCAGCAATCGCGAGTATGCTCACTTTGCACATGTACGCAATGCGTGCACATGCGCATTTATTAAACTTACGAATTCTGGGTTTTTACCGATTCCAGTATACTCGGTAAAATGATCGGTAAAAAAGCATTTTAACGATCATTTTACTGAGTATGCTGGAATTTTTACTGGTAAAAGTATCCATACAATATTCTGTTACTCTTCAGCACAGGAACCCCTCCCCAACCATGATACGTTCCTGGAAACCTCCGTGGTTAATAAAACCGTGGTTGGATAAAGGAACAGCGTATGGAAACATGGGGAATGGGGGAGTAAGTTTGCTTGTCCTTGAACTAAACACAAAAAAATTTGTTATTTACCTAAATCCCAATGATGATGATGATGGTGGTTGTTGCGTGCTGTTACATGGAAGAGGGGCCCTGCGCACCCTCTTCCTCTGCCTCCTCCTTCAGATCATAAATCAGACGAGCGTGGGGAAGGATGGGGATATGGTGGGTGACACCGAGTGGGGTGGATGTGGAGAAGGTTGTGTGGTGGGTGACACCGATGGGGGTGGAGGCGAAGAAGTGACATTGTTGCTGGTTGATTGTGACATCGTTGCTGGTTGATTGCGACATCGCAACTGGGTCCTAGCGCTAAACGCTACTGCGAAGGGGCATCGCGGCTGGTTGATGCAACTGGGTCCTCACGCTAAACACTAGTTTGGATACGCAAAACCCATTGGCATGGTTAACAAGGGTTGTCACAGCGAGCCAACCTTGGATACATGAAATTTGCGGTAGGAAAAAACACAGTTGGGGTGGGATACCTCTTTATTATTAATATGGTATTTTTAAAATAAGTAAATTTTTTAAATTGTGTTTTCGGTAACTTGCCGCCCGATTATCCGACACAGTCAATTAGTCGACCCCCCGGAGGGTGCTGAATAAACGGGCTTTTACTGTATACACAAAATGAAATAATCCTTGCATTTGAAACAGCATATATTAAAATGTTGCAAAGATCTTAACATCTAATTGCTGTGGTAACTTTACCTGAGGGCAAACCAATTTGCTATCAGCATGGTCCCACAATCAGCCGTGAAGTGGATGACAAATAGCTTGCTGGGCCAGCCAGATAGGATCTTGGTTTACTATGTCATCTGAAGGATGTTATCTTTAATTAGATTTCTTACACAAATATGTATTTCAAGAAGATCATAAGACTATTTAAAAATCCCTTATCAGTAAATAAGATTAACAAAGCAACTTACTGTAAACATCCTCCAATATGTATGGTACATAAACTTTTCCATCACTTGATTTTGGCCACAAGCAACTCTTACAATATGGGAAGTTTTTTGAGGTATCAGTTACAATATCAACAAATTGAATGACATATTTGTCATCAGTTCGGTTCACTGCAAAATCAAGGAAAAACAAAAGCCAAATTAAAATACATGCGCATCTACTGCAATTAAAAATGTTCAATCTAAGATGCAAATTCAGTATTTCCCCCAAACTATGAACAATTAATAGCAATAATCCTTACAGGTTGGGAGAACGTCCCAATGCTTCACAGACTATTGTGTAAAGTGTAGGGACGGTATGTTTTGGGAGCAAACACAGCAGCATTCGCATATTGCAATATCCCACAAATTTTCATGAATGTCCATGTTTTGTTTTTAATTGTGGGATTGTTAGCCAGGATATTGATTAAAAAAAAACCTTCTCTTTTCAAACAGTGTGGTTGACCAACAAAATAAATGTTTCTTGATCGAATACTTCCTGATTTATGGCATAAATCTGTGCTATTTTGTATTTTCTATGATTATCTGGATAGTGCCATGGGATCTTTTACTTCAGTGGTGCTTTCCTATAAATCAAGAAATTTAGCCAAACCAATAAGTACACCACCACCGATCTACCTAAACAGACAGAAAATCAAATAATGAAAACATTTCAAATACACTTTTCTTACACAAATGTTTATTTGCATTCCAGATTCTGCTAAACACATCTGTGTTTTCTGCATCTTCCAAACGATCTGAAAAAGAAACTACAGTAAAATCCCATTCATCAGTGACCTGATCAACCGTAACTTCTGTATGATCGGCACCTCAAAAAAAGGTCCCCATTCGATTAACCGGATTACCGATTAACAATCGCCGTGGCACATTTAATGAGTCGATTGTGGCAGGAGAGTACAGTACGATTAGCTCTGAATGCTGCTGCCGGTAGTGCATTTCCGGGTTTGGGTCTTAAACGGGTAATATTTTTCCTCTCCTGTTTCTCTCTCTCCATCTTTTTCTTTCTCTCTCTCCCTCTCCTTCCTGCCTCTCTATCTCTCCCTCTCTCTTTCTATCTCTTCCCCTTTCTTTCTTTCCTTCCCTCTCTCTGACAGATACTACATTGCCTGTGTAGCCTGACGGTATTGTGGGTTAAAATATGGTTTTGGTGGGGGTGGGAGGAGAAAGAGGCAGGGGGAGAGAGGGAAAGAGGGAGGCGAGAAAGAGAGGGAAAGAGAGGGGTGGGGGAGAAGAAGGGAAAGAGAGAGTGAGTTGATTAATTTAGATGGAAAATGAGAGGAGTGGAGGGGGTTTGGAGCCATTGAGATCCCAGACTGACTAAGTGTGTGTGTGAAAGAGAGAGGGAAGGAGGGAGAGAATGAAAGGAAAAAACAAGAGTACCCTTTTGATTGTGTATTGTGTTTATAGACTGTAATTGATATTTAATGCTTTATTGGTAAGTAACCATACAATATTCTGTTATTATTTAGTCTATTGTTAATACGGTATGTTTAAAAAAATTTAATTTTAATTTTTTTTTTAAGTTAATTTTTTTGTGTTGGGTTTTTGATAGCTGGCCGCCTGAATATCCAACACGCGGTTTAACCGGCAATGGCCAGGTCCCAGGGTGCCAGATAAACGGGCTTCACTGTATATTTGATTTCTCACCTCCTTTTCAGTGCATCCATTGCAACAACATGAAAATCTATGTGTTATGAAGTACAGCTATTAGAGTACCAATGTATTGCATGTGATGCAGATAAAATTTACGAGACCACAGAGTAAATGTTGCAAGCCATTAGAGAAATCTTAAATGAACTAACCAATGAGCCAACTCAGCCCAAACGAGACTGGGTAGAAGGCTGGAGCTAACTGGCCAAAGTGAGATGGATGCAAGTAGCTTGGAGAGATCGGGAAGAGCTAAGCAATAATTGATTTGTAGTTACGATGTAAGGATCCTGAATTTGATTCGCTCTGCAATAGGGAGCAATGGAATCTGACAAGGACTGGGATGACAGGGTTGCAAAGTTCACTATATGTGAGAATACAGGCAGCAGAGTTTTGGATTAGATAGATTTTGTGTGTGATGGAATTGGGGAGATCCAGAATTAGGCTATTAAAAAACAACATTTCAGCTGAGTTGGATGTGATGTATGATTTGAGGGAGGGGATGTAGCAGAGATAGAGGAAAACAGTCCTCATTTTATCCAACAATTTAAAAAATAACTGAAGTGAAATTCTATTTAAGAAACAAACCTTGCAATGCAGTTTCTACTGAAATGTTCGTCTGCAATGAAGAAAAATGTGTTTAGAAAAGAGAAAATAAGGCCAGAAGTATCAACAACAACAAAATGATGTAAACAATGATAACAAATATAATTTCTTACCCCAATGCTCAGTGGGCACAAAGCCAACAACACAATACAGAAGACGTTCATCTTTAATGACACTTAATATAAACCTAGAGAAAGTTGGATAAAGGGAAAATGCCCTGGAAAATAAATGGCATAATAATGAGAATTTTACCAAAATTATATTTAAAACAGAACTGCCTTGAGGCACCCTGCCCGCCTGCCAGCCTGCCTGCCACCCCTGCCAGCTGGCCTGTCACCCTGTCTGCATGTCTGTCACTCTGCCAGTCTGCCAGCCAATCTTTCACCCTGCCTGCCTGCCATACAGTCACCTTGCCTGCCGTCTGTCATCCTGCCTGGCTGCCTGCCACTCTGCATGCTTGCCTGCCTGTGCGCCCACCCTTCCGTCCGTCTATCATTCTGTTACTCTATCTGCCACTCAGTCACGCAGACAACCAGTTAGTCTGTCTGTCATTCAGTCAGTCAGTGGTTTGCACATCCTCCCGACGTGAATGGCGCTGTACAAATGTAATTTTGTTGTTGTTGTTGTCTGTCTGTCTGTCTGTCACTCAGTCCCTCAGTCAGTCACTCCGACTCTGTCATTCTGTCACTCAGGCACTTAGTCTGTCACTCAGGCACTCACGAGCTATCCTGCCCGCCCAACCGCACACAACCACCAGGCCTATCACTCAGTTATACAGACACTCAGTCTTACAATCAGTTACTCAGCCAATCAGTCTGTCAATCACTCATTCATTCCGTTAGTCAGTAAACCCGTCACTCTGTCGTCCCTCCTTCCCTTCGTCCTATCCAATTGTCCGTCCGTTGCCTCTGACCGACTGAGGGTCGGAGGATCAGTCGGTTGGTTGCCCCGTTCCTCCCTCCCTCCCTCCCTCCCTCCCTCGGTTTCCCTCATCCAGGACAGTCAGGACCCCTGTAGTCCTGGAGTTGAGGGTGGAAGCAGGGTGAGGCTTGGGTGTCATCTGGATACATGATAATAATAATAATCCTTGGATCTGATATTGCGCTTTTCACGTCTTCTAGACGTCTCAAAGCGCTTCATCAGTGACTTTGTCAGTCAGTCCCTCCCTGCCTCCTTTTGGTCCATTTCTCTCTCAGTTGGTCGGTCAGTCTCTCCCTCCTTCCCCCCCTACCTCTCTGTTCTACATCGGATCGTCGGAGGGTCGGTTTGATCGCGCCTTCCCTCCCTCCATCAATCGGTCACTCCCTCCCTCGGTCGTTGGATCGGTTACTCCCTCTCACCCTCCCTCGGTCCCTCATTCGCTCGGTCGGTCTCTCCCTTCTTTACTCCATCGCTCGGTCGGTTAGTCCCTCCCTCTTTCGGTTGGTCGGTCAGTCCTTCTCTCCCTGCCTCCATCCCTCCCACCCTCGGTCTGTCATTCTTTCCATCCCACTCATCCTCGGTCGGTCGGTCGGTGTCTCCTTTCCTCCCTCAATCGGTCGTTCGTTTCGTATCTCAGTTGGTCGGAAGGTCGGTCGCTCCCTCCCCCCCTCTCACCATCCATCCACCAGTCGATCGGACAATCCCTCGGTCGCTCAGTCCCTCTCTCCTTCGGTCGGTGGATCGTACCACGTTTGCCGCCCTCTCTCCGTGCCAACTGTCTCAGTCTCTCTCACTCTCTTTCCCGCCTTTTCCCCTCAGACCAGCTCGAGCTGCTCCGATTCAAACACCTTTTACAGCACGCGCCCAATCGCGGCCCTGACCCCGCCCCCACCTCACTCAGCCAATAGACGCTGGGGTGGGCGGGGCAGTGAACATGGGACCAGCTGCCAGCCTGACCATGTGACCAGCGATTGGTGGGAACCATGTGACCAGGGGCCGGTGTTCACGGTCCGTACCTCCCTCTCTCCCTTGGTTGGTTCAGTTCCTCCCTCCGTCGGTCGGTCGATCGATCGCTGCCTCCATCGCTGCATTTGATCTAGCGCTTTTCACGTCTTCTAGGCGTCTCAAAGCGCTTCACAGAATATACAGTACTACAAAAACAGAAGTTGCTGGGGAAACTCAGCAGGTCAGGCAGCATTCATGGAGAAAGGAAAAAGAGTCAACGTTTCGGGTCTACAACCCTTCCTCAGAACTGGGGCTTGTTTGGATGGAGAGGTTTTTAAGGCCGTTAGAGGGGGAGAGGCAGGACATGGGAGACGAAGGATAAAGAAAAAAGACTGTTAACTGATGGGTTGAAAATGTAATAACGACACAAAGGGGAAAAACAACAGGGGATGGGTTTAAACAAAACTGGGGAGAAGAGGTGTTTAGTGGTGATAGCACAAACAAAACACCAGGGAGGCAAGGGGTGTCTGGAGTTATGATTGTGATGGGGATGGGGGGATGCTGGGGGAGCTCTTTTGGCCTGAAATGGCTGAAATCAATGTTGAGGCCAGACGGCTGTACGGTGCCCAGTAGATAGATGAGGTGTTGTTCCTCGAGCTTTCGCTGTGAATCACTGGAACAGCGAAGGAGACCATGGATCGAAAGATCAGCCTCTGAATGTGAGCGCAAGTTGAAACGGAGAGAGACTGGAAGATCAGGGTTGACCTTCTGTACAGAGGGAAGATGCTCTCCAAATCAGTCTCCCAATCTGCGCTGAGTCTCCCCAATGTAGAGGAGACCACACCGTGAGCAGTGGATGCAGTATACTACATTGGTGGTAGTACATGTGAACCATTTCAACTTCCGTCTCCCCACCACCCCTGCCGACCAATCTGGTCCCCCCTCCCACTCCACACATCCTTCTGCCAACTGCTCCCTCCATATTGGCCTCGAAAATGTCCGCTCCCTCTGTAACAAGACCCTGGCTGTCAACAATCTTATCCTCGATGAGAACATTAATAGTATGGCCCCGACAGAAACTTGGATCACTCCAGGGAACGCCTTCCCCCTCACGGAGGCCACACCACCCAGCTATACAACCCATCACGTCCCTCACCCCAACTGCCGTGGCGGTGATGTGGCCCTCACCTCTAGGGCACTGCTTGCTCTATCCCCCTACCCCTCTGGTTCCTTCCCCTCTTTCGAACACCTCACTCTCTCCCATTCCTCCCATCTCTCTCTCAAAATCCTACTGGTTTACCATCACCCAAAACCCTCCCCAACCTTCAACTTTGACTTCTCCACACTCCTAGCTTCACTTTGCGCCTCCTCCGATTGCCTCATCATCCTCGGTGGACTTTAACCTCTACTTCACCCCCTCTTGCTCCACCTCCTCAGAATTCTCCTGCCTGCTCTCGTCTCTCAACCTCTCCCTCCACATCTACTCCCCCACCCGCTTGACCTGGTGATCACCTGGGCCCTCAGTGTCTCGGATGTCACGATCACCGATAGGGCCATCTCTGACCACCATTTCATCTCCTTCAACTCCTCTAACCCTCTCCCCTTTATCCCCAAACCTACCACCATCTTCTACCGTCCATGGAAGAGGATCCCCCCACAAACTCTCTCCGCTACCTTGGAGTCCTCCCAACTCCTCTCCCTCTGGCCCACCTCCAGCACTGACTCATCCTCCACAATCAAATTCCTCCACAATCACACTCCTCTACAACACCCTCTCCACCACATTCAACACTCTTGCCCCCCTCACCTCCCAAACTGCCGTACCTCCCTCTCTCTCTTGGTTGGTTCAGATCCTCACTCCGTCGGTTGGTCGCTGCCTCCATCTTGCATTTGATCTAGCGCTTTTCACGTCTTCTGGACGTCACAAAGCGCTTCACAGAATATATTGTTAAGTGAACTGTTTTCTAAATTTGTGGGCGAAACGCGGCAGCCAATTGCGCAGAGCAACAACAACAACTTCAATTTATATAGCGCCCTCCACACTGGACGGCGTCTCAGAGCGCTTCACAATAGTGGATCCCGGGACCGAGCCAAGGGCAGGGGTAGAAAGGTGACCAAAGGTCGAAGAAAACGGTCTTCAGCTGAGACTTGAAACTGAGAAAAAAGGAGGTGAGGCGAAGGGAGTGCGGAAAGGAGCTCCGGAGCTTCAGGGCATAGTGGCTGAAGGCATGGCCACCGAGGGTGGATCGGAGGATTCGGGGGACATGGAGGAGGCCAGACCCAGTGGAGCGAAGGCAATGGGAGCTGGTTTGAGGAGAGAGGAGGTCAGAGAGGTAGGGGGTTTGTGGGGCACAGTGGATTATCATTGTGTTTTTTTTGGAAGGATTATTGTGAGGCATGTGGAGTAAGGAAAATCCAGAATCCTGCCTAGATTTGAACACAGGTCTCACACTTGTAAGGCAAGTGCTCTAACCACTGAGCTACAGGACTCCACGTGTCAATTGGCAAGATACCAATCCACTATGTTAAGTGATACCACTGATTAATAATCCTACATTTCAGCAGTTGTAGTTGCGAGCAGAGCAAAGGCTGAAGGTTTGGTCGGGAACCTTCCAGGTGAGTATCTAAACCACGAAGCAGGGATTGGACTCAAGGCCGATGGACAGAGGTAAGTCAGGCAGCGGCAGGGTGTCATTGGGCTGATCTGAAGACCGGGGCCAGCGGTTGTCAGAGGGGAGGCCGAGGCCAGAGGCGCTTTTAAGACTTCAAACTACGCGGTCAATTTTCTTAGGGGGCTCATCACTGACATTAAGTTTAATAAGTGCACATGCGCACTTCAATAAGTGCGCGCACAAGCTCAATTTTATGCCTCTTCAGGCGGACTGCCTGCTCCACCAGGCTAGGAAGAGCTCTGGTTTAGCTGGGCTGGGCTGGGGAGAGCTTTGCTTTTCCCCATCACAAAAGACGAGCACAGCACACTCAAACCCTCCCATTTTGATGATTTTGTGCATTACTTTGGGGGCCACCATATGAGGGGCCCGTCAGTACGTTGCACCAATTGCACAGATGTTTAAAGGCCTCTGGTCGGGGCCAAGCGGCCGCCATTACCCGACTCAGGTGGAGGAGGAGCCGCCATCTTAGGGTTTGAATTTTCCCGCGGTGTTCGTCCCACTTATTTTCCCTTCAGGCTGCTCATTGCTAACCTCAATGAGTATCCTGCCGTCTCTCTCCCACCCCCACCCCCCACCACCACCCCTGTAGGCTGACCATAGCTCATTAACCCACCATCTCGCATCTCAGCGTGGACGATTTGGCTGCCACCCCACACCCGAGCTGCCTTTCTCTTCCCTTAAAATGCACCTCTCTCTGCAACTCTCCTGCTCTGCGCTGCTCTCTCTCTGCCCTCCCCACCTCCTATCCCCACTCGACCCTCCCACAGCCTCCGTCTGGCTCCAGTCTGGGATTCCTCTGCCAGGCTCACCATGGCACTTGGCGTTGGCTGTCCAGCAGCAGCCACACCGACTCCCCAATCCCCATCACCCCTGCCGGCCACAACGATTGCCCCACTCCGAATCACCACCGCCAGCCACGCCAGACACAAATCCAGGGGACTAATCTCTCCTCCCTCATCCATAACCCCACCACCCCTGTCGACCAATCCAGTCCCCCCTCCCACCCCACACATTCTTCTGCCAACTGCTCCCTCCGCATTGGCCTCCAAAATGCCCGCTCCCTCTGCAAGAAAACCCTAGCTGTCAACGATCTCATCTTTAATGAGACTGTTGATAGCATGGCTTTGACAGAAACCTGGATCACTTCAGGGGACATCTTCCCCCCCACGGAGGCCACACCACCCGGCTATACATCCCATCACGTCCCATTGAACACCTCACTCTCTCCCACTCCTCCCATCTCTCCCTCAAAATCCTCCGGGTTTATCGTCCCCCAAAACCCTCCCCAACCTTCAACTCTGACTTCTCCACACTTCTAGCTTCCCTTTGTGCCTCCTCCGATTGCCTCATCAACCTCAGTGACTTTAACCTCTACTTCACCCCCTCTTGCTCCACCTCATCAGAATTCTCCTGCCTCCTCTTCTCTCTCAACCTCTCCCTCCACATCCACTCCCCCCCCCCCACCCACGTTCATGGCCACCTGCTTGACCTGGTGATCACCTGAGGTCTCAGTGTCTCGGATGTCACAATCACCGATAAGGCCATCTCTGACCACTATTTTATTCCTTCAATTCCTCTAACCCTCTCCCCTTTATCCCGAAACCTATCACCATCTTCCACCGCCCATGGAAGAGGATCCTTCCACAAACTCTCTCCGCTGCCTTGGAGTCCTCCGAACTCCTCTCCCTCTGGCCCACCTCCAGCACTGACCCATCCTCCACAATCACACTCCTCCACAATCATACTCCTCTACAACACCCTCTCCACCACATTCAACACTCTTGCCCCCCTCACCTCCCAAACTGCCTCCTACTGCTGAACCTCACGTGAGTTCACCACCCACCTCCATTCCCTCAAAGGCCAGGTGCGGGCCGCTGAATGCACCTGGCTCAAATCTGGCCTAATATTCCACCGGCATATCTGGCTGGACCTCACAACATCCTACCAATCTGCTCCAGACTCCAACAAATTGTCCTTCAACTCCAGGATAATCACCATCGCTCCAACTTCCACACCCTCCAACCACCCCACCCTGTCTCCTACCCATCCCTCCTTCTACACCTTTGATCCCATCTCGCCACCCTCCGTCACTAAAAACATCTCCTTCACAAAGCTCACCACCAGCTCCCTACACCCCATCCCCACCCCTCTCCTTAACACCCAACTCCACCTTCTAGCCCCACTAATCGCGGACACCATTAACCTGTCCCTTTCATCTGGCGCCGTTCCCTCTCCCCTCAAAACTGCCACTATCAACCCCATCCTAAAGAAACCTTCTCTGGATGCTTTGCAGCTCTCAAGCTACTGGCCCATCTCCAACCTCCCTTTCCTTTCCAAGGTCCTCGAAAGAGTGGTTGCCTCACAGCTCCGTTGTTTCCTCTCATCCCACTCTTTGAAACCCTACAATCGTTTTTCTGTGCTGCCACAGCACGGAAACTGTTCTGGTCAAGGTCACAACCAACATCCTGACCATCTGCGACCGGGATCCCTCTGCCTCCTCATCCTCCTCGATCTATACGCCGTCTTTGACCACGCAATCCTCCTCCACCGCCTCTCCTCCGTCCTCAACCTTCAAGACTCTGCCGCTGATTGGTACCGGTCATACCTCTCACACCACCTTTACATTGTCTCCTCCAATGGCTTTTGCTTCAGCCATGGCATAGTCTCATGCAGAGTTCCCCAGGGCTCTGTCCTTGGCCCCCTACTTTTCACCCGCTTACATGCTCCTCCTCGGTGACATCATCCGAAAACATGGGGTCAATTTCCACACGTATGCAGATAACACCCAATTCTACCTTTCCGATTCCACCCTCGAGTGCAGGACTACTCGTGTTCTGACTAATTGTCTGTCCAACATTGAATCGTGGAAGAGGGTTAACTCCCTCCAACTAAACGTCAACAAGACGGAGGCCCTCCTGATTGGTCACGTCAGCACCTCTGCACCTGAGGCGCTGGCAAAATCAACATTCAAGGCTGCACTCTCCACCTCTCGAAATCAGTCAGGAATCTGGGCGTCTTGTTCGACCCCGAACTGTCCTTCCTTCCCCCAAATCCGCACCATGATGGGTACAGCCTTCTATCACCTCTGCAACATTGCCAGACTCCGCCACTACCTCAACCCCCATGATGCCGAAACACTCATCCACGCATTCATCACATCTAGGCTCGATTACGCGAACTCTCTCCTTGTCGGCCTTCTCAGCTCCTCCCTTCACAAGCTGCAGATTATTCAGAACTCTGCAGCTCATGTCCTCTCCTGCACTCGGCTCCACGACCACACCATTCCCACCCTTGCTCATCTCCAGTGGCTTCCCATCTCCCAGAGGGTCGAATGAAGATCCTCATCCTCACTTTCAGGGCCTTGCTCCCGCCTATCTCTCCAATCTGCTGTCTCCCTATCAGCCTGCCCGTCCCCTCCGTTCTGCGGGCTCTGGCCTGCTCCATGTCCCCCACCCAAACTGCACTACAATCAGTGGCCAGGCTTTCAGCGTCTCTGACCCGACACTCTGGAACTCCATCCAACAATCCCTTCACCTCACTTCCTCGCTTTCCTCCTTGAAGGCCAGGCTCAAGACCTTCCTCTTTGACCGTGCCTTCTGCTGCCCTCCTAATTCTACCCCATTTTCTACTTTTCATCCCGCTGCCCCATCCTGACATTTTCCCCCCTGCTCAGGTGCCGACCTTACTGTTCAGCGCCTTGGGACGTCCTCCCGATGTGAAAAGCTCTATAAATGTAATTTTGTTATTATTGTTTTTCTGTTTTATTTTGATCCTAATTTTGTTAGTCATCCAGGGATGTTTGACGTCTCCACCCTCTCCGATACGTCATAAGAAAACTGTCAGATTTGATAGACAAGATTTGGTTTAAACAAATCTGTGCTGGTTCGGTGGCCAGAGCATCCTTTATTTCCTCGCTTATTTCCCTCTGTAATGTAAAACCCATCCCATGGGGACCTGGTTGAATTATCTACCTTGAGCAACATCCATCTTTTTAGTACCTTCTCTGATTATTTCTATACATCCAGTTCTTCTACCCTCTCCTTCAATACTGTAGCATTGGCCGCATCCCCTTCTTTTGGGAAGACAGATGCAAAGTACTCATTGAGTAGGTCAAACTCTTTCCTCTTTGTTCCATAATCCCACCCACCCCACCACTGCACAACTGTGATATTTCATATAAAATATAAATTGCCTGTTTATCATTAAAATATAAAATTTATATTTTATATGCTTATAAAATATTTTAGAGTTCCTTTTATGTTACTCACTGATCTCTGTTAGTACATTCTCTTTGTCGTTCTTATTTCCATTTTTTCTTCTCTGTATTATATTTTATTTGATTATCTTCTGTATTTTGTACCTGAAATGTATCATAAGCCTCCTTTTCCCCTTTGAGCCACATCCCCATTATTGCCACTACAGTACATGCAATTTAACCCTGTTGCTCACCAATCTTATTTGTAACACTGGGCATTTACGTACATGTACTTTAAAAACAATTTAGTCTGCTCTGCGTTTTCTCCTCATTTAATCCTTTTTTTGGAATACTCTTTATTACATTGTTGTTCATCTTTTCAAGTCCTTTTCTCTGCCATAAAATGTTTTGCACTCATTCCAAGAAGTATTCAACCCTCACACCAGGGTGGTAACACTGGTGCGAGACTCACACCTGCTTTTGCAGAATTGCCTGTTTATCCCTTTGTCTGTTGGGCCCCCAATGAGAACTGCAATAACTATATCTCCCTCTGCATTGGTATTCTTCCCCATGTTCTCAGGTGCAGCGGTTTATTTTTGACTCCTCTCCCAGGGGGTCTCATCACACTAAGCAGCAATCAAAACAGACAGGTGCACCACACTTTAGGAAGGATGTCAAGGCATTGGAGAGGATGCAAAGGAGATTTACCAGAAATTCAGGACTTCGGTTATCAGATGATAATAATAAAAATTCTAGCATTTGATTTAGCAACAAACCAGCCACAATAGCATAACTTGCTTTCTGATAAGCATTCCTGCTGCTAGTCCAGCCAGGACCACACTACCCATCAGGGCTTTGGTTTGCAGGGTTAATGGAAACCGATTTAGTAGAATAAAAATCTTTGATTGTGGAGTCCTATAGCGTAGTGGTTAGAGCACTTGCCTCACAAGCGTGAGTTTGATTCTGAGGTAGGGCAAAACCTAACAAATTTTCTTACGCCTCACAAACACCTAACAGTAAGTAGGAACCTGGTTATTAATCAACTGGTGGATCACTTTTCTGGGGGTAATAATTCATTTTTTAAAAATAGTTTTGGACACTCAATCCACTGTTTGTGGGACACTGCTGTGTGGAAGTGGCTCCCTCGCTTCACCGACAAATATGCATTCAGTTTGTTTCATTGTATGTTCTCTGAAACGCTTTAGAAAGTGCTTTAAGACATCTGAAAGACATGAAAAGCTTCTATAATGATGCAAAGATGATTATTATTGTTTTGCTTTATATAAGACAGTGAAAGATGAGCTCAAATACAATTGAATTTATGAAAGTCTTCGCCATTCTGGTTTACTGAATGTATTCGAGCCTTGAAAACGAGAATTAGTGCACGAACGATCGTTTTCCCAATAGTTTTTAGTACAGTAGCTGTACCTTTTGCAGCCATGATTGCAAACAAAGCATCCAGTACGGAATGTAGTTTTCAGTATTATTATCCTTGACTTTATTATACTTTAGATTAGATTATTATTTAGATAATTATATTTTAAATTATATTAATTTACTTGATATTAGATTATTATATTGGTAACGGCATTCAAAAACCATTTAACATGCCGAAACACCTTAACCAAAACTGCCTTACATGTACAATGTGTCAGAGCTCATGAACAACAGAAGATCCTATCAAGTTTATGCTCACCAAAAGGGTTTACTGTATGATCCGGCAGCTCTTTGAATTATTGCAAGGCTTCCATATAAACAACATTTGCAGTAATTCCTGCTTCGGGTATGATGAACAAGTTTTAACATGCTAAGTCCTTGGAATGTAGTTAGTATGCATTTGGGAGGTTCAAGTGTAATTTCCCCCCAAACATCCTATGGCCATTTTCAAGGTGAACCTGGAGATGTCAATCATGGGGATGCCCAAATTTCTTTAGATTGCTTCACGAGTGCTCACAGATCGGCCCATCTGGTAGTATGTTAGCTTGTCTCTTCAGCCTCACACCCTCTCGAGCCAAAACACAGCCAGGTGGCATTGCATTTTCAGATATTTTCACACATATTTGGTATTCTTTACGGAGTTGTAAAACTCAACACTGATATGAACATTGAAGAGCTGAGAGGTAGGGATTGTGTGGGGCAACCCAATGGTTGCCACTTCTACCTGCTGTTTTACAGAATCCACGAGCTTGTTGACTTCCGCCTATAGAAAGGATATCTATCATGATCTGTGTGGGTCTCCTGTAAAGCTCCTTGGATATTGCTTTCAGCAGGAGCCATCTTTCATACTGGAAGATTTTCTGTTGAATTGTCCAAATTGGGCCATGTTTGCTTACCATTTCAAAGAGCTGAAGGTCTCGGTGTGGGTTTGATGGTTCTGCAGATATGACTTTGTGAATTCGCCAGGGAAGGGTAAGTATATTCAATCATTATCCTGCTACCTTGAACTCCCAGTCCCTGGCACCAAAGCTAAGATCACCATTCCACCACTCCTCCTCCCCCACTGTAGCCTGCAGGCTGATGCTGCCCTGCTGAACGCTCACTCCCAGTCTTTGCATGCGCATTTTGGCTGCAGCCCTGACCTGAGTTAATCTCCCCTGGAAATGCTCCTCCTCCTACTTCCCACTATCCGCCAGTCCCATTCTGGCCTTCTCTCCCATCGCTGACCTCGCCTTCTCTCTCTGCCAGACCCTATCATTAACTCCCTCTACTCCAGCCTTGGCATCATCCACCGGGCCCATTGTAGCCCCTGGCACTGGCTGCCCCGGAGCAACCACCCCAATTGTCCTATCGTTCTCTCCCTCTGGACAAACCACCATCAAAAGGCAAACGTGACTTCCCCCTCCTCATCCAAACTCTCACCCCTCCTCTCTCCAGTCATCACTTCCCCGTGACCCTAAATCCTCCACACACCATTCTCTCCCCCGCCGACCAGCTAACCCATCCGCATTTCCCTACAAAATATCAGTTTCTTCTCCAATAAAGTCCTCACTATCCATGACCTGCTCGTGGATGATGAACTCCTGCAGCTCATTGGTTAGCGCACTTGGTTTGCAAGCAAAAGACCTGGGTTCAATTCCACACAGGGCAAAAACTTGGCAAAGTTTACTTGCTCCACGAGCCTGACCATATTCCCTCAAAAAAACAACAATAAATGGTCATTTCAATCGACGACTCTTTGTGGGACACTGCTTTTTGTAATAGGCTGGCATGTTTTGCCCACAAATATAGTGAATTCACATTACAGTACATTTTGTGAAGTGCTATGAGATGTCTAGAAAACAAAATTACATTTGTAGAGCGCCTTTCACTTGAGTATATTTCAAGGCGCTAGAAGACATGAAAAGTGCTACATCAAATGCAAAGTTTATTATTATTAGTATGTGCCAATTGAGTGGGGCTCAGCAATAGTAGGAGACCCCAAAAAACAACTATGCCCGTGATGCTCCCCAAGGCAATACTTTTACAGTGACATATACATCGAGTCTCTACCTTAATTGAATACTGTACTGTATTGTGTTCTTGGTGGACAGACCAACGCACAGACATTTTGTCTGTATCAGATATAGATTTAGTTACTCCATCTGAATTTTATATTGAAACAATATCAACATTTCCAACAGAATTCTCTTACTTCTTTAAACAATAGTTACCCTAATGCAGCTTAGAGTATCCAGTATTAACAAAACATTTAGCCTAGAATATACTGAATATTCAAATTAACAATATGAAACATTTTGATGCACCAAAACATTTTGGATGCATTGAAAGAACGTTACAAGTCTTCACTTATGCATTGAATATTGATACATATTTCAGAGGTGCCTTTACAATTTCTTTAAATCAAAATGTTTGAATCTATTAAAATGTCATCTAAGATACTGGCTTTAACGTAGATAGCAACAGTAAACATATATTGCAGTACATAATGCATATTTGCTTAAATACAGAAATAGCATTTCAAATTTTTTGTTGATCTTTGTTGAAAGGTGGATGCACTTTCTGGACTCTTCAACAGAGGAAAGTCCAGAGGTGAAGAATATGCTGTCTTCTCACAATGATTATGCTAATGAATATGTCAGCAATATGCAAAGCAGCAACCCAGAAGCATTGTGATGATTCCCCTCATTTGGGCGTTTTTTGATAAAACGAGGAAAGTTAGGGTCTGTGAAATTGGGAGAAAATGTTTACAAAAATTGAACTTGATAAGAAACAGTTGGTTAGTCTATTTGTGTTATAAAACTTTATTCTCTCCGCTACTATCAGATTGGGCAATGCATCACGATTCAAGGCTATGTGCAGTTCTACTATCTTTGGGGGAATATTCTGCTTTAAATACCAATGCAGCAAAGCACTGCACTGGAATATCAGTCAAGACGGTAGCTCAGTCACAGCATTCTTACAAGTGATTATCACTTGTAACATCCAGTTGATTTAAGGCCGCTTTCAGGAACATAAAATTTGACATGGTTAAAAAAGCAATCCCAGATAACCACTATAGAATGTGCCATGCCAGCAAAATGTGAGGGTGTAGGCGTACAGCTACACACAGCAAATTTAGGGTGGACTCCAATAGGTTTTTCATTACCCAGAGGAATTAACAACTGGAACAGGTTGTCAGGAAGAGTGGAGGCCAGGACATTGTGTATTCATAGATGATCTTTTATAACAGCAACAACTACATTCAGAGAGTGATTTTCACGTTGGGAGGACGTCCCAAGGTGCTGAACAGTCAGGTCGGGACCCGAGCAAGGGAGAGGGGCAGGGTAGGGGCGTGGTCGGGGCAGAGTTAGGAGGGGAGGGAGAGAGTTGCGTCGGCAGTAGAAGGCACGGTTGAAGAGGAGAGTCTTGTGACCGGCCTTGAACGAGGCAAGGGAGGGAGCGAGGTGAAGGGACTGTGGGATGGAGATCCAGAGTGTGGGTGCATTGAGACTGAAAGCCCGTCCGCCGATGGTAGGGCGGGGGGCATGGAGCAGGCCAGAGCCCGCTGAACGGAGTGGGCATGGAGGTTCATAGGGCGACAGCAGGTCGGAGAGGTGAGGGTGGGGCAAGGCCATGATTGGCCTTGAAGATGAGGACAAGGATCTTAAATTCAATTCTCTGGGGGATGGGGAGCCAATGGAGCCATGCGAGGGTGGGAGTGATGTGGTCACGGAGCTTGGTGCGGATGAGGACACAAGCTTCAGAGTTCTGGATGATCCGCAGCTTGCAAATGGAAGAATCAGGAAGGCCGATGAAGAGGGAGTTTCCATAGTCGAGCATTGATGTGACGAATACTTCGATAAGGGGTGCACAAGGTGTGAGGCAGTGGCAGAGTATGGCTATGTTGCGAAGGTGGTGGATGGCAGTACTGGTTATGGTACCGATATGGTGGAGGAAGGATAGTTTGGGGTCGAACAAGACGCCTAGTTTCCTGAGTGGCTTAGAGAGGTGAGAGTGCAAAAAATGACTAATTTCATGCCCTCACCAGGATAGTACAGCAAAACGTTGTTTATCCGGTAACTATCTCCCAATACAATTCAGCATTCCAGCAACCTGATCTCATACCGTAGCGATCCGGGACACTCGCGGTATGCTCACATTGCAATGAGCACTTATTGGGGGCACCGGCCCTGGTTACAGAGTACGTATGGTTTGCCGTGCACGGCGAAAATTATTCCAGTCGTCTGCTGGCATATAGTGGGGGAGGCATGGGAGTTAGCAGTAAGTTGACCGGAGAATGCTTAATACTTACATAAAACAGAAGTATGTTTCATAAATAAATAAATGTACAGTAAAAGTCCATTTATGCAGCACCCAGACAACCGCATTCTCCGGAATGCCTAACCAACCGGCGCTCCCCCATAAAATTCCCCAATTAAGCAACCGGACCCAGCCGGCACACTCTCGCTCGCGTAATCATTTGTCTCGGGAGAGTACAGTACAAGTAGTTCTGAATGCTGCCGGCAGTGGCTTAAAGTCGCACTGCTGGTTTTTCCTTTTAATGCAGCACTTTAAGAGGAAAAACCGGCATTGCCGCTTGGAGCCACTACCGTCCACCATTGTAAAAGTTTGCTTTGTGATTGTGTGCTGTTTTGGCAGACTGTAATCGATATGTATTGCTTTATTGGTAAGTATCCATACAATATTCTGTTATTTAGTCTATTATTAATATGGTATGGATACATATGTTTTGTGATGAATTTTCAGAAGCCTGACCCCCACATATCCGGCACATTCAGTTAACCGGCACATGCCAGGTCCCGAGGGTGCCGGATGCGCAGGCTTTTACTGTATAACAATTACCATTACTTTCATTGATAATTAATTATACGAATTTTTAGCATTAACATTAGCTTATAAAAAGTTACTAGGGGGCGCACATCTGAAGGCTTGACTAGGGCACAAAATACCCTTGCGCCATCCTTGCTTACCGGATTCTGGAATGCTTTTTTACTGATCATTTTACCGACTGTGCTGGAATGCTTTATTGGTACAATGTTCTGTTTAGTCTATTACCATACCTATATGGTATGTTTTAAAATAAGTGAATTTTTGTTGTTGAATTTTCAGCAACTTGCCACTCGAATATCCGGCATATTTGATTAATTGGCACCGGTCAGTTCCCGGGGGTGCCGGATAACAAAGGTTTTACTGTATATAGAATTCCAATGAATTTACATTGGAGATAATTAAACTCTCAATCAAAGATAACATAGTGGTGCTCCCATTATGATTCAAAATGTTAGGCTCATTTATGAAGGATGCACATTTCTGTGAGATATCGGAGCATCTAGCACTTGAGCAAATATATTCCAAAATGATTCATAACAACAAATAAGAACAAAATTATAGCACCTTTCATATTAGGAGGATATACTGTACTAAGGTTCTGATTCAGAATTTTGAGGAATGTAATGTAGAAAATGAGGGGGAAATTTTATTTGAAAAACAAACAATACTGTTTCCAGATCTTCTGTTAGGTGGTTGTATGATAATAAGGAAAAAATAAACAATGATTTCAATAGGAATGCATGTGTTTTAATACTCACTTTTAATAAATTTATAGGTACTTCGAAAACCATTTTGAAGTCCAGGTGCATCATGAAAATATTCTACTAACAGCGAACGTCCATAACTGTGTAGGCTTAGCGGGAGTTCCTGTCCTCCACAGTATGTTCCTTTCACAGTGGATGTTGGTGCAGCAGTATCAGTAACACGCACATAGGCGTTTGTACAGTTTTCATTCGATGGAATGTTCAAATGTGTTAACATCCAGACTATCTGTTGACAATATAAATATTATGATGAAATAGTTTTACTCCAGGTTTTAGAGCAGCAGATAGATGATTACAAGCAAGAGTGTGTAAGAAATTCATGAATTAAATTAAAGAATGGTCAAAATTTAAAGAATGGTCAAGACAATCTATCCATTTTACTAGACTGGTACCAGGATTGAGGGACTTCAGGTATGGGGAAAGGCTAGATAGGCTAGGTTTATTCTCTTTGGAACAGAGAAGGTTGAGAGGAGACCTAATAGACGTTTATAAAATCATGAGGGGATTCGACAGGATGAATAAGGAAAAACTCTTTCCACTGGTAGGTGAATCTGTGACTCATGGTCACAGATTTAAAATAGTTTCAAAATGAAGCAGAGGGGAGCTGAGGAGAAATGTTTTCATTTCAGCGGGATGTTTGAATCTGGAACGCATTGCCTGAAAAAGTGGTGGTGGCCGATTCAATAACAGCTTTTAAAAGAGAATTAGATCTTTATTTAGGGAGAACAGGTCTGTTAGGTTACGGGGAGAGAGCTGGGTAGTGGGATTGAGTTGCTCTTTTCAAAGAGCCGGCACAGACTCAATGGGCCGAATGGCCCATTGTAAAATTCTATGAATTCTATTCATAAAATTCCATGAAGAATTCTATGTAAAATTCTATGAAGCCAATGAACAGTAATTCTAAATGACTAAATCGTGCCCAAGGGAATTCCACACTGTACTTTCTTAAGAAAATCCTTTTTTTTGATCAACAATCATGGTGCATGTTTTTCTTTTGGCCAACCAGGCGTCTGACACATGCAGAACCCATCACCATGCTCCAAGGTCTAAACCAAACTGAGAATTCCATGCATCCCACCTGTAATGTTATTTAAACCAAAAACACAGTATCGATTCACTAAGTCCTTTAATTCCAACATTACAAATCAACCTCTTTTAAATTGATCCAGTTACTTTCTCCAAATCCCTTTATCCTTGTATCCTCCATATTCATTTGCCACTTATGTCTGTAAATATACAACACCACCTGCACATGGAAAATCTCTGAGATACATTATTGGAATGGAATGGATCCTGCTTCAAATGACGTCCAACCAAGATACAGTATCGTATAAATTTATCTCCTTGCATTGTTTATTCTATCCCTGAAGATATAAAACCCGAAACCCCACTGGCTTTCATTTTGTTAATATAGCCTAACCTACCTTCGTGGTTACTTTGACAGATTTATGGATCTGAATCCCCAGATCTCTCTGCTTCTCTAATCCTGTTAGATTCCTACCTTCAATGTACCCAGAATGATTAATTACTGTAAAAGACTTAACAGAAGTCATCATAACAAGAACCACTTGCATTTATATAGCCCCCCTGCATGCCAGCCGCCATCTCATAGCGCTTGACAACCGAGAGCCCGAGCCAGGAGGAGGGTGACGGCATGGCCTGAAGATGGGGAAGGAGGGTGCAAGGCAAAGTAGTTGAGGGACTTCCAAACTTTCAGGATGTAGTGGCTGAAAGCACAACCGCCGATGGTGGAGCGAAGGATTCAGGAGACAAAGAGGAGGCCGCACCTAGTCCAGCAGTGGCAGCAGGTACTGTTGTGAGGAGAGGTTAGAAAATTGGGAAGGTGCTAAGGAATGGAGGGATTTAAACACGAGAGTGAGGATCTTGAGGTCGATCCGCTCTGTGCGGGTGTGAATGCAGGCAGCGGCGTTTTGGATGAGCTGAATTTTGTGAATGGTGGAGGAGGGGAGACCCGTGAGGAGGGTGTTAGAGTAGTCATATTCTATACACTTAGTGATTCACTGACAATCTATTGTGCAACGTGCTTAATGTAACACACATTTAATATTCTTAATAATCTACACCAGATAGATTCCTTAAACATCACAAACAAAACTCTGCAATTTTCATTGTAAAAAAGAATTTCAACATAACTTTTCACTCGGATTCTCATACCATATATGCTCTCGGTGACAACACAACCCAAGTGCAGAGTTCTTTGTGGTTTGCGGAATAAGGTCTTTGAAATCTTATGCCACCTGTGGTTTCCGTCTTCATTTCCCCACAATTGGGAACTGAAAGTTAAAAAAGATTACTGACATATAAATCACTAAAAATATAAAGAATCCAATTTTTCAGTCCTAATTTCAAAACAATATTACTTGGTTTATATTTGGCACTGAAACCAGGTGCACTTGACTGTTTCGACCGAAATACAACAAAGATTTGTCTTATTTTTGACATCAGTAGTGGCCTCTCCGCACCACAATCTGGTCCAAACAGTTTGGGTGCACTGGCATCCGAACCATCATGAACAGTTACATGGTCACCAAGGCAGTTTAGAAATGGCTGTATTTCATATGAAGTGAATTCTAGAAGAATCTGTAAAATAAATCAAATAACCAGATCCATTAAGTTGTCGAATACAATATCATTCACATTCAATAATAATCGTTGAATTTCACGTCTGAAAGTGGTTTACAGAATTTGCAGTAAAAGCCCATTTATCCAGCACCCACGGGATTTGGCCAATGTCGGTTAAATGGTATGCCGGATGTTCGATTGAATATTCGGTTGAATATCCGACACAAAAACCCGACAAAACCCAACACGAATTTTTTAAACTTATTTTAACACATACCATATTAATAATGGACTAAATAATAACAGACCTTTGTTATTCACCTAAAAATCACCGTTGCTGGTAGATGCCCAGTTTGAAGCCATGATGCTGGGGTACAGGTGAACTGTCTATCGATAACTGCTACCACGGCGGACATGATGCGAGGGAAAAAAACGGCAGCGCCACTTTAAGACACTACGAGCCGCATTCCAAAATACCGATACCTTTTTTTTTCGAAGTGCCAGTTATTTGGTGTTGATGGGGTCATGGATAAACGGGCTTTTACTATACAATAAACTGAATTGAATGTATTTTCTGGGCTAAACTTGAAATCCACTTGCGCACAGCAGTTTATATTGTGTCTTTCACATTGGATGGCATCTCTTATCATTACAGATTATTTGAATTCAAAGAACAGCAACTATAATAACCTCAATAGCTAAGAATGTAGTCTTGGTAGGCTTTGATGGTGTAAACAGACTGGTGGCCACCTGGCTAATGTAGATATACACGAAGCAGAGCACACAGTAAAAGCAAAGCCACCCATGCCAGAGGCAAATAATAAGATAAAGAGGCTAGCAGGCTAACTGATACAATGAGTATCAGTTTTAAAATTATTAATAATAATTAAAAGGCTAAAAAATACAATCTATAAGGAGAGGCCTCTATAAAGCGTGAAATGTAATGAGCAGTGGACCATTTAACTTTGCAGGATTTACCCTCAATGTGGTTGACAACATTTCAGCCATTTTTCACACGTTCTCAGAAAAAGACATAATATTATAAATAATGATATATATAATTGATATAGCGCTTTTTAACATCTTATCCATGTCTCAAAGCGCTTCACAGAATATGCTGTGAAGTGAATGGACTGTATATTTTGTGGGCGAAACGCAGACACAACAGTGTCCCACAAACAGGCGTGGATTGAAATTACCACTTTTTTAAATTATTGTGTGTTTTTTGGAGTGATTATTACTAGGCATGTAGAGTAAGGAAACTTACATACCTTCTGATTCCGACCTACCCTAATTAACCATTTGCAATCAGCTCCATTTGGATAAAACTGTGGATAATTTGGAGACGTGAAAGTTCCAGTCCTGGTAAGCATCAGTTTTCCACATTCTGGTGCTGAAATATTGAAAAGTAATAGTGCTATGATGATGTTAATGAAACAATATCAATAATAATTTGATCACTTCAATCCACGACTGATTGTGGATACTGCAGTGCGCACTTGGCTGTTTCACCAATAAAATATACAATAAATCCAGACATCTTGAAGGTTTGATAAGGACCTTTTTCAAAACACATGGGTTATTATTATTGATTCCTTTTACAATGTTACTATTTAAAGATGTATTTAATTTCTTCATGTCTATTACAAAAATGCATTACAATACAATACTTTTGTTTTCATCTTGAATTGCATTCAGTCGGACTATATCATCCTATAATCTCACCTTGCCAGAATTTATCAATGACTTTGTATTTGTGTTGTGACATCCAGAATTTTAGTACCCTTGCCAACTAGTTTTTATATTTTGGATCAAGCACACAAATTGCATTTCACTAATTAAGTGAATATTATTGCAATTCAATCATATATTTGCAAATCATACTTACTGCAATTATAAAGTTTGTTCAGCTTTTGAAGATCAATCTCAGTAACACTGTCTCCGTGACCAATTGCTATACTTGAATCTGGTATTGCTAACATTGTAGGCTTGCCATTCTTACTCAAAGCTTTACTGCAATAAATAGCAAAAAGATTTAATTACAAATTATGATTTCTTGTTTGTACCTAATTACTATTGCTGTAGAAAACATGTTTTTGAAGGTGATTATATCCACTTTACTAGTTACATAAAGATATTATTATGCATTCCAATAATTCATTGTTTTAGCCAACCTAATCTATTTCCCCAAATTATCATTCAATCCTACCTTAAACGTATCTCTTTTGATTAATCCAACCCACACCCCCTCTTCAATACTCCATCCTATCTATACATGCGATATAAAACGATATAAATGCATTCCTCTCAGCTCCCATTAATATAGTTAGACAGGACAAAGAAGATATTAGAATACAAGAGATAAAGGCAAGGTCAGGACTGGTCAAAGGGCAAGAGGACTTCTCTGCATATCTAGGGGAGAAGTCTCTAAAGGAAAAGTTAGACCTGCAGGACCGGAGCAGATGGGGTGCGAGTATAGCAGCAGACATTAGAACACCATCTTGAGACCAATCGACGATCGATTCAGCTGATTCCTGTTTGAACCCGGTAGTATACTTCTGTACTTATAACCAGTCTGTCTTTCATACTGTTTGGGTTTATATATTAAAAATGGTACCTTTATTAAGGTTTCTAGGGTCATTATTTTGAACTCTCGCGATTGGAAATCCCAACAGAATGCATTTAACATTGCGTAGTTCACAACTTCTACGTATCTCAAAGCACTTCACAGAGAGATGGGGAGTGGGATTAAATTGCTCTTTTTAAAGAGCTGGAACAGACTTGATGGGCCGAATGCCCTCCTTTTGTGTCGTAAGATTCTATGATTCTAATGAGTATTGTGGGCCCATCTGGTTCAGCAACTGAACAATATCGTGACTTGGCAGTTTAACATTTATATTGAAAGCATAAAGCTTTAGTTTGCTTTCTACAACAACCACAACAACAACAAAATTACACTTGTAGATCACCTTTCATGTCAGGAGGACATCCCAAGGTGTTGAACAGTCAGGATCTGAGCACGGGTTGTGGGGGTGGGGGGCGTGGATGCCAGGGTTGAGATGAGGAAGGGCAGAAAGGTAGGAGGCCAGCTGAAAGCATGGTTGAAAAGGAGGGTCTTGAAGAAGTCAAGAGAGGGAGCAAGGGGAAGGGATTTTCGGATAGAATTCCAAAGGGTAGGGAGGCTTAAAACCTGGCTGACAATGGTAGGGCGGGAGACATGGAGCAGGCCGGAGCTTGCTGAATGGAGGGAACGGACAGAATGAAAGGGGACCAACAGGTCAGACAGGTTATAATAATAATCCTTGCATTTGATATAGCGCTTTTCACGTCTTCTAGCTTGTATCGCGAATGCTCTAACCACTGAGCTACAGGGACTCCACAGTTGCAATGTGTGTTGTTAATAACAATATTAATAATCCTTATCTGGAGTTTGTGGGGGGTTCGGGAGGCCAACAAGAATGGAGTTTCCGTAGTTGAGCCTTGAGGTGACAAATGCATGTATGAGAGTTTCAGCGGCCTGAGGGTGAGGCTGGGGTGGAATCAGGCAATGTTGCTGACGTGGTGGAAGGCAGTCATGGCATGTTATGTGGATAGGGGAGAAAGGGCAGTTGAAGCTCAAACAAGGCTCCCAGATTCCTGAATGGACTGATGAGGTGGCGTGTGCATCCATAGATGCTGATGATGCCTGAGATACAAAGGTGCTAGAGCGAACCAACCTGGAGGGCCTCATTCTTGCTGATGCTCAATTGTAAAAAAGTTGTCTCTTATCCAGGACTTGATGTCTGACAGCCAGTCTGTCAAGACACCAGTTTTCCTGGAATCGAGAGTAGAGGCAAAAAGATAGAGTTGGGTGTCTTCCACTCACATTGGGAAATTGACCCCATAACTGCAGATGATGTCACCAAGGGGAAGCGTATAGAGATTGAAGAGGACAGAGGCCTGAGGAGCACTACATGAGACAGTATGGGGATGGAAGAGAAACCCAATAGCGGAGACAAATTGGAGATGGTGAGTGAGATAAGACTACACCCACTCAAGGAAACCTTGAAGGTTGAGGTGGGCAAGAGGATTAAGTGAGTGGTCCACGATGCTGAAGACAGCAGGGAGATTGAGTAGGAAGAGTAGGCAGAGGGAGCCCTGGCCACAGATGGATAGGAGAGCAGATTGGAGAGGCTTGTGAAGAGAATGGTAGTAGAGGAATGAGTGAAGCTGGAAACTACTCTTTCAAGGTTTTTGAAGAGGAAAGAGAGGTCGGAGATAGGCTGGAAGCTGGAAAGCAGCGATGCATCCAGGGAATGTTTCTTCAGGATGGGGGTGATTATAGCTGTTTTGAGGAAAATGGGAATGGTAGCATATAATAGGGAGATTGATGATGTTAAAGAGTAGAGGGACAAGGAGGTGGAGCTGTGAGGTAAGGAGAGGGAAGGGGATGGGTTCAAGTCAGGGGGTGGTGTGTTTTGTTGAAAAAAGGGGAGTGATGAGGGAGGAGACGGAGATAGGTTAAAAAATGTGGAGGGAGGGATGGGTAGGCTTCGGAGTTTGGAATGGAGATGGGGGAGGAATTAGAGAATGGTTGGGAAGAGGCAGCTGAATGGATTCCCTTGATTTTGCACTTGAGAAAATCCAGCATCTCCAGAACTTGAGGAGAAAGATTAGGTGAGGCATGGAGTGGTACATGGATGAGTCGTTTGGTGGTGGAGAATAGGAGCCTGGGGTCACCCTTCCTCTCCAATATTATCTAGTAGGGTGATTTGGTGAAGGTAAGAACAGAGTGGTAAGTTTTGAGGTGGTCCAACCAGATGTAACGATGGACTGTTAGGATTTGAGCCAGATGCGTGCGTTCAGCGGCCCACACCTGACCATTGAGATAGATGAAGTGCCTGGAGTGAGGTTCGTGAATAGGAGGCAGTTCGGGAATTGAGGAGGGCAAGGGCATCAAGAGTGGTGGTATGGGTATTGTGGGGGAGAGTGAGCGAGGAGGATAAAGCAGTGCAGGAGGTAGGCCAGAGAGGGAAGAGTTCAGATGAGCAGTGCAACAGAGTGGGATTGTGGGGAGATTTTCTTCCAAAGGCAGTAGAAGATGGAGGTAGGTTTGGTGGCCGTGGGGAGAGGTATTGAGGAGTTGAAGGAGATGAACAGTTGATTGGAGATGGCTTTGTTGGTGATGGTGACATTGAGAAACTGAGGCCCTGGGTGATATCCGAAAAAAAAAGTCCCCAGGAGGAGGTGAAGTGAAGTCTGAAGCTGCAGAGGACGAGGAGGCATTCAGGGCAGAGGCAGAGGAAAGTTAGGAACGTGGAGACATCAAAGATGAAGGTGGGGGGAGGTTTTGGGGGTAGCAGTAAATGATAAGATTTCGAGGAAAAGTTTGGAGGCATGGCAGAGGGTAAGCTGTTTGAATGAGGGGCATAAGCCAGGGGAATAGGGGGATAGATCAAGTGAGATCCTGGAGACAGAGGCCACACCACTGCTATGACAGTTGGGATGTGGGGTGTGGTGGGAGGTATGGCTGAGCGGTCTGCTTCCAGCTCTCGCGCCTTTGCGTCTGCTCCCAGCTCTCATCTCCCCATATCTGATAGAACTCGTGCCCTGAAAATCGATTCTCATATGACTTGGTCTTTAGTAGGTGGAACTTTGATTTCTTTGGATCCTGTACATTCCTTTCAATTTATCGTAGTATTGGGTATTTTATCTTGTTCAAACCGTGAAAACAAATTAACTTGCTCACGGCCCAGCATAAGGAATTTCCTTCTGCAAGAGAATACAATTGCGTTCCGCTGATATATTTAATGTTCATTCTTGGAGTAATTATTTTTTAAATCAAAGCTTTCAAATCTGAAAGAAATAATACTGAACTATTGTATAATAGTCTCAAGATATAATTGTGCTATATTGCTTGTTTACTACTGTAAAATACAGGTAAACCTCTATTTAGGACGGGGTTGCGTTCCTGAAAAACTCCTCTCAAATCGAAACGTCCTAAATCGAAATGCGGTTTCCCAATGCGGTCCCATTATATAGAGTTGTGTTCTTTTCAGAAAATGTTCGGACCTTAAACCCACTAAATAACACACAAAATAACACGCATTGGCAAGAAGGGGTACTTGGGGTAACTGTACAGTATTGTACTTTAATACTGGCAAACTTTAATACAGTCCTATGTATTGATAATCTGCTTGCACCTGTAGCTGTAACACACTTTGAACTTGCCAGTATATTGTTCTTATTGTGATTTATAGTAGCCCCTATCAATCTAGCTAGCCTTAAAGCCCTCCCGACATCCGTACCCTTTTTGCCAGACTCAAAAGTGCTTCATCACCTCCAATTTTGTATTTAAAGAGATGACTTTGTGGGGTCGCTTGCAGCTAACGGTATTATCGCTGCTCATTTCACTTACTGCTCTCTTTTCCCGACAGGGTAGAATCGTGGTAGAGGCTGTAAATCACTCGAAGTTGCTCGGAAATGTTCGGAAATTACTGTAATACTGACATGGCTCAGTGTCGCTTCAAAACCAGCTGGCTTTTAAACAATGACGTAGCGACATGCTATTGGCCAGTTCAAACGCTTGGATACATATATCAGGTGCGAGCGCAATTTACCCGCTAATACACTATGGACTGCGCAATATGGACAAAAAGGACACGCCAAAAACGACTGCAAAATTCTAAATATGTGCTGCGCAGGCACAAACGAGAATTTTGTTTGCTAAAATGAAACAAAGTGTCCTATATTGATAAAAATGTGTTAAAAAATTATGTTCGTTCAATCGAAATGTCCTAAATAGAAGCATCCTTAATCGAGGCTTACATGTATAAACAGGTGATCTGATACTTACTTGTTATAATGCATAACTGAGTTATACTCATACGGAGTCCCCAAGGTTTGCGTCGCCGTTTTGTCAAATACATGTAGGGAATCTGTAAAAATAAGCATCCCCAAATTAATTATAGTGTATAGACTCTGGTAGCTTCGTAGATAGAGCACTAGCCTCGCAAGTGGGAGGACTGGCTTCAATTCCCAGGTCAGGGGTTGGGCAAGCTTCCTTAAACCACACGCCTGTTTACCTAGCTGCAAGTAGGACCCGGTTGTTAGTTGATTGGTGGATCGCATTTCCCCAGGATAATAATCACTTAAAAATAAATATAAATAATTTGATGACTCAATCCATCACTGATTGTGGGACACTGCTATGCAATTGGCTGTACTGCAAAACTACAGCCAATTCACATTTATTAGTATATCCTATGAAGTGCTTGAAACGTGTTGAGGATGTGATAAGACACTATATCAGATAGAAAATGTAAGTAGGGATTATTAATATTCCTTAAAATGTGATACAGTTGAATCACCATATACTTGGTTGATTCTTTTGTCCAGTAAGTGTCTGACACATGTGGAAATCCCTCACTGTGCTTAAGAGTATCGAATACAGACAGTTTCACGCATCCCACCTCTACATAGAAATTTCAGTGATATTTATTGGAATGGGAATGCATTCTCTCCCTGGAGGGAAGCATTCAACTCACGTCATCACGGAAAGTGTTACGTTAGCTGCACCCACATCTCTTGTCCCCTTCAAACCAGGCTTCCCTTCTTCATGATGGGCAAGTAGGCCGCAACACTTTCCTTGTTCCGGTCCCTAAGCCAAGAGATGGGGCATATCCCTTATACTTCCAAGCGTGGAGCTCAGACTTTGCCATGACAGACTGGATGAGTTGATAGTACGCTCGACTCTAAATCAGAAGGTTGTGAATTCAAGCTCCACACAGGACTTGGAATGCATTTAGTCTAATGTGAAACTCCAGTGCAGAACAGAGAATGTAGTACACTGTTGGAGCTGTTATCCTTCAGATGAGACACTAAACCATCTTCCTATTGAAGTGAACATTAAAGATCCCATGACACTTGTCGAAAAGATAAGGATGTTTCTCCTGGTGTCCCAAACAATCCCTCAAATAAAATTTGGCTGTTTGTGTAGCACTGCGAATACACATTAGCTGCCACATTCACCAATAAAGCACACATGTGTCCTCCCAATGTGAAAGATGCTATAGCAATTTTATGATTATTGTTATTATTACAAACTGCAAGTCCAAAGACTGTGGTAATATGTTGCATTTACCTACCATTCCTAATGTTCTCCTTGAAGATTTGTATGTAATTATCACGGTCAGGTCTGGTTTGTTCATGAAAGAAACCCAGTGCATGGAACATTTCATGCTGTATGACATCGTGATATACACAATTATTAGGTGATAGCCACAATTGTTGCATTCTTCCTATTCGTCCTACAAAAGATTTGCAGCTGGGGAAAGAAATGAAGAAAATAATTTTCTATTTGGGAACTGGCTTAATCAGTTAGATTTGAATGGTCATATAATCATAGGAATATGCACCACTGTAGGCGGCTATTTGGCCCATCATATCCTGCCGCCTTTTTGAAAAGAGCTGTCCAAATCAATCCCACTCACCCCTTTCTCTCCCCAAAGCCCCACAAACCTGTTCACCCCAAATAACTACAGTAAAAGCCTGGTTATCAGTGAACCGAACAAATGTAACTTCCGTATAACCGGCACCTAAAAAAAAGGTCCCCATTTGAATAACCAGATCTTATCCTGCACAATCACGGTGTTGTATTTAATAAGTTGATTGTCGCACGAGAGTACATTATTAGTTCTGAATGCTGCCAGTAGTGGCACTTTTGGTTTTTCTTCTTAAAGGGGCAATGTCGATTTTCCCCTCCCTCTCTCCTTTTTCTCTCTCTCCCTCTTTTTCATTCTCTCTCCCTTTACTTCGTTCCTCTCTATCTTTCCCTCTCTTTCCCTTTTTCCTCTCTTTCCCTTTTTCTTTCTTTCCTTCCTTTCCTTCTTTTCTTCCTTTCCTTCTTTTCTTCCTTCGTCTCACTAAGGTTAGGGATGAAAGAGGGGGAAAGAGGAAGGGGGAGAGAAAGAGAGAGGAATGGGAGGGAGAGGTGGGGCAGAGGGGAGAGGGGGTGAGTTAATTAATTTAGATGGAAAACTCCAGCTGAGGCTCTTGTAGAGCTCTTGTCCTCTTGTAGACAGACTACTATCCTCCTCAGTTTTCTACTTTTCCATGTTACTACAGTAAAAGCCCTTTATCCGGCACCCTCGGTTCCTGGCCAATGCCAGTAAAAGCGTGTGCTGGATATTCGGCCGAAAACCCAACACCCAATTTTTTAAATTAAAAAATGTTTTGGATTACATTTTTAAAAACATAGCATATTAATAATAGACTAAATAATCATTTATATAATATATAAATAATAATAATCCTTTTACACACAGCGACCAGGCAGTTCAGAAATCTTTAAACTAGTGCAAAAGTTACACATCTGAATGACACTGTTCTCATTGGGGGCAGAAGAGAGGAAAGCAAACGTGTTGTTGAGAAAGCAGAGAGTGAGCGGCGGCCGCCGCTGTCACTGTTCAGTTAACTTTCATTCCAAATGATCCAAGGATCGGCATTGAAAGCAAACGTTTCATTTCACTTTGAAAGTTAGATTTGTTTTTAATATCAGACTGGGGTAAGGGGAGGTGCTGAGTGTGTTTCTGATATACACTGCAGCTTCGCAACCTTAGAGGTATTTGTAAAATAAACCAGACTTGAGATGTGTTGCAAACTTCACATTGCTGAGGATAAAGAAGGATTGGGACAGAGGCTCCTGCTTTCAGGAAAGAAAAAAAAAACAGATTGGGCATTGCAGGGGTGTGTTTTTTCTCAAAATAAAAGCCAAGGCATTGATCTGCAATCTTTGCTCAGGGTGTGTGTTTGTGTGTTTTGCTGCTTTGTGGCTGCTCTCATTTTCCATCTAAATGAATCAACTCACCCTCACTCTCTCCCTGTCTCTCTCAAACCCAGAGAGTGTACTACCGGCAGCATTCTGAGCTAGTGCCACCTTCAGGCACCTAGTAGCAGCATTCCAAAATACTGATGCGAAGGGATAGTCGTCAACACAAAACACACAAAAAATGCATTTTTCTGGATAAATTCCAGCTGTTCAAACAGGGACCTTTTTTTTCCGGTGCCGGTTATACGGAAGTTACAGTTGATCGGTCACGGATAAACGGGCTTCTAATGTATCAGCTGAGAGGGATGAACAGGTGGCTTGTGCATTTGGGGTAAGTTATGGTCAGCAGCGGGCAATGTGGCGAGGTGGAAGAAGGTGATCCTGGTCTTTTATACAGAGCAAAAAACAGCAGTAATGCCAATACCAAACCTTGGGTGACCCCACCGCACACTTCTCTAAAGGCAGAAAAACAACCGTTCAGATAACATGCGCTGAGATAACATTATAATCACTCTCAGAATAGATGAGAAAACTGCAACATATGATGAAGTTATAGAAGCACTAACTGAACATTATGAAGGCAGACGAAATGTGATCGTGGAGAGGGTTCAGTTTAACAGGCGAAAACACGTGCCAGGCGAATCCATTGATGTTTTCATACAAGATTTGTTCAGACTAGCGGATAACTGTCCATACGGCGAGCTCAAGGATAGCTTAATCAGAGACAGAATTGTTGTTGGAGTGCTGGCTGGAAAATTGTCAGACTCTCTGCAGGCCCAACTCCCGGACCTCACGCTTTACAAAGCGGTCAGTCAGAGGCAAGATATAACGGTCGAGACATTGTCCGTGGTGACATCAGGTCCACTAGCATTGATCATGTCATTAAACGCAAAACTCCATCCAACGACAACAGCTTAAAGTCAAGCAAACAAATGCATCAAACAAGAGATTCCAAGTTCGATAATTGTCAATGGTGTGGCAGACAACGCCATTCACGTCAACAATGTCCTGCAAAAGATGCCATATGCAACAATTGCCAAAGGAAAGGTCATTTCAAGGCAGTTTGCCACAGCGCTGCATCCAAACGCAGAAACACAAAAATGCATGAAGTTCAAGACTCACTACAGGATGACCTTCCGTTCCTCGGTGAGATCGTTAGCAATACCGACTTTTGGAGTGCTTGCATCTCAATTGATGAAGCACCTGCTTCAAGCTAGACACCGGGGCAACCGTTTCCGTCATCAGTGACACAGAATCCTGGCGAGCCGATGTACAACTCAAAGAGACCAATCAGTCCCTCCGTGGTCCAGGTGGCATCCCACCACAAGTGAAGGGAATGCTGATTGCTAAACTGCAGTACCTCCAGAGGGAGATAACTAAGCGACTCTACGTAATTCAAAACCAGAGATGTTCGCTGCTCAGTAAACGAGCATGCTTCGATCTTGGCCTCATCGCAAGAGTAAATGAGGTGAAGCAGAGTCCAACTCCCAACTTCAAAGCAGAATATCCTGGATTGTTCACTGGCCTGGGAAAACTTCAGACACCGTACCACATAACGCTGTGCCCTGACACCAAGCCAGTATGCTTGTACACACCGAGAAAAGTGCCTCACCCACTACTACCACAAGTGGAAAAGGAGATTCAGTCCATGCTTCGACAGGGTGTCATTTCGCCAGTCAATATGCCAACAACATGGTGCTCAGGTATGGTAACTGTGCCCAAATCAAACGGTTCCTATCGCATCTGTGTTGACCTCACTCAACTCAACAAGAGTGTACAACGTGAGATTCACCCTATGTCCTCAGTCGACGAGAGCTTGGCTAAGCTTGGGAAAAGTAAAATCTTCTCCAAGCTAGACGCAAAGAGTGGATTTTGGCAGATACTGCTTGATGAAGATTCAAAACTTCTGACTACATTCATCACACCTTCAGGTCGTTACTGCTTCAACCGGCTACCATTCGCCATTAGTTCTGCACCAGAGATTTTCCAACAAACCATGTCTGGTATCCTCGTTGGCCTCGATGATGTCATTTGCCATATGGATGACATTCTCATTCACAGTGCCACACAAGTTGAACACAACCGACGTGTGAGAGCAGTCTTGCAGCGACTACTCGAAGCTGGGCTCACACTCAATGACAAATGTGAATTCTCCAAGGGCTCCATCAAGTTCTTAGGTCATGTGATAGACGCAGCAGGCCTACACGCTGATCAACGCAAGACAACAACAACAACAACAAATTACATTTATAGAGCGCCTTTCACGTCGGGAGGACGTCCCAAGGCGCTGCACAGGAGGCGTGTGACCCGAGCTGAGAGGGGGAGTGTTTGGGAAGGGATGAGACACGAAGGGGAGGTCGAAAAATTCGGGGTGGAACAAAAGGCACGGTCGAAGAGGAAAGTCTTCAAACCAGCCTTGAAAGAGGAAAGGGAAGAAACGAGACGGAGGGATTGAGGGATGGCATTCCATAGGGTGGGAGCGGAGAAACTGAAGGCCCGGCCTCCGATGGTGGCGCGGTTCGGGCGGGGAGCTTGGAGCAGGCCAAATCCTGTTGAACGGAGGGTCCGGGTGGGCTTGTAGGGGGAAAGTAGATTGGTTAAATAGGGCGGGGCAAGGCTGTGTAAGGCCTTGAAGGTGAGGACGAGGATCTTGAACTCGATCCTCTGGAGAATGGGGAGCCAATGGAGACGGGCGAAGATGGGGGTTATATGGTCGCGGGTGCGGGATAATACACGGGCTGCAGAGTTTTGGATGACCTGCAGCCTGTGAATGGAGGAACTGGGGAGGCCGACGAGCAGAGAGTTACCGTAGTCCAGCCTCGAGGTGATGTATGCGTGCACGAGTGTTTCGGCAGCGCGGGGGGAAAGATAGTTGCGGAGCCTGGCAATGTTGCGCAGGTGGAAATAAGCGGTGCCGGTCAAGGCACGGATGTGGGGCAGGAAGGAGAGTTTCTGATCGAACATGATGCCGAGGTTCCTGATTGGCTTTGTGAGGTGGAGAGTGCAGCCTTGGATGTTGAGGCTGGCAGCGCCCGATGTGCGAAGGCGCTGGCTTGAGCCAATCAGGAGGGCATCGGTCTTACTCACGTTCAATTGCAAGAAGTTGTCCCTCGTCCAGGACTCGATGTCGGACAGACATGCTGTCAGAACATCGATGGTCTGGGGGTTGAGGGATGAGGCAGAAAGGTACAGCTGGGTGTCGTCCACATACATGTGGAAATTTACCCCATGTTTGAGGATGACATCGCCCAGAGGGAGCGTGTAAAGGATGAAAAAGACAACAGCCATTGAAGAGTATCCAGTCCCATCAAACATCACTGAGCTCCAGAGATTCATGGGAATGGTCAACCAACTTGGGAAGTTCGTCCCTAGGTTGGCGGAGATCAATGAGCCATTACGCCAGCTGCTACAGAAAGAGACAGCTTGGTATTGGGGTAACGCACAGCAGAGTTCATTTCAAAACGTGAAAGATTTGCTACTTTCATCTGCAGTTCTCGCTCACTATGACCCAAAACGTCCAACCTTTGTTGCCACTGACGCTTCAGCATCTGGCATTGGTGCCGTTCTTCTTCAGATCCAAGACGATGGAAAACGCCATCCAATCTACTATGCATCATGTTCTCTCAGTGGAAAAGCGATATGCAGTAATCGAAAAAGAAGCACTAGCTGCAACCTGGGCTTGTGAGAAGTTCTCTGACTATGTACTAGGACTACATTTCATCCTTGAGACAGATCACAAACCACTTGTGTCCCTTCTGCAGACGAAGGAACTCGATAAGATGCCTCCACGCATACTGCGATTCCACCTTCGTCTGATGAGATTTAGTCCAACAGTCTAGTACGTTCCAGGCAAACACCAGAACACGCCCGATGCATTATCCTGTGCTCCTGTCGGCACACCCGATGAATCTGACACTGTGCTGATTGCAGAAATTGAAACTTTCGCGAATCATACGATGAATACACTACCAGCGAGTAGACGACGCCTACTTGACATCGCCGCAGCTCAAAAAGCGGACAAAGAGTGTGCGCAGATCAAAGAGTATTGCTTAAGTGGTTGGCCTGCTTACATGCCACACACACCACTACTTCGCCAGTACTGGGAAAGTAAAAGTCATCTCTCTATCCTCGACAATCTTCTTCTTTATGACGACCGCATAGTCATTCCCAGAACCATGAGATTGGAAATACTTGACTGCATCCATCAGGGCCATTTGGGAATCACCAAATGCCGAGCCAGAGCACGTACATCTGTTTGTTGGCCGGGTCTCTCCAAGACTTTAGAAGAGATGATTTCTAAATGTTTGACTTGTGCCAAACACGGACCAGAACAATGCGAGCCTCTCTTGCCAGCATCATTCCCATCACGTCCGTGGGAAAGGCTGGGGATGGATTTATTTGAATATCAAGGGAAGATTTTTCTCGTTGTAGTCGACTACTACTCCCGCTGGATATAAATAAAATCTCTCTCATCTGGTCAAACCTCAGCAACCGTTATCAGAGCACTGAAAGAAATCTTTGCAGTGCACGGGATCCCAGACTTGGTGGTCTCTGACAATGGGCCACAATTTAGTTCAGCCTCATTCCTCCAGTTTGCTGAGAAGTATGGATTCGTACACACCACCAGTTCGCCAAGGTACCCATAGGCAAACGGTGAAGCTGAGAGAGCAGTTCGTACAATGAAAGGGCTACTCAAAAAGAATGAAGATCCCTATCTTGCCCTCCTGACGTACAGAGCGTCTCCTCTCCAAAATGGCCTGTCACCAAGCGAGCTGCTGATGAGCAGGAAACTTCGAACAACACTGCCTATTCTTCCATCAAACCTTCAACCAAAGGTTCAATCCGACCAGACGATCCGACAGAAGGAAGAGGTGTATCGCGCAAACAGCAACAAAACTTCAACCTTTGTCACCGCGCTAGAGATTTGCCAGAGCTCCATCCCGGCGACTCTGTTTGGATCCGAGATCAGGACCGCCACGGAACTGTCCTCAACCAAACTTCCAACCCACGATCCTACATCATAAAAACCAGCCCCGGCACAGTGCGACAAAACCGATGAGCCCTGGTTAAAACACCACCTAAAAAGCCATTACTGGAACCTCCACCAACTATACCTGCTAATGTAACAGAACAGACCGCAACTTCACCTCAGAGGTTTTCACCGTCTCCATCATTGTCACAAACACCGAGTGTTCAACCACCAGCTGTGATGACAACACGTTCCGGATGTGTAGTGAAACCTCCTGATCGCCTTAATTTTTAAGTGATCTTAAAGTACACCTGTCTGTACTTGGGGGGAGATGTAGGATTATGCTAATCACTATGCATAATCATATGTAGATGTAACGGTTATAGCACCTTCTCGTGACCACTGTGGTAGCACATGGAATTGCATGTCTCTTCTTAATAAAGCCGTCTTACATGAAAGTCGATCTCTCCATGGTCTCTCTTTTATATCTCGAATATAACAGTCAGGGAGTGAATATAATGTTTTAAGAAAATTTAAACGAACAATGTCCAAAAGAACCTAACTCCAGTTTTACATTAATTCTTATGGAGAAAAATGTAATCACTTAACATCGTTTAGCTTAAAGTCGCACTTTGCAAGAACATTAGCACCCACGGACCACACTCCAATCTCACAAAGCTAGTCAGGAACCTAGGCGTATTGTTTGACCCTCAACTGTCCTTCCTCCACCACATCCGTGCCATGACCTGCTATGCCTTCCCACAGCTCCGCAACATTGCCCGACTCTGCCACTGCCTCACCTTCATTTATTCTACGCACAAACTTCAGGCATGTAAGTATCCTCACATACGCTTTTATTGCAAGCAGATTCCACTATGCCAACATCCTGCACGTCGGCCTTCACGACTCTTCCATCCACAAGCTGCAGATCATCCAGTACTCTGCAGCTCAAGTCCTCTCCTATTTCAGGCTCCTTGACTCCATCAAACACACTCCTGCCAGGCTCCAGATGCTCTCCATTCCCTCAAAATTATTCTCCTCGCCCCCTCCTATCTGCCAACCCTTATCAACCTGTTGGCTCCCTTCATTCAGCAGGCCCCGTTTGCTCCTTGTCCACCACACCGCCCACCCTACCATCATTGGTCAGGCCTTCATACACTCTGCCCTTACTCTCTGGAACTCCATCCCACATACTCTTCACCTTGCTCCCTCCTTTGTCTCTTACAAGGCATACTTCAAGATCCTCCTCTTCAAACATACCTTTCGCTACCCTCTCTGCCGTTCATCCTCCCTGATCGCAAACACCCACCCCCATCCGTGTCTTACTGTTCAGCACCTTGGTACATTCTTTCGATGTGAAAGAAGTTTTACAAATGTAATTTAGTAGTATTTAATACACACCTTCCATCTCCTCCAATAAATTTTATAAAGGCTTGTTGATTTATTCTATGCACGAACTTCATGCATGTGAACGTACTGATTTCCAGAAGTGCATTATTTATCGAACGTCGATGTCTCTTGGCTGTAGAAAACAAACAATAAAAGCACATGTAAACTATTGCTAATGAAATAATAAATTGCAGCCTGGGCCACTGGTGGTATCTAGTTGTTGGGAAGTGCAACAACCTGTCAAGTAAGATGATAGAGGCAAAGTCCTTTGTGGGTGTCAACAGGTGGAGAAGAGAATTATGTGAAGGATGGAAGCTTGAAGGGGAATGGGGAGAAGACGGGGAATGGAATTAAATGAGCTGCTTCCTCCGATTCTACCAATGATTGAGGCTGGCTGGCCTGTCATCAGTGCCCTGAACTTCTGCAAATCCTCTAGTTTGTTGTTTTACCATAAAAATCAACGACTTAGGACAACATAAATTTAAAACCTCCACATTTTATGAAAACGCTGCTGCCCATATTCTCATCAACACCAAACTCTACTTACACGTCTCAGTTTTTATCAGTCTTTATCCTTCACTGGCTCCCTGTTGCAGAACAGATTGATTTCCAGGTTCTCACACTTGCATACAAATCATTTAATGCCCTAAGAACCTACCATCCTCTTTGATATGTTCAAACGAACCCCCTTCACTCAGACCACAGGAGTTTTCTTCACATTCCTTGATCCCTCTATCCACTTCAGGCAACCGTGATTTCAGCCACCACGCCCTGAGCTTCTGGAACTCTGATCCAAGCTTTCCACCATGCCCTATCTTTGCAAATCTTCAGATTGCATCTGAAGATTCATAGATTCATAGAATTTTACGGCACAAAAGGAGGCCATTAGGCCCATCTAGTCTGTGCCGGCTCTTTGAAAAGAGCGATTCAATCCCACTGCCCTGCCCGCTCCCCATAGCCTAATAGACCTGTTCTCCCTAAATAAAGATCTAATTCCCTTTTAAAAGTTGTTATCGAATCAGCCTCCACCACCTTTTCAGGCAATGCATTCCAGATTCGAACAACTCGCTGAGTGAAAAAATTTCTCCTCAGCTCCCCTCTACTTCGCCTTGAAACTATTTTAAATCTGTGACCATGAGTCACAGATTCGCCCACGAGTGGAAATAGTTTTTCTCTATTTGCCCTGTCGAAACCCCTCATGATCTTATAAACCTCTATTAGGTCTCCCCTCAATCTTCTCTGCTCCAGAGAGAATAACCCTAGCCTATCTAGCCTCTCCTCATAGCTGAAGTCCCTCAATCCTGGCACCATCCTAGTAAATCTTCTTTGTACCCTTTCCAATGTCTTCACATCCTTTCTGTAGTGTGACCAGAATTGAACACAGTATTCCAGCTGAGGCCTCACCAAAGTCTTATAGAGGTTAGTCAGCACTTCCTGACTTTTGTACTCTATACCCCTATTTATAAAGCCTAGTATCCCATATGCCTTCTTAACAGCCTTGTCTACCTGACCTGCACCTTCAACGAGTCACTAACACAAATCCCCAGGTCTCTCTGTTCCTTCACACCATTTAAAATGGTACTATCTAGCCTATATTGCCTCCTTCATTTCTTCTCCCAAAATGCATCACCTCACACTTCTCTGCATTAAACTTCATCTGCCATGTGTCTGCCCACTTTACCAATTTGTCTATATCCTCTTGCAGATTGCTACTATCCTCCTCACTATTTACTATTCTCCCTAACTTAGTGTCATCTGCAAACTTGGAAACTGTACTCCGTACACCCAAGTCCAGATCATTGATGTAGATTACAAACAGCAATGGTCCCAAAACTGATCCCTGTGGCACACCACTGCTCACTTCCCTCCAGTCTGAAAAACAGCCGCTCACTACAACTCTCTGTTTTCTGTCTCGCAGCCAGTTGTGGATCCACACTGCCACTGTCCCTTTTACGCCATGGGCCTTTCATTTCCTAATAAGTCTCTCACGTGGCACTTTGTCAAATGCCTTTTGAAAGTCCATGTAAACTACATCAACTGCGCTACCATTATCCACACATTCCGTTACCTCATCAAAAAATCAGATTTGTAAGGCTTTCCTTTTTGACTGTGACTGTGATCACCTCCCCTTTCTTCCCAACCCAAACTATACCAATATTCAGCAATCCAAGATGCTACCCTGTGGGAAGGATGCTATATAATAATAATCCTTACGTTTGATATAGTGCTTTTCACGTATTCTAGACTTTTCAAAGCGCTTCACAGAATATACTATAAAGTGTATTTGGCTGAATATTCATGGGCAAATTCAAACAAGTTTTGTACGTATGAGACAAAAACAGTATAATTTGTTTAATGTTGTATTCTAATACAGTAAAAGCCCACTTATCCGTGATCCGATCAACCGGATTGCTCAACCCCCCTCCCGGGGCAATTCCCCATTCCAGCAATCGCGAGTATGCTCACTTTGCACATGTACGCAATGCGTGCACATGCGCATTTATTAAACTTACGAATTCTGGGTTTTTACCGATTCCAGTATACTCGGTAAAATGATCGGTAAAAAAGCATTTTAACGATCATTTTACTGAGTATGCTGGAATTTTTACTGGTAAAAGTATCCATACAATATTCTGTTACTCTTCAGCACAGGAACCCCTCCCCAACCATGATACGTTCCTGGAAACCTCCGTGGTTAATAAAACCGTGGTTGGATAAAGGAACACCGTATGGAAACATGGGGAATGGGGGAGTAAGTTTGCTTGTCCTTGAACTAAACACAAAAAAATTTATGTTATTTACCTAAATCCCAATGATGATGATGATGGTGGTTGTTGCGTGCTGTTACATGGAAGAGGGGCCCTGCGCACCCTCTTCCTCTGCCTCCTCCTTCAGATCATAAATCAGACGAGCGTGGGGAAGGATGGGGATATGGTGGGTGACACCGAGTGGGGTGGATGTGGAGAAGGTTGTGTGGTGGGTGACACCGATGGGGGTGGAGGCGAAGAAGTGACATTGTTGCTGGTTGATTGTGACATCGTTGCTGGTTGATTGCGACATCGCAACTGGGTCCTAGCGCTAAACGCTACTGCGAAGGGGCATCGCGGCTGGTTGATGCAACTGGGTCCTCACGCTAAACACTAGTTTGGATACGCAAAACCCATTGGCATGGTTAACAAGGGTTGTCACAGCGAGCCAACCGTGGATACATGAAATTTGCGGTAGGAAAAAACACAGTTGGGGTGGGATACCTCTTTATTATTAATATGGTATTTTTAAAATAAGTAAATTTTTTAAATTGTGTTTTCGGTAACTTGCCGCCCGATTATCTGACAGTCAATTCGTCGACCCCCCGGAGGGTGCTGAATAAACGGGCTTTTACTGTATACACAAAATGAAATAATCCTTGCATTTGAAACAGCATATATTAAAATGTTGCAAAGATCTTAACATCTAATTGCTGTGGTAACTTTACCTGAGGGCAAACCAATTTGCTATCAGCATGGTCCCACAATCAGCCGTGAAGTGAATGACAAATAGCTTGCTGGGCCAGCCAGATAGGATCTTGGTTTACTATGTCATCTGAAGGATGTTATCTTTAATTAGATTTCTTACACAAATATGTATTTCAAGAAGATCATAAGACTATTTAAAAATCCCTTATCAGTAAATAAGATTAACAAAGCAACTTACTGTAAACATCCTCCAATATGTATGGTACATAAACTTTTCCATCACTTGATTTTGGCCACAAGCAATTCTTACAATATGGGAAATTTTTTGAGGTATCAATTACAATATCAACAAATTGAATGACATATTTGTCATCAGTTCGGTTCACTGCAAAATCAAGGAAAAACAAAAGCCAAATTAAAATACATGCACATCTACTGCAATTAAAAATGTTCAATCTAAGATGCAAATTCAGTATTTCCCCCAAACTATGAACAATTAATAGCAATAATCCTTACAGGTTGGGAGAACGTCCCAATGCTTCACAGACTATTGTGTAAAGTGTAGGGACTGTATGTTTTGGGGGCAAACACAGCAGCATTCGCATATAGCAATATCCCACAAATTTTCATGAATGTCCATGTTTTGTTTTTAATTGTGGGATTGTTAGCCAGGATATTGATAAAAAAAATGCCTTCTCTTTTCAAACAGTGTGGTTGACCAACAAAATAAATGTTTCTTGATCGAATACTTCCTGATTTATGGCATAAATCTGTGCTATTTTGTATTTTCTATGATTATCTGGATAGTGCCATGGGATCTTTTACTTCAGTGGTGCTTTCCTATAAATCAAGAAATTTAGCCAAACCAATAAGTACACCACCACCGATCTACCTAAACAGACAGAAAATCAAATAATGAAAACATTTCAAATACACTTTTCTTACACAAATGTTTATTTGCATTCCAGATTCTGCTAAACACATCTGTGTTTTCTGCATCTTCCAAACGATCTGAAAAAGAAACTACAGTAAAATCCCATTCATCAGTGACCTGATCAACCGTAACTTCTGTATGATCGGCACCTCAAAAAAAGGTCCTCATTCGATTAACCGGATTACCGATTAACAATCGCCGTGGCACATTTAATGAGTCGATTGTGGCAGGAGAGTACAGTACGATTAGCTCTGAATGCTGCTGCCGGTAGTGCACTTCCGGGTTTGGGTCTTAAACGGGTAATATTTTTCCTCTCCTGTTTCTCTCTCTCCATCTTTTTCTTTCTCTCTCTCCCTCTCCTTCCTGCCTCTCTATCTCTCCCTCTCTCTTTCTATCTCTTCCCCTTTCTTTCTTTCCTTCCCTCTCTCTGACAGATACTACATTGCCTGTGTAGCCTGACGGTATTGTGGGTTAAAATATGGTTTTGGTGGGGGTGGGAGGAGAAAGAGGCAGGGGGAGAGAGGGAAAGAGGGAGACGAGAAAGAGAGGGAAAGAGAGGGGTGCGGGAGAAGAAGGGAAAGAGAGAGTGAGTTGATTAATTTAGATGGAAAATGAGAGGAGTGGAGGGGGTTTGGAGCCATTGAGATCCCAGACTGACTAAGTGTGTGTGTGAAAGAGAGAGGGAAGGAGGGAGAGAATGAAAGGAAAAAACAAGAGTACCCTTTTGATTGTGTATTGTGTTTATAGACTGTAATTGATATTTAATGCTTTATTGGTAAGTAACCATACAATATTCTGTTATTATTTAGTCTATTGTTAATACGGTATGTTTAAAAAAATTTAATTTTAATTTTTTTTTTAAGTTAATTTTTTTGTGTTGGGTTTTTGATAGCTGGCCGCCTGAATATCCAACACGCGGTTTAACCGGCAATGGCCAGGTCCCAGGGTGCCAGATAAACGGGCTTCACTGTATATTTGATTTCTCACCTCCTTTTCAGTGCATCCATTGCAACAACATGAAAATCTATGTGTTATGAAGTACAGCTATTAGAGTACCAATGTATTGCATGTGATGCAGATAAAATTTACGAGACCACAGAGTAAATGTTGCAAGCCATTAGAGAAATCTTAAATGAACTAACCAATGAGCCAACTCAGCCCAAACGAGACTGGGTAGAAGGCTGGAGCTAACTGGCCAAAGTGAGATGGATGCAAGTAGCTTGGAGAGATCGGGAAGAGCTAAGCAATAATTGATTTGTAGTTACGATGTAAGGATCCTGAATTTGATTCGCTCTGCAATAGGGAGCAATGGAATCTGACAAGGACTGGGATGACAGGGTTGCAAAGTTCACTATATGTGAGAATACAGGCAGCAGAGTTTTGGATTAGATAGATTTTGTGTGTGATGGAATTGGGGAGATCCAGAATTAGGCGATTAAAAAACAACATTTCAGCTGAGTTGGATGTGATGTATGATTTGAGGGAGGGGATGTAGCAGAGATAGAGGAAAACAGTCCTCATTTTATCCAACAATTTAAAAAATAACTGAAGTGAAATTCTATTTAAGAAACAAACCTTGCAATGCAGTTTCTACTGAAATGTTCGTCTGCAATGAAGAAAAATGTGTTTAGAAAAGAGAAAATAAGGCCAGAAGTATCAACAACAACAAAATGATGTAAACAATGATAACAAATATAATTTCTTACCCCAATGCTCAGTGGGCACAAAGCCAACAACACAATACAGAAGACGTTCATCTTTAATGACACTTAATATAAACCTAGAGAAAGTTGGATAAAGGGAAAATGCCCTGGAAAATAAATGGCATAATAATGAGAATTTTACCAAAATTATATTTAAAACAGAACTGCCTTGAGGCACCCTGCCCGCCTGCCAGCCTGCCTGCCACCCCTGCCAGCTGGCCTGTCACCCTGTCTGCATGTCTGTCACTCTGCCAGTCTGCCAGCCAATCTTTCACCCTGCCTGCCTGCCATACAGTCACCTTGCCTGCCGTCTGTCATCCTGCCTGGCTGCCTGCCACTCTGCATGCTTGCCTGCCTGTGCGCCCACCCTTCCGTCCGTCTATCATTCTGTTACTCTATCTGCCACTCAGTCACGCAGACAACCAGTTAGTCTGTCTGTCATTCAGTCAGTCAGTGGTTTGCACATCCTCCCGACGTGAATGGCGCTGTACAAATGTAATTTTGTTGTTGTTGTTGTCTGTCTGTCTGTCTGTCACTCAGTCCCTCAGTCAGTCACTCCGACTCTGTCATTCTGTCACTCAGGCACTTAGTCTGTCACTCAGGCACTCACGAGCTATCCTGCCCGCCCAACCGCACACAACCACCAGGCCTATCACTCAGTTATACAGACACTCAGTCTTACAATCAGTTACTCAGCCAATCAGTCTGTCAATCACTCATTCATTCCGTTAGTCAGTAAACCCGTCACTCTGTCGTCCCTCCTTCCCTTCGTCCTATCCAATTGTCCGTCCGTTGCCTCTGACCGACTGAGGGTCGGAGGATCAGTCGGTTGGTTGCCCCGTTCCTCCCTCCCTCCCTCCCTCCCTCCCTCGGTTTCCCTCATCCAGGACAGTCAGGACCCCTGTAGTCCTGGAGTTGAGGGTGGAAGCAGGGTGAGGCTTGGGTGTCATCTGGATACATGATAATAATAATAATCCTTGGATCTGATATTGCGCTTTTCACGTCTTCTAGACGTCTCAAAGCGCTTCATCAGTGACTTTGTCAGTCAGTCCCTCCCTGCCTCCTTTTGGTCCATTTCTCTCTCAGTTGGTCGGTCAGTCTCTCCCTCCTTCCCCCCCTACCTCTCTGTTCTACATCGGATCGTCGGAGGGTCGGTTTGATCGCGCCTTCCCTCCCTCCATCAATCGGTCACTCCCTCCCTCGGTCGTTGGATCGGTTACTCCCTCTCACCCTCCCTCGGTCCCTCATTCGCTCGGTCGGTCTCTCCCTTCTTTACTCCATCGCTCGGTCGGTTAGTCCCTCCCTCTTTCGGTTGGTCGGTCAGTCCTTCTCTCCCTGCCTCCATCCCTCCCACCCTCGGTCTGTCATTCTTTCCATCCCACTCATCCTCGGTCGGTCGGTCGGTGTCTCCTTTCCTCCCTCAATCGGTCGTTCGTTTCGTATCTCAGTTGGTCGGAAGGTCGGTCGCTCCCTCCCCCCCTCTCACCATCCATCCACCAGTCGATCGGACAATCCCTCGGTCGCTCAGTCCCTCTCTCCTTCGGTCGGTGGATCGTACCACGTTTGCCGCCCTCTCTCCGTGCCAACTGTCTCAGTCTCTCTCACTCTCTTTCCCGCCTTTTCCCCTCAGACCAGCTCGAGCTGCTCCGATTCAAACACCTTTTACAGCACGCGCCCAATCGCGGCCCTGACCCCGCCCCCACCTCACTCAGCCAATAGACGCTGGGGTGGGCGGGGCAGTGAACATGGGACCAGCTGCCAGCCTGACCATGTGACCAGCGATTGGTGGGAACCATGTGACCAGGGGCCGGTGTTCACGGTCCGTACCTCCCTCTCTCCCTTGGTTGGTTCAGTTCCTCCCTCCGTCGGTCGGTCGATCGATCGCTGCCTCCATCGCTGCATTTGATCTAGCGCTTTTCACGTCTTCTAGGCGTCTCAAAGCGCTTCACAGAATATACAGTACTACAAAAACAGAAGTTGCTGGGGAAACTCAGCAGGTCAGGCAGCATTCATGGAGAAAGGAAAAAGAGTCAACGTTTCGGGTCTACAACCCTTCCTCAGAACTGGGGCTTGTTTGGATGGAGAGGTTTTTAAGGCCGTTAGAGGGGGAGAGGCAGGACATGGGAGACAAAGGAGACGAAGGATAAAGAAAAAAGACTGTTAACTGATGGGTTGAAAATGTAATAACGACACAAAGGGGAAAAACAACAGGGGATGGGTTTAAACAAAACTGGGGAGAAGAGGTGTTTAGTGGTGATAGCACAAACAAAACACCAGGGAGGCAAGGGGTGTCTGGAGTTATGATTGTGATGGGGATGGGGGGATGCTGGGGGAGCTCTTTTGGCCTGAAATGGCTGAAATCAATGTTGAGGCCAGACGGCTGTACGGTGCCCAGTAGATAGATGAGGTGTTGTTCCTCGAGCTTTCGCTGTGAATCACTGGAACAGCGAAGGAGACCATGGATCGAAAGATCAGCCTCTGAATGTGAGCGCAAGTTGAAACGGAGAGAGACTGGAAGATCAGGGTTGACCTTCTGTACAGAGGGAAGATGCTCTCCAAATCAGTCTCCCAATCTGCGCTGAGTCTCCCCAATGTAGAGGAGACCACACCGTGAGCAGTGGATGCAGTATACTACATTGGTGGTAGTACATGTGAACCATTTCAACTTCCGTCTCCCCACCACCCCTGCCGACCAATCTGGTCCCCCCTCCCACTCCACACATCCTTCTGCCAACTGCTCCCTCCATATTGGCCTCGAAAATGTCCGCTCCCTCTGTAACAAGACCCTGGCTGTCAACAATCTTATCCTCGATGAGAACATTAATAGTATGGCCCCGACAGAAACTTGGATCACTCCAGGGAACGCCTTCCCCCTCACGGAGGCCACACCACCCAGCTATACAACCCATCACGTCCCTCACCCCAACTGCCGTGGCGGTGATGTGGCCCTCACCTCTAGGGCACTGCTTGCTCTATCCCCCTACCCCTCTGGTTCCTTCCCCTCTTTCGAACACCTCACTCTCTCCCATTCCTCCCATCTCTCTCTCAAAATCCTACTGGTTTACCATCACCCAAAACCCTCCCCAACCTTCAACTTTGACTTCTCCACACTCCTAGCTTCACTTTGCGCCTCCTCCGATTGCCTCATCATCCTCGGTGGACTTTAACCTCTACTTCACCCCCTCTTGCTCCACCTCCTCAGAATTCTCCTGCCTGCTCTCGTCTCTCAACCTCTCCCTCCACATCTACTCCCCCACCCGCTTGACCTGGTGATCACCTGGGCCCTCAGTGTCTCGGATGTCACGATCACCGATAGGGCCATCTCTGACCACCATTTCATCTCCTTCAACTCCTCTAACCCTCTCCCCTTTATCCCCAAACCTACCACCATCTTCTACCGTCCATGGAAGAGGATCCCCCCACAAACTCTCTCCGCTACCTTGGAGTCCTCCGAACTCCTCTCCCTCTGGCCCACCTCCAGCACTGACTCATCCTCCACAATCAAATTCCTCCACAATCACACTCCTCTACAACACCCTCTCCACCACATTCAACACTCTTGCCCCCCTCACCTCCCAAACTGCCGTACCTCCCTCTCTCTCTTGGTTGGTTCAGATCCTCACTCCGTCGGTTGGTCGCTGCCTCCATCTTGCATTTGATCTAGCGCTTTTCACGTCTTCTGGACGTCACAAAGCGCTTCACAGAATATATTGTTAAGTGAACTGATTATAAATTTGTGGGCGAAACGCGGCAGCCAATTGCGCAGAGCAACAACAACAACTTCAATTTATATAGCGCCCTCCACACTGGACGGCGTCTCAGAGCGCTTCACAATAGTGGATCCCGGGACCGAGCCAAGGGCAGGGGTAGAAAGGTGACCAAAGGTCGAAGAAAACGGTCTTCAGCTGAGACTTGAAACTGAGAAAAAAGGAGGTGAGGCGAAGGGAGTGCGGAAAGGAGCTCCGGAGCTTCAGGGCATAGTGGCTGAAGGCATGGCCACCGAGGGTGGATCGGAGGATTCGGGGGACATGGAGGAGGCCAGACCCAGTGGAGCGAAGGCAATGGGAGCTGGTTTGAGGAGAGAGGAGGTCAGAGAGGTAGGGGGTTTGTGGGGCACAGTGGATTATCATTGTGTTTTTTTTGGAAGGATTATTGTGAGGCATGTGGAGTAAGGAAAATCCAGAATCCTGCCTAGATTTGAACACAGGTCTCACACTTGTAAGGCAAGTGCTCTAACCACTGAGCTACAGGACTCCACGTGTCAATTGGCAAGATACCAATCCACTATGTTAAGTGATACCACTGATTAATAATCCTACATTTCAGCAGTTGTAGTTGCGAGCAGAGCAAAGGCTGAAGGTTTGGTCGGGAACCTTCCAGGTGAGTATCTAAACCACGAAGCAGGGATTGGACTCAAGGCCGATGGACAGAGGTAAGTCAGGCAGCGGCAGGGTGTCATTGGGCTGATCTGAAGACCGGGGCCAGCGGTTGTCAGAGGGGAGGCCGAGGCCAGAGGCGCTTTTAAGACTTCAAACTACGCGGTCAATTTTCTTAGGGGGCTCATCACTGACATTAAGTTTAATAAGTGCACATGCGCACTTCAATAAGTGCGCGCACAAGCTCAATTTTATGCCTCTTCAGGCGGACTGCCTGCTCCACCAGGCTAGGAAGAGCTCTGGTTTAGCTGGGCTGGGCTGGGGAGAGCTTTGCTTTTCCCCATCACAAAAGACGAGCACAGCACACTCAAACCCTCCCATTTTGATGATTTTGTGCATTACTTTGGGGGCCACCATATGAAGGGCCCGTCAGTACGTTGCACCAATTGCACAGATGTTTAAAGGCCTCTGGTCGGGGCCAAGCGGCCGCCATTACCCGACTCAGGTGGAGGAGGAGCCGCCATCTTAGGGTTTGAATTTTCCCGCGGTGTTCGTCCCACTTATTTTCCCTTCAGGCTGCTCATTGCTAACCTCAATGAGTATCCTGCCGTCTCTCTCCCACCCCCACCCCCCACCACCACCCCTGTAGGCTGACCATAGCTCATTAACCCACCATCTCGCATCTCAGCGTGGACGATTTGGCTGCCACCCCACACCCGAGCTGCCTTTCTCTTCCCTTAAAATGCACCTCTCTCTGCAACTCTCCTGCTCTGCGCTGCTCTCTCTCTGCCCTCCCCACCTCCTATCCCCACTCGACCCTCCCACAGCCTCCGTCTGGCTCCAGTCTGGGATTCCTCTGCCAGGCTCACCATGGCACTTGGCGTTGGCTGTCCAGCAGCAGCCACACCGACTCCCCAATCCCCATCACCCCTGCCGGCCACAACGATTGCCCCACTCCGAATCACCACCGCCAGCCACGCCAGACACAAATCCAGGGGACTAATCTCTCCTCCCTCATCCATAACCCCACCACCCCTGTCGACCAATCCAGTCCCCCCTCCCACCCCACACATTCTTCTGCCAACTGCTCCCTCCGCATTGGCCTCCAAAATGCCCGCTCCCTCTGCAAGAAAACCCTAGCTGTCAACGATCTCATCTTTAATGAGACTGTTGATAGCATGGCTTTGACAGAAACCTGGATCACTTCAGGGGACATCTTCCCCCCCACGGAGGCCACACCACCCGGCTATACATCCCATCACGTCCCATTGAACACCTCACTCTCTCCCACTCCTCCCATCTCTCCCTCAAAATCCTCCTGGTTTATCGTCCCCCAAAACCCTCCCCAACCTTCAACTCTGACTTCTCCACACTTCTAGCTTCCCTTTGTGCCTCCTCCGATTGCCTCATCAACCTCAGTGACTTTAACCTCTACTTCACCCCCTCTTGCTCCACCTCATCAGAATTCTCCTGCCTCCTCTTCTCTCTCAACCTCTCCCTCCACATCCACTCCCCCCCCCCCACCCACGTTCATGGCCACCTGCTTGACCTGGTGATCACCTGAGGCCTCAGTGTCTCGGATGTCACAATCACCGATAAGGCCATCTCTGACCACTATTTTATTCCTTCAATTCCTCTAACCCTCTCCCCTTTATCCCGAAACCTATCACCATCTTCCACCGCCCATGGAAGAGGATCCTTCCACAAACTCTCTCCGCTGCCTTGGAGTCCTCCGAACTCCTCTCCCTCTGGCCCACCTCCAGCACTGACCCATCCTCCACAATCACACTCCTCCACAATCATACTCCTCTACAACACCCTCTCCACCACATTCAACACTCTTGCCCCCCTCACCTCCCAAACTGCCTCCTACTGCTGAACCTCACGTGAGTTCACCACCCACCTCCATTCCCTCAAAGGCCAGGTGCGGGCCGCTGAATGCACCTGGCTCAAATCTGGCCTAATATTCCACCGGCATATCTGGCTGGACCTCACAACATCCTACCAATCTGCTCCAGACTCCAACAAATTGTCCTTCAACTCCAGGATAATCACCATCGCTCCAACTTCCACACCCTCCAACCACCCCACCCTGTCTCCTACCCATCCCTCCTTCCACACCTTTGATCCCATCTCCCCACCCTCCCTCACTAAAAACATCTCCTTCACAAAGCTCACCACCAGCTCCCTACACCCCATCCCCACCCCTCTCCTTAACACCCAACTCCACCTTCTAGCCCCACTAATCGCGGACACCATTAACCTGTCCCTTTCATCTGGCGCCGTTCCCTCTCCCCTCAAAACTGCCACTATCAACCCCATCCTAAAGAAACCTTCTCTGGATGCTTTGCAGCTCTCAAGCTACTGGCCCATCTCCAACCTCCCTTTCCTTTCCAAGGTCCTCGAAAGAGTGGTTGCCTCACAGCTCCGTTGTTTCCTCTCATCCCACTCTTTGAAACCCTACAATCGTTTTTCTGTGCTGCCACAGCACGGAAACTGTTCTGGTCAAGGTCACAACCAACATCCTGACCATCTGCGACCGGGATCCCTCTGCCTCCTCATCCTCCTCGATCTATACGCCGTCTTTGACCACGCAATCCTCCTCCACCGCCTCTCCTCCGTCCTCAACCTTCAAGACTCTGCCGCTGATTGGTACCGGTCATACCTCTCACACCACCTTTACATTGTCTCCTCCAATGGCTTTTGCTTCAGCCATGGCATAGTCTCATGCAGAGTTCCCCAGGGCTCTGTCCTTGGCCCCCTACTTTTCACCCGCTTACATGCTCCTCCTCGGTGACATCATCCGAAAACATGGGGTCAATTTCCACACGTATGCAGATAACACCCAATTCTACCTTTCCGATTCCACCCTCGAGTGCAGGACTACTCGTGTTCTGACTAATTGTCTGTCCAACATTGAATCGTGGAAGAGGGTTAACTCCCTCCAACTAAACGTCAACAAGACGGAGGCCCTCCTGATTGGTCACGTCAGCACCTCTGCACCTGAGGCGCTGGCAAAATCAACATTCAAGGCTGCACTCTCCACCTCTCGAAATCAGTCAGGAATCTGGGCGTCTTGTTCGACCCCGAACTGTCCTTCCTTCCCCCAAATCCGCACCATGATGGGTACAGCCTTCTATCACCTCTGCAACATTGCCAGACTCCGCCACTACCTCAACCCCCATGATGCCGAAACACTCATCCACGCATTCATCACATCTAGGCTCGATTACGCGAACTCTCTCCTTGTCGGCCTTCTCAGCTCCTCCCTTCACAAGCTGCAGATTATTCAGAACTCTGCAGCTCATGTCCTCTCCTGCACTCGGCTCCACGACCACACCATTCCCACCCTTGCTCATCTCCAGTGGCTTCCCATCTCCCAGAGGGTCGAATGAAGATCCTCATCCTCACTTTCAGGGCCTTGCTCCCGCCTATCTCTCCAATCTGCTGTCTCCCTATCAGCCTGCCCGTCCCCTCCGTTCTGCGGGCTCTGGCCTGCTCCATGTCCCCCACCCAAACTGCACTACAATCAGTGGCCAGGCTTTCAGCGTCTCTGACCCGACACTCTGGAACTCCATCCAACAATCCCTTCACCTCACTTCCTCGCTTTCCTCCTTGAAGGCCAGGCTCAAGACCTTCCTCTTTGACCGTGCCTTCTGCTGCCCTCCTAATTCTACCCCATTTTCTACTTTTCATCCCGCTGCCCCATCCTGACATTTTCCCCCCTGCTCAGGTGCCGACCTTACTGTTCAGCGCCTTGGGACGTCCTCCCGATGTGAAAAGCTCTATAAATGTAATTTTGTTATTATTGTTTTTCTGTTTTATTTTGATCCTAATTTTGTTAGTCATCCAGGGATGTTTGACGTCTCCACCCTCTCCGATACGTCATAAGAAAACTGTCAGATTTGATAGACAAGATTTGGTTTAAACAAATCTGTGCTGGTTCGGTGGCCAGAGCATCCTTTATTTCCTCGCTTATTTCCCTCTGTAATGTAAAACCCATCCCATGGGGACCTGGTTGAATTATCTACCTTGAGCAACATCCATCTTTTTAGTACCTTCTCTGATTATTTCTATACATCCAGTTCTTCTACCCTCTCCTTCAATACTGTAGCATTGGCCGCATCCCCTTCTTTTGGGAAGACAGATGCAAAGTACTCATTGAGTAGGTCAAACTCTTTCCTCTTTGTTCCATAATCCCACCCACCCCACCACTGCACAACTGTGATATTTCATATAAAATATAAATTGCCTGTTTATCATTAAAATATAAAATTTATATTTTATATGCTTATAAAATATTTTAGAGTTCCTTTTATGTTACTCACTGATCTCTGTTAGTACATTCTCTTTGTCGTTCTTATTTCCATTTTTTCTTCTCTGTATTATATTTTATTTGATTATCTTCTGTATTTTGTACCTGAAATGTATCATAAGCCTCCTTTTCCCCTTTGAGCCACATCCCCATTATTGCCACTACAGTACATGCAATTTAACCCTGTTGCTCACCAATCTTATTTGTAACACTGGGCATTTACGTACATGTACTTTAAAAACAATTTAGTCTGCTCTGCGTTTTCTCCTCATTTAATCCTTTTTTTGGAATACTCTTTATTACATTGTTGTTCATCTTTTCAAGTCCTTTTCTCTGCCATAAAATGTTTTGCACTCATTCCAAGAAGTATTCAACCCTCACACCAGGGTGGTAACACTGGTGCGAGACTCACACCTGCTTTTGCAGAATTGCCTGTTTATCCCTTTGTCTGTTGGGCCCCCAATGAGAACTGCAATAACTATATCTCCCTCTGCATTGGTATTCTTCCCCATGTTCTCAGGTGCAGCGGTTTATTTTTGACTCCTCTCCCAGGGGGTCTCATCACACTAAGCAGCAATCAAAACAGACAGGTGCACCACACTTTAGGAAGGATGTCAAGGCATTGGAGAGGATGCAAAGGAGATTTACCAGAAATTCAGGACTTCGGTTATCAGATGATAATAATAAAAATTCTAGCATTTGATTTAGCAACAAACCAGCCACAATAGCATAACTTGCTTTCTGATAAGCATTCCTGCTGCTAGTCCAGCCAGGACCACACTACCCATCAGGGCTTTGGTTTGCAGGGTTAATGGAAACCGATTTAGTAGAATAAAAATCTTTGATTGTGGAGTCCTATAGCGTAGTGGTTAGAGCACTTGCCTCACAAGCGTGAGTTTGATTCTGAGGTAGGGCAAAACCTAACAAATTTTCTTACGCCTCACAAACACCTAACAGTAAGTAGGAACCTGGTTATTAATCAACTGGTGGATCACTTTTCTGGGGGTAATAATTCATTTTTAAAAAATAGTTTTGGACACTCAATCCACTGTTTGTGGGACACTGCTGTGTGGAAGTGGCTCCCTCGCTTCACCGACAAATATGCATTCAGTTTGTTTCATTGTATGTTCTCTGAAACGCTTTAGAAAGTGCTTTAAGACATCTGAAAGACATGAAAAGCTTCTATAATGATGCAAAGATGATTATTATTGTTTTGCTTTATATAAGACAGTGAAAGATGAGCTCAAATACAATTGAATTTATGAAAGTCTTCGCCATTCTGGTTTACTGAATGTATTCGAGCCTTGAAAACGAGAATTAGTGCACGAACGATCGTTTTCCCAATAGTTTTTAGTACAGTAGCTGTACCTTTTGCAGCCATGATTGCAAACAAAGCATCCAGTACGGAATGTAGTTTTCAGTATTATTATCCTTGACTTTATTATACTTTAGATTAGATTATTATTTAGATAATTATATTTTAAATTATATTAATTTACTTGATATTAGATTATTATATTGGTAACGGCATTCAAAAACCATTTAACATGCCGAAACACTTTAACCAAAACTGCCTTACATGTACAATGTGTCAGAGCTCATGAACAACAGAAGATCCTATCAAGTTTATGCTCACCAAAAGGGTTTACTGTATGATCCGGCAGCTCTTTGAATTATTGCAAGGCTTCCATATAAACAACATTTGCAGTAATTCCTGCTTCGGGTATGATGAACAAGTTTTAACATGCTAAGTCCTTGGAATGCAGTTAGTATGCATTTGGGAGGTTCAAGTGTAATTTCCCCCCAAACATCCTATGGCCATTTTCAAGGTGAACCTGGAGATGTCAATCATGGGGATGCCCAAATTTCTTTAGATTGCTTCACGAGTGCTCACAGATCGGCCCATCTGGTAGTATGTTAGCTTGTCTCTTCAGCCTCACACCCTCTCGAGCCAAAACACAGCCAGGTGGCATTGCATTTTCAGATATTTTCACACATATTTGGTATTCTTTACGGAGTTGTAAAACTCAACACTGATATGAACATTGAAGAGCTGAGAGGTAGGGATTGTGTGGGGCAACCCAATGGTTGCCACTTCTACCTGCTGTTTTACAGAATCCACGAGCTTGTTGACTTCCGCCTATAGAAAGGATATCTATCATGATCTGTGTGGGTCTCCTGTAAAGCTCCTTGGATATTGCTTTCAGCAGGAGCCATCTTTCATACTGGAAGATTTTCTGTTGAATTGTCCAAATTGGGCCATGTTTGCTTACCATTTCAAAGAGCTGAAGGTCTCGGTGTGGGTTTGATGGTTCTGCAGATATGACTTTGTGAATTCGCCAGGGAAGGGTAAGTATATTCAATCATTATCCTGCTACCTTGAACTCCCAGTCCCTGGCACCAAAGCTAAGATCACCATTCCACCACTCCTCCTCCCCCACTGTAGCCTGCAGGCTGATGCTGCCCTGCTGAACGCTCACTCCCAGTCTTTGCATGCGCATTTTGGCTGCAGCCCTGACCTGAGTTAATCTCCCCTGGAAATGCTCCTCCTCCTACTTCCCACTATCCGCCAGTCCCATTCTGGCCTTCTCTCCCATCGCTGACCTCGCCTTCTCTCTCTGCCAGACCCTATCATTAACTCCCTCTACTCCAGCCTTGGCATCATCCACCGGGCCCATTGTAGCCCCTGGCACTGGCTGCCCCGGAGCAACCACCCCAATTGTCCTATCGTTCTCTCCCTCTGGACAAACCACCATCAAAAGGCAAACGTGACTTCCCCCTCCTCATCCAAACTCTCACCCCTCCTCTCTCCAGTCATCACTTCCCCGTGACCCTAAATCCTCCACACACCATTCTCTCCCCCGCCGACCAGCAAACCCATCCGCATTTCCCTACAAAATATCCGTTTCTTCTCCAATAAAGTCCTCACTATCCATGACCTGCTCGTGGATGATGAACTCCTTCAGCTCATTGGTTAGCGCACTTGGTTTGCAAGCAAGAGACTTGGGATCAATTCCACACAGGGCAAAAACTTGGCAAAGTTTACTTGCTCCACGAGCCTGACCATATTCCCTCAAAAAAAAAACAATAAATGGTCATTTCAATCGACGACTCTTTGTGGGACACTGCTTTTTGTAATAGGCTGGCATGTTTTGCCCACAAATATAGTCAATTCACATTACAGTACATTCTGTGAAGTGCTATGAGATGTCTAGAAAACAAAATTACATTTGTAGAGCGCCTTTAACTTGAGTATATTTCAAGGCGCTAGAAGACATGAAAAGTGCTACATCAAATGCAAAGTTTATTATTATTAGTATGTGCCAATTGAGTGGGGCTCAGCAATAGTAGGAGACCCCAAAAAACAACTATGCCCGTGATGCTCCCCAAGGCAATACTTTTACAGTGACATATACATCGAGTCTCTACCTTAATTGAATACTGTACTGTATTGTGTTCTTGGTGGACAGACCAACGCACAGACATTTTGTCTGTATCAGATATAGATTTAGTTACTCCATCTGAATTTTATATTGAAACAATATCAACATTTCCAACAGAATTCTCTTACTTCTTTAAACAATAGTTACCCTAATGCAGCTTAGAGTATCCAGTATTAACAAAACATTTAGCCTAGAATATACTGAATATTCAAATTAACAAAATAAAACATTTTGATGCACCAAAACATTTTGGATGCATTGAAAGAACGTTACAAGTCTTCACTTATGCATTGAATATTGATACATATTTCAGAGGTGCCTTTACAATTTCTTTAAATCAAAATGTTTGAATCTATTAAAATGTCATCTAAGATACTGGCTTTAACGTAGATAGCAACAGTAAACATATATTGCAGCACATAATGCATATTTGCTTAAATACAGAAATAGCATTTCAAATTTTTTGTTGATCTTTGTTGAAAGGTGGATGCACTTTCTGGACTCTTCAACAGAGGAAAGTCCAGAGGTGAAGAATATGCTGTCTTCTCACAATGATTATGCTAATGAATATGTCAGCAATATGCAAAGCAGCAACCCAGAAGCATTGTGATGATTCCCCTCATTTGGGCGTTTTTTGATAAAACGAGGAAAGTTAGGGTCTGTGAAATTGGGAGAAAATGTTTACAAAAATTGAACTTGATAAGAAACAGTTGGTTAATCTATTTGTGTTATAAAACTTTATTCTCTCCGCTACTATCAGATTGGGCAATGCATCACGATTCAAGGCTATGTGCAGTTCTACTGTCTTTGGGGGAATATTCTGCTTTAAATACCAATGCAGCAAAGCACTGCACTGGAATATCAGTCAAGACGGTAGCTCAGTCACAGCATTCTTACAAGTGATTATCACTTGTAACATCCAGTCGATTTAAGGCCGCTTTCAGGAACATAAAATTTGACATGGTTAAAAAAGCAATCCCAGATAACCACTATAGAATGTGCCATGCCAGCAAAATGTGAGGGTGTAGGCTTACAGCTACACACAGCAAATTTAGGGTGGACTCCAATAGGTTTTTCATTACCCAGAGGAATTAACAACTGGAACAGGTTGTCAGGAAGAGTGGAGGCCAGGACATTGTGTATTCATAGATGATCTTTTATAACAGCAACAGTTACATTCAGAGAGTGATTTTCACGTTGGGAGGACGTCCCAAGGTGCTGAACAGTCAGGTCGGGACCCGAGCAAGGGAGAGGGGCAGGGTAGGGGCGTGGTCGGGACAGAGTTAGGAGGGGAGGGAGGGAGTTGCGTCGGCAGTAGAAGGCACGGTTGAAGAGGAGAGTCTTGTGACCGGCCTTGAACGAGGCAAGGGAGGGAGCGAGGTGAAGGGACTGTGGGATGGAGATCCAGAGTGTGGGTGCATTGAGACTGAAAGCCCGTCCGCCGATGGTAGGGCGGGGGGCATGGAGCAGGCCAGAGCCCGCTGAACGGAGTGGGCATGGAGGTTCATAGGGCGACAGCAGGTCGGAGAGGTGAGGGTGGGGCAAGGCCATGATTGGCCTTGAAGATGAGGACAAGGATCTCAAATTCAATTATCTGGGGGACGGGGAGCCAATGGAGCCATGCGAGGGTGGGAGTGATGTGGTCACGGAGCTTGGTGCAGATGAGGACACAAGCTTCAGAGTTCTGGATGATCCGCAGCTTGCAAATGGAAGAATCAGGAAGGCCGATGAAGAGGGAGTTTCCATAGTCGAGCATTGATGTGACGAATACTTCGATAAGGGGTGCACAAGGTGTGAGGCAGTGGCAGAGTATGGTTATGTTGCGAAGGTGGTGGATGGCAGTACTGGTTATGGTACCGATATGGTGGAGGAAGGATAGTTTGGGGTCGAACAAGACGCCTAGTTTCCTGACTGGCTTAGAGAGGTGGAGAGTGCAAAAAATGACTAATTTCATGCCCTCACCAGGATAGTACAGCAAAACGTTGTTTATCCGGTAACTATCTCCCAATACAATTCAGCATTCCAGCAACCTGATCTCATACCGTAGCGATCCGGGACACTCGCGGTATGCTCACATTGCAATGAGCACTTATTGGGGGCACCGGCCCTGGTTACAGAGTACGTATGGTTTGCCGTGCACGGCGAAAATTATTCCAGTCGTCTGCTGGCATATAGTGGGGGAGGCATGGGAGTTAGCAGTAAGTTGACCGGAGAATGCTTAATACTTACATAAAACAGAAGTATGTTTCATAAATAAATAAATGTACAGTAAAAGTCCATTTATGCAGCACCCAGACAACCGCATTCTCCGGAATGCCTAACCAACCGGCGCTCCCCCATAAAATTCCCCAATTAAGCAACCGGACCCAGCCGGCACACTCTCGCTCGCGTAATCATTTGTCTCAGGAGAGTACAGTACAAGTAGTTCTGAATGCTGCCGGCAGTGGCTTAAAGTCGCACTGCTGGTTTTTCCTTTTAATGCAGCACTTTAAGAGGAAAAACCGGCATTGCCGCTTGGAGCCACTACCGTCCACCATTGTAAAAGTTTGCTTTGTGATTGTGTGCTGTTTTGGCAGACTGTAATCGATATGTATTGCTTTATTGGTAAGTATCCATACAATATTCTGTTATTTAGTCTATTATTAATGTGGTATGGATACATATGTTTTGTGATGAATTTTCAGAAGCCTGACCCCCACATATCCGGCACATTCAGTTAACCGGCACATGCCAGGTCCCGAGGGTGCCGGATGCGCAGGCTTTTACTGTATAACAATTACCATTACTTTCATTGATAATTAATTATACGAATTTTTAGCATTAACATTAGCTTATAAAAAGTTACTAGGGGGCGCACATCTGAAGGCTTGACTAGGGCACAAAATACCCTTGCGCCATCCTTGCTTACCGGATTCTGGAATGCTTTTTTACTGATCATTTTACCGACTGTGCTGGAATGCTTTATTGGTACAATGTTCTGTTTAGTCTATTACCATACCTATATGGTATGTTTTAAAATAAGTGAATTTTTGTTGTTGAATTTTCAGCAACTTGCCACTCGAATATCCGGCATATTTGATTAATTGGCACCGGTCAGTTCCCGGGGGTGCCGGATAACAAAGGTTTTACTGTATATAGAATTCCAATGAATTTACATTGGAGATAATTAAACTCTCAATCAAAGATAACATAGTGGTGCTCCCATTATGATTCAAAATGTTAGGCTCATTTATGAAGGATGCACATTTCTGTGAGATATCGGAGCATCTAGCACTTGAGCAAATATATTCCAAAATGATTCATAACAACAAATAAGAACAAAATTATAGCACCTTTCATATTAGGAGGATATACTGTACTAAGGTTCTGATTCAGAATTTTGAGGAATGTAATGTAGAAAATGAGGGGGAAATTTTATTTGAAAAACAAACAATACTGTTTCCAGATCTTCTGTTAGGTGGTTGTATGATAATAAGGAAAAAATAAACAATGATTTCAATAGGAATGCATGTGTTTTAATACTCACTTTTAATAAATTTATAGGTACTTCGAAAACCATTTTGAAGTCCAGGTGCATCATGAAAATATTCTACTAACAGCGAACGTCCATAACTGTGTAGGCTTAGCGGGAGTTCCTGTCCTCCACAGTATGTTCCTTTCACAGTGGATGTTGGTGCAGCGGTATCAGTAACACGCACATAGGCGTTTGTACAGTTTTCATTCGATGGAATGTTCAAATGTGTTAACATCCAGACTATCTGTTGACAATATAAATATTATGATGAAATAGTTTTACTCCAGGTTTTAGAGCAGCAGATAGATGATTACAAGCAAGAGTGTGTAAGAAATTCATGAATTAAATTAAAGAATGGTCAAAATTTAAAGAATGGTCAAGACAATCTATCCATTTCACTAGACTGGTACCAGGATTGAGGGACTTCAGGTATGGGGAAAGGCTAGATAGGCTAGGTTTATTCTCTTTGGAACAGAGAAGGTTGAGAGGAGACCTAATAGACGTTTATAAAATCATGAGGGGATTCGACAGGATGAATAAGGAAAAACTCTTTCCACTGGTGGGTGAATCTGTGACTCATGGTCACAGATTTAAAATAGTTTCAAAATGAAGCAGAGGGGAGCTGAGGAGAAATGTTTTCATTTCAGCGGGATGTTTGAATCTGGAACGCATTGCCTGAAAAAGTGGTGGTGGCCGATTCAATAACAGCTTTTAAAAGAGAATTAGATCTTTATTTAGGGAGAACAGGTCTGTTAGGTTACGGGGAGAGAGCTGGGTAGTGGGATTGAGTTGCTCTTTTCAAAGAGCCGGCACAGACTCAATGGGCCGAATGGCCCATTGTAAAATTCTATGAATTCTATTCATAAAATTCCATGAAGAATTCTATGTAAAATTCTATGAAGCCAATGAACAGTAATTCTAAATGACTAAATCGTGCCCAAGGGAATTCCACACTGTACTTTCTTAAGAAAATCCTTTTTTTTGATCAACAATCATGGTGCATGTTTTTCTTTTGGCCAACCAGGCGTCTGACACATGCAGAACCCATCACCATGCTCCAAGGTCTAAACCAAACTGAGAATTCCATGCATCCCACCTGTAATGTTATTTAAACCAAAAACACAGTATCGATTCACTAAGTCCTTTAATTCCAACATTACAAATCAACCTCTTTTAAATTGATCCAGTTACTTTCTCCAAATCCCTTTATCCTTGTATCCTCCATATTCATTTGCCACTTATGTCTGTAAATATACAACACCACCTGCACATGTAAAATCTCTGAGATACATTATTGGAATGGAATGGATCCTGCTTCAAATGACGTCCAACCAAGATACAGTATCGTATAAATTTATCTCCTTGCATTGTTTATTCTATCCCTGAAGATATAAAACCCGAAACCCCACTGGCTTTCATTTTGTTAATATAGCCTAACCTACCTTCGTGGTTACTTTGACAGATTTATGGATCTGAATCCCCAGATCTCTCTGCTTCTCTAATCCTGTTAGATTCCTACCTTCAATGTACCCAGAATGATTAATTACTGTAAAAGACTTAACAGAAGTCATCATAACAAGAACCACTTGCATTTATATAGCCCCCCTGCATGCCAGCCGCCATCTCATAGCGCTTGACAACCGAGAGCCCGAGCCAGGAGGAGGGTGACGGCATGGCCTGAAGATGGGGAAGGAGGGTGCAAGGCAAAGTAGTTGAGGGACTTCCAAACTTTCAGGATGTAGTGGCTGAAAGCACAACCGCCGATGGTGGAGCGAAGGATTCAGGAGACAAAGAGGAGGCCGCACCTAGTCCAGCAGTGGCAGCAGGTACTGTTGTGAGGAGAGGTTAGAAAATTGGGAAGGTGCTAAGGAATGGAGGGATTTAAACACGAGAGTGAGGATCTTGAGGTCGATCCGCTCTGTGCGGGTGTGAATGCAGGCAGCGGCGTTTTGGATGAGCTGAATTTTGTGAATGGTGGAGGAGGGGAGACCCGTGAGGAGGGTGTTAGAGTAGTCATATTCTATACACTTAGTGATTCACTGACAATCTATTGTGCAACGTGCTTAATGTAACACACATTTAATATTCTTAATAATCTACACCAGATAGATTCCTTAAACATCACAAACAAAACTCTGCAATTTTCATTGTAAAAAAGAATTTCAACATAACTTTTCACTCGGATTCTCATACCATATATGCTCTCGGTGACAACACAACCCAAGTGCAGAGTTCTTTGTGGTTTGCGGAATAAGGTCTTTGAAATCTTATGCCACCTGTGGTTTCCGTCTTCATTTCCCCACAATTGGGAACTGAAAGTTAAAAAAGATTACTGACATATAAATCACTAAAAATATAAAGAATCCAATTTTTCAGTCCTAATTTCAAAACAATATTACTTGGTTTATATTTGGCACTGAAACCAGGTGCACTTGACTGTTTCGACCGAAATACAACAAAGATTTGTCTTATTTTTGACATCAGTAGTGGCCTCTCCGCACCACAATCTGGTCCAAACAGTTTGGGTGCACTGGCATCCGAACCATCATGAACAGTTACATGGTCACCAAGGCAGTTTAGAAATGGCTGTATTTCATATGAAGTGAATTCTAGAAGAATCTGTAAAATAAATCAAATAACCAGATCCATTAAGTTGTCGAATACAATATCATTCACATTCAATAATAATCGTTGAATTTCACGTCTGAAAGTGGTTTACAGAATTTGCAGTAAAAGCCCATTTATCCAGCACCCACGGGATTTGGCCAATGTCGGTTAAATGGTATGCCGGATGTTCGATTGAATATTCGGTTGAATATCCGACACAAAAACCCGACAAAACCCAACACGAATTTTTTAAACTTATTTTAACACATACCATATTAATAATGGACTAAATAATAACAGACCTTTGTTATTCACCTAAAAATCACCGTTGCTGGTAGATGCCCAGTTTGAAGCCATGATGCTGGGGTACAGGTGAACTGTCTATCGATAACTGCTACCACGGCGGACATGATGCGAGGGAAAAAAACGGCAGCGCCACTTTAAGACACTACGAGCCGCATTCCAAAATACCGATACCTTTTTTTTTCGAAGTGCCAGTTATTTGGTGTTGATGGGGTCATGGATAAACGGGCTTTTACTATACAATAAACTGAATTGAATGTATTTTCTGGGCTAAACTTGAAATCCACTTGCGCACAGCAGTTTATATTGTGTCTTTCACATTGGATGGCATCTCTTATCATTACAGATTATTTGAATTCAAAGAACAGCAACTATAATAACCTCAATAGCTAAGAATGTAGTCTTGGTAGGCTTTGATGGTGTAAACAGACTGGTGGCCACCTGGCTAATGTAGATATACACGAAGCAGAGCACACAGTAAAAGCAAAGCCACCCATGCCAGAGGCAAATAATAAGATAAAGAGGCTAGCAGGCTAACTGATACAATGAGTATCAGTTTTAAAATTATTAATAATAATTAAAAGGCTAAAAAATACAATCTATAAGGAGAGGCCTCTATAAAGCGTGAAATGTAATGAGCAGTGGACCATTTAACTTTGCAGGATTTACCCTCAATGTGGTTGACAACATTTCAGCCATTTTTCACACGTTCTCAGAAAAAGACATAATATTATAAATAATGATATATATAATTGATATAGCGCTTTTTAACATCTTATCCATGTCTCAAAGCGCTTCACAGAATATGCTGTGAAGTGAATGGACTGTATATTTTGTGGGCGAAACGCAGACACAACAGTGTCCCACAAACAGGCGTGGATTGAAATTACCACTTTTTTAAATTATTGTGTGTTTTTTGGAGTGATTATTACTAGGCATGTAGAGTAAGGAAACTTACATACCTTCTGATTCCGACCTACCCTAATTAACCATTTGCAATCAGCTCCATTTGGATAAAACTGTGGATAATTTGGAGACGTGAAAGTTCCAGTCCTGGTAAGCATCAGTTTTCCACATTCTGGTGCTGAAATATTGAAAAGTAATAGTGCTATGATGATGTTAATGAAACAATATCAATAATAATTTGATCACTTCAATCCACGACTGATTGTGGATACTGCAGTGCGCACTTGGCTGTTTCACCAATAAAATATACAATAAATCCAGACATCTTGAAGGTTTGATAAGGACCTTTTTCAAAACACATGGGTTATTATTATTGATTCCTTTTACAATGTTACTATTTAAAGATGTATTTAATTTCTTCATGTCTATTACAAAAATGCATTACAATACAATACTTTTGTTTTCATCTTGAATTGCATTCAGTCGGACTATATCATCCTATAATCTCACCTTGCCAGAATTTATCAATGACTTTGTATTTGTGTTGTGACATCCAGAATTTTAGTACCCTTGCCAACTAGTTTTTATATTTTGGATCAAGCACACAAATTGCATTTCACTAATTAAGTGAATATTATTGCAATTCAATCATATATTTGCAAATCATACTTACTGCAATTATAAAGTTTGTTCAGCTTTTGAAGATCAATCTCAGTAACACTGTCTCCGTGACCAATTGCTATACTTGAATCTGGTATTGCTAACATTGTAGGCTTGCCATTCTTACTCAAAGCTTTACTGCAATAAATAGCAAAAAGATTTAATTACAAATTATGATTTCTTGTTTGTACCTAATTACTATTGCTGTAGAAAACATGTTTTTGAAGGTGATTATATCCACTTTACTAGTTACATAAAGATATTATTATGCATTCCAATAATTCATTGTTTTAGCCAACCTAATCTATTTCCCCAAATTATCATTCAATCCTACCTTAAACGTATCTCTTTTGATTAATCCAACCCACACCCCCTCTTCAATACTCCATCCTATCTATACATGCGATATAAAACGATATAAATGCATTCCTCTCAGCTCCCATTAATATAGTTAGACAGGACAAAGAAGATATTAGAATACAAGAGATAAAGGCAAGGTCAGGACTGGTCAAAGGGCAAGAGGACTTCTCTGCATATCTAGGGGAGAAGTCTCTAAAGGAAAAGTTAGACCTGCAGGACCGGAGCAGATGGGGTGCGAGTATAGCAGCAGACATTAGAACACCATCTTGAGACCAATCGACGATCGATTCAGCTGATTCCTGTTTTAACCCGGTAGTATACTTCTGTACTTATAACCAGTCTGTCTTTCATACTGTTTGGGTTTATATATTAAAAATGGTACCTTTATTAAGGTTTCTAGGGTCATTATTTTGAACTCTCGCGATTGGAAATCCCAACAGAATGCATTTAACATTGCGTAGTTCACAACTTCTACGTATCTCAAAGCACTTCACAGAGGGATGGGGAGTGGGATTAAATTGCTCTTTTTAAAGAGCTGGAACAGACTTGATGGGCCGAATGCCCTCCTTTTGTGTCGTAAGATTCTATGATTCTAATGAGTATTGTGGGCCCATCTGGTTCAGCAACTGAACAATATCGTGACTTGGCAGTTTAACATTTATATTGAAAGCATAAAGCTTTAGTTTGCTTTCTACAACAACCACAACAACAACAAAATTACACTTGTAGATCACCTTTCATGTCAGGAGGACATCCCAAGGTGTTGAACAGTCAGGATCTGAGCACGGGTTGTGGGGGTGGGGGGCGTGGATGCCAGGGTTGAGATGAGGAAGGGCAGAAAGGTAGGAGGCCAGCTGAAAGCATGGTTGAAAAGGAGGGTCTTGAAGAAGTCAAGAGAGGGAGCAAGGGGAAGGGATTTTCGGATAGAATTCCAAAGGGTAGGGAGGCTTAAAACCTGGCTGACAATGGTAGGGCGGGAGACATGGAGCAGGCCGGAGCTTGCTGAATGGAGGGAACGGACAGAATGAAAGGGGACCAACAGGTCAGACAGGTTATAATAATAATCCTTGCATTTGATATAGCGCTTTTCACGTCTTCTAGCTTGTATCGCGAATGCTCTAACCACTGAGCTACAGGGACTCCACAGTTGCAATGTGTGTTGTTAATAACAATATTAATAATCCTTATCTGGAGTTTGTGGAGGGTTCGGGAGGCCAACAAGAATGGAGTTTCCGTAGTTGAGCCTTGAGGTGACAAATGCATGTATGAGAGTTTCAGCGGCCTGAGGGTGAGGCTGGGGTGGAATCAGGCAATGTTGCTGACGTGGTGGAAGGCAGTCATGGCATGTTATGTGGATAGGGGAGAAAGGGCAGTTGAAGCTCAAACAAGGCTCCCAGATTCCTGAATGGACTGATGAGGTGGCGTGTGCATCCATAGATGCTGATGATGCCTGAGATACAAAGGTGCTAGAGCGAACCAACCTGGAGGGCCTCATTCTTGCTGATGCTCAATTGTAAAAAAGTTGTCTCTTATCCAGGACTTGATGTCTGACAGCCAGTCTGTCAAGACACCAGTTTTCCTGGAATCGAGAGTAGAGGCAAAAAGATAGAGTTGGGTGTCTTCCACTCACATTGGGAAATTGACCCCATAACTGCAGATGATGTCACCAAGGGGAAGCGTATAGAGATTGAAGAGGACAGAGGCCTGAAGAGCACTACATGAGACAGTATGGGGATGGAAGAGAAACCCAATAGCGGAGACAAATTGGAGATGGTGAGTGAGATAAGACTACACCCACTCAAGGAAACCTTGAAGGTTGAGGTGGGCAAGAGGATTAAGTGAGTGGTCCACGATGCTGAAGACAGCAGGGAGATTGAGTAGGAAGAGTAGGCAGAGGGAGCCCTGGCCACAGATGGATAGGAGAGCAGATTGGAGAGGCTTGTGAAGAGAATGGTAGTAGAGGAATGAGTGAAGCTGGAAACTACTCTTTCAAGGTTTTTGAAGAGGAAAGAGAGGTCGGAGATAGGCTGGAAGCTGGAAAGCAGCGATGCATCCAGGGAATGTTTCTTCAGGATGGGGGTGATTATAGCTGTTTTGAGGAAAATGGGAATGGTAGCATATAATAGGGAGATTGATGATGTTAAAGAGTAGAGGGACAAGGAGGTGGAGCTGTGAGGTAAGGAGAGGGAAGGGGATGGGTTCAAGTCAGGGGGTGGTGTGTTTTGTTGAAAAAAGGGGAGTGATGAGGGAGGAGACGGAGATAGGTTAAAAAATGTGGAGGGAGGGATGGGTAGGCTTCGGAGTTTGGAATGGAGATGGGGGAGGAATTAGAGAATGGTTGGGAAGAGGCAGCTGAATGGATTCCCTTGATTTTGCACTTGAGAAAATCCAGCATCTCCAGAACTTGAGGAGAAAGATTAGGTGAGGCATGGAGTGGTACATGGATGAGTCGTTTGGTGGTGGAGAATAGGAGCCTGGGGTCACCCTTCCTCTCCAATATTATCTAGTAGGGTGATTTGGTGAAGGTAAGAACAGAGTGGTAAGTTTTGAGGTGGTCCAACCAGATGTAACGATGGACTGTTAGGATTTGAGCCAGATGCGTGCGTTCAGCGGCCCACACCTGACCATTGAGATAGATGAAGTGCCTGGAGTGAGGTTCGTGAATAGGAGGCAGTTCGGGAATTGAGGAGGGCAAGGGCATCAAGAGTGGTGGTATGGGTATTGTGGGGGAGAGTGAGCGAGGAGGATAAAGCAGTGCAGGAGGTAGGCCAGAGAGGGAAGAGTTCAGATGAGCAGTGCAACAGAGTGGGATTGTGGGGAGATTTTCTTCCAAAGGCAGTAGAAGATGGAGGTAGGTTTGGTGGCCGTGGGGAGAGGTATTGAGGAGTTGAAGGAGATGAACAGTTGATTGGAGATGGCTTTGTTGGTGATGGTGACATTGAGAAACTGAGGCCCTGGGTGATATCCGAAAAAAAAAGTCCCCAGGAGGAGGTGAAGTGAAGTCTGAAGCTGCAGAGGACGAGGAGGCATTCAGGGCAGAGGCAGAGGAAAGTTAGGAACGTGGAGACATCAAAGATGAAGGTGGGGGGAGGTTTTGGGGGTAGCAGTAAATGATAAGATTTCGAGGAAAAGTTTGGAGGCATGGCAGAGGGTAAGCTGTTTGAATGAGGGGCATAAGCCAGGGGAATAGGGGGATAGATCAAGTGAGATCCTGGAGACAGAGGCCACACCACTGCTATGACAGTTGGGATGTGGGGTGTGGTGGGAGGTATGGCTGAGCGGTCTGCTTCCAGCTCTCGCGCCTTTGCGTCTGCTCCCAGCTCTCATCTCCCCATATCTGATAGAACTCGTGCCCTGAAAATCGATTCTCATATGACTTGGTCTTTAGTAGGTGGAACTTTGATTTCTTTGGATCCTGTACATTCCTTTCAATTTATCGTAGTATTGGGTATTTTATCTTGTTCAAACCGTGAAAACAAATTAACTTGCTCACGGCCCAGCATAAGGAATTTCCTTCTGCAAGAGAATACAATTGCGTTCCGCTGATATATTTAATGTTCATTCTTGGAGTAATTATTTTTTAAATCAAAGCTTTCAAATCTGAAAGAAATAATACTGAACTATTGTATAATAGTCTCAAGATATAATTGTGCTATATTGCTTGTTTACTACTGTAAAATACAGGTAAACCTCTATTTAGGACGGGGTTGCGTTCCTGAAAAACTCCTCTCAAATCGAAACGTCCTAAATCGAAATGCGGTTTCCCAATGCGGTCCCATTATATAGAGTTGTGTTCTTTTCAGAAAATGTTCGGACCTTAAACCCACTAAATAACACACAAAATAACACGCATTGGCAAGAAGGGGTACTTGGGGTAACTGTACAGTATTGTACTTTAATACTGGCAAACTTTAATACAGTCCTATGTATTGATAATCTGCTTGCACCTGTAGCTGTAACACACTTTGAACTTGCCAGTATATTGTTCTTATTGTGATTTATAGTAGCCCCTATCAATCTAGCTAGCCTTAAAGCCCTCCCGACATCCGTACCCTTTTTGCCAGACTCAAAAGTGCTTCATCACCTCCAATTTTGTATTTAAAGAGATGACTTTGTGGGGTCGCTTGCAGCTAACGGTATTATCGCTGCTCATTTCACTTACTGCTCTCTTTTCCCGACAGGGTAGAATCGTGGTAGAGGCTGTAAATCACTCGAAGTTGCTCGGAAATGTTCGGAAATTACTGTAATACTGACATGGCTCAGTGTCGCTTCAAAACCAGCTGGCTTTTAAACAATGACGTAGCGACATGCTATTGGCCAGTTCAAACGCTTGGATACATATATCAGGTGCGAGCGCAATTTACCCGCTAATACACTATGGACTGCGCAATATGGACAAAAAGGACACGCCAAAAACGACTGCAAAATTCTAAATATGTGCTGCGCAGGCACAAACGAGAATTTTGTTTGCTAAAATGAAACAAAGTGTCCTATATTGATAAAAATGTGTTAAAAAATTATGTTCGTTCAATCGAAATGTCCTAAATAGAAGCATCCTTAATCGAGGCTTACATGTATAAACAGGTGATCTGATACTTACTTGCTATAATGCATAACTGAGTTATACTCATACGGAGTCCCCAAGGTTTGCGTCGCCGTTTTGTCAAATACATGTAGGGAATCTGTAAAAATAAGCATCCCCAAATTAATTATAGTGTATAGACTCTGGTAGCTTCGTAGATAGAGCACTAGCCTCGCAAGTGGGAGGACTGGCTTCAATTCCCAGGTCAAGGGTTGGGCAAGCTTCCTTAAACCACACGCCTGTTTACCTAGCTGCAAGTAGGACCCGGTTGTTAGTTGATTGGTGGATCGCATTTCCCCAGGATAATAATCACTTAAAAATAAATATAAATAATTTGATGACTCAATCCATCACTGATTGTGGGACACTGCTATGCAATTGGCTGTACTGCAAAACTACAGCCAATTCACATTTATTAGTATATCCTATGAAGTGCTTGAAACGTGTTGAGGATGTGATAAGACACTATATCAGATAGAAAATGTAAGTAGGGATTATTAATATTCCTTAAAATGTGATACAGTTGAATCACCATATACTTGGTTGATTCTTTTGTCCAGTAAGTGTCTGACACATGTGGAAATCCCTCACTGTGCTTAAGAGTATCGAATACAGACAGTTTCACGCATCCCACCTCTACATAGAAATTTCAGTGATATTTATTGGAATGGGAATGCATTCTCTCCCTGGAGGGAAGCATTCAACTCACGTCATCACGGAAAGTGTTACGTTAGCTGCACCCACATCTCTTGTCCCCTTCAAACCAGGCTTCCCTTCTTCATGATGGGCAAGTAGGCCGCAACACTTTCCTTGTTCCGGTCCCTAAGCCAAGAGATGGGGCATATCCCTTATACTTCCAAGCGTGGAGCTCAGACTTTGCCATGACAGACTGGATGAGTTGATAGTACGCTCGACTCTAAATCAGAAGGTTGTGAATTCAAGCTCCACACAGGACTTGGAATGCATTTAGTCTAATGTGAAACTCCAGTGCAGAACAGAGAATGTAGTACACTGTTGGAGCTGTTATCCTTCAGATGAGACACTAAACCATCTTCCTATTGAAGTGAACATTAAAGATCCCATGACACTTGTCGAAAAGATAAGGATGTTTCTCCTGGTGTCCCAAACAATCCCTCAAATAAAATTTGGCTGTTTGTGTAGCACTGCGAATACACATTAGCTGCCACATTCACCAATAAAGCACACATGTGTCCTCCCAATGTGAAAGATGCTATAGCAATTTTATGATTATTGTTATTATTACAAACTGCAAGTCCAAAGACTGTGGTAATATGTTGCATTTACCTACCATTCCTAATGTTCTCCTTGAAGATTCGTATGTAATTATCACGGTCAGGTCTGGTTTGTTCATGAAAGAAACCCAGTGCATGGAACATTTCATGCTGTATGACATCGTGATATACACAATTATTAGGTGATAGCCACAATTGTTGCATTCTTCCTATTCGTCCTACAAAAGATTTGCAGCTGGGGAAAGAAATGAAGAAAATAATTTTCTATTTGGGAACTGGCTTAATCAGTTAGATTTGAATGGTCATATAATCATAGGAATATGCACCACTGTAGGCGGCTATTTGGCCCATCATATCCTGCCGCCTTTTTGAAAAGAGCTGTCCAAATCAATCCCACTCACCCCTTTCTCTCCCCAAAGCCCCACAAACCTGTTCACCCCAAATAACTACAGTAAAAGCCTGGTTATCAGTGAACCGAACAAATGTAACTTCCGTATAACCGGCACCTAAAAAAAAGGTCCCCATTTGAATAACCAGATCTTATCCTGCACAATCACGGTGTTGTATTTAATAAGTTGATTGTCGCACGAGAGTACATTATTAGTTCTGAATGCTGCCAGTAGTGGCACTTTTGGTTTTTCTTCTTAAAGGGGCAATGTCGATTTTCCCCTCCCTCTCTCCTTTTTCTCTCTCTCCCTCTTTTTCATTCTCTCTCCCTTTACTTCGTTCCTCTCTATCTTTCCCTCTCTTTCCCTTTTTCCTCTCTTTCCCTTTTTCTTTCTTTCCTTCCTTTCCTTCTTTTCTTCCTTTCCTTCTTTTCTTCCTTCGTCTCACTAAGGTTAGGGATGAAAGAGGGGGAAAGAGGAAGGGGGAGAGAAAGAGAGAGGAATGGGAGGGAGAGGTGGGGCAGAGGGGAGAGGGGGTGAGTTAATTAATTTAGATGGAAAACTCCAGCTGAGGCTCTTGTAGAGCTCTTGTCCTCTTGTAGACAGACTACTATCCTCCTCAGTTTTCTACTTTTCCATGTTACTACAGTAAAAGCCCTTTATCCGGCACCCTCGGTTCCTGGCCAATGCCAGTAAAAGCGTGTGCTGGATATTCGGCCGAAAACCCAACACCCAATTTTTTAAATTAAAAAATGTTTTGGATTACATTTTTAAAAACATAGCATATTAATAATAGACTAAATAATCATTTATATAATATATAAATAATAATAATCCTTTTACACACAGCGACCAGGCAGTTAAGAAATCTTTAAACTAGTGCAAAAGTTACACATCTGAATGACACTGTTCTCATTGGGGGCAGAAGAGAGGAAAGCAAACGTGTTGTTGAGAAAGCAGAGAGTGAGCGGCGGCCGCCGCTGTCACTGTTCAGTTAACTTTCATTCCAAATGATCCAAGGATCGGCACTGAAAGCAAACGTTTCATTTCACTTTGAAAGTTAGATTTGTTTTTAATATCAGACTGGGGTAAGGGGAGGTGCTGAGTGTGTTTCTGATATACACTGCAGCTTCGCAACCTTAGAGGTATTTGTAAAATAAACCAGACTTGAGATGTGTTGCAAACTTCACATTGCTGAGGATAAAGAAGGATTGGGACAGAGGCTCCTGCTTTCAGGAAAGAAAAAAAAAACAGATTGGGCATTGCAGGGGTGTGTTTTTTCTCAAAATAAAAGCCAAGGCATTGATCTGCAATCTTTGCTCAGGGTGTGTGTTTGTGTGTTTTGCTGCTTTGTGGCTGCTCTCATTTTCCATCTAAATGAATCAACTCACCCTCGCTCTCTCCCTGTCTCTGGTTATCCGTGAACCGAACAAATGTAACTTCCGTATAACCGGCACCTAAAAAAAAGGTCCCCATTCGAATAACCAGATCTTATCCGGCACAATCACGGTGTTGTATTTAATAAGTTGATTGTCGCACGAGAGTACATTATTAGTTCTGAATGCTGCCAGTAGTGTCACTTTTGTTTTTTCTTCTTAAAGGGGCAATGTCGATTTTCCCCTCCCTCTCTCCTTTTTCTCTCTCTCCCTCTTTTTCATTCTCTCTCCCTTTACTTCGTTCCTCTCTATCTTTCTCCTCTCTTTCCCTTTTTCTTTCTTTCCTTCCTTCCTTCGTCTCACTAAGGTTAGGGATGAAAGAGGGGGAAAGAGGAAGGGGGAGAGAAAGAGAGAGGAATGGGAGGGAGAGGTGGGGCAGAGGGGGTGAGTTAATTAATTTAGATGGAAAATGACAGGGGGGGGGGGGGGGGTTTGGAGCCATTGCCAGTATCGCTTTAAGAAGAAAAAACTCCCCCGTCCTCAATTGTAGAAGTTTGCTTTGTGATTGTGTGCTGTGTTTATAGATGCTGTGCTTATAGACTGTAATTGATATTTATTGCTTTATTGGTAAGTATTCCATACAATAATCTGTTATTATTTAGTGTATTATTAATATGGTATGTTTAAAAATGAGTTTTGTTTTTGTGTTGGGTTTTTGGCAGCTGGCTGCCCGAATATCCGGCATGCCATTTAATGGGCCCTGGCCAGGTCCCATGGGTGCAGATAAGCGGGCTTTTACTGTATCTATTTTTATCTTAAAAGTTCTTATCGAATCGGCTTCCATCACCCTTTCAGACAATGTATTCCAGAACCAAACAACCTGCTGAGTAAAAATATTCTCCTCACCTCTCCTCTCCTCTCTTTCTTTTAACAATTATTTTAAATCAGTCCTAAGGTTAGTTTAACTTACCGTAAATACTCGCGTATAAGGCGCACCCCCCATTTTTGACCTTTTCTTGGCGAAAAAAATGGAAACATTTTCGATGATATTGCCAGCAGAAAAAAAAATTCCAACGGCAATATAATTGAAAAAAACATTCCACTGAAAAAAATCCATTGGCGGTGCAGCCCAGCATTACGGCTCATTACTGTGAAGTAAGAATTACCAGACATCGAAGGTGAGTGGCTCCTGGTCTGCGTTGCCAATCCTGGAGAGCGGGTAATCATACTGGCGGCGCAGTTTGATGACGTACCTCTGGGGGCTGCTCGCCTTTTCCTTGTAGCTGCGTATAGGGCACACCCCCAACCTTCGAGACTTTCTGACATGAAAAAAAGTGCGCCTTATACGCGGAGATTTACGGTATTTTAAATCAGTCCTCAGGTTAGTACAGTACGATTAGTTCTGAATGCTGCCATTAGTGGCACTTCCGTTTTTTCTTCTTAAAGGGGCACTGTTGATTTTTCTCCTCCCTCTCTCCTTTCTCTTTTTCTTTCTCCCTCTCCTTCCTTCCTATCTTTCCCCCTCCCTGCCTCCCTCCCTTCCTTCCTGCCTGCCTCCCCCCCCTTCCCCTCCCCCCCTCCCTACTGTGACCCGTGTTCGAATCCAGGCAGGTCAGTGCAAAACCTTGGGCAAGTTGCCTTACTCCACACGCCTAATAATAATCCCTTCAAAAATACTGCAATAATAAAAATTGGTCATTTCAATCCATGACTGTTTGGGGAACACAGCTGTGTGCAATTGCTGCCGTGGTGTGTCCAAAAATATAGTCAATTCACTTTACAGTAGATTCTGTGAAGCGCTTTGAGACATCTAGAAGACGTGAAAAGCACTACATCAAATTCAAATAATATAACATTTGTAAAGTTTGGGTCTTAAAGGGGCAATGTTTTTCCTCCCCTGTTTCTCTCTATCCCTCTTTTTCGTTCTCTCTCCCTCTCCTTTCTTCCTCTCTATCTCTTCTTCTTTCTTTCCTTTCTTTCCTTTCTTTCCTTTCTTTCCTTTCTTTCCTTTCCTTCCTTTCCTTCCTTTCCTTCCTTTCCTTCCTTTCCTTTCCTTCCTTTCCTTCCTTTCCTTCCTTTCCTTCCTTTCTTTCTTTCTTTCTTTCTTTCTTTCTTTCTTTCTTTCTTTCTTTCTTTCTTTCTTTCTTTCTTTCTTTCTTTCTTTCCCTCTCTCTCTGACAGATACTACATTGCATGTGTAGCCTGACGGTATTGTGGGTTTATACATGGTTTTGGTGGGGGTGGGAGGAGAAAGAAGCAGGGGGAGAGAGAGGGTGGGGGGGAGAGGGATAGAGGGAGGCGAGAAAGAGGGAAAGAGAGGGGTGGGGGAGAAAGAGAGAGGAATGGGAGGGAGAGGGAGAGGTGGGGGAGAAGAGGGGAAAGAGAGAAAGGGTGAGTTGATTAATTTAGATGGAAAATGAGGAGTGGAGGGGGGTTGGGTTTGGAGCCATTGAGATCCCAGACTGACTAAGTGTGTGTGTGAAAGAGAGAGGGAAGGAGGGAGAGAATGAAAGGAAAAAACGAGAGTACCCTTTTGATTGTGTGCTGTGTTTATAGACTGTAATTGATATTTAATGCTTTATTGGTAAGTATCCATACAATATTCTGTTATTATTTAGTCTATTGTTAATACGGTATGTTTAAAAAAATTAAATTAATGTTTTTTTGTAACGTTCATGTTTTTCTGTGTTTGGTTTTTGGCAGCTGACCGCCCGAATATCTGACACGCGGTTTAACCGGCAATGGCCAGGTCCCAGGGTGCCAGATAAACGGGCTTCACTGTATATTTGATTTCTCACCTCCTTTTCAGTGCATCCATTGCAACAACATGAAAATCTATGTGTTATGAAGTACAGCTATTAGAGTACCAATGTATTGCATGTGATGCAGATATAATTTACGAGACCACAGAGTAAATGTTGCAAGCCATTAGAGAAATCTTAAATGAACTAACCAATGAACCAACTCAGCCCAAACGAGACTGGGTAGAAGGCTGGCGCTAACTGGCCAAAGTGAGATGGATGCAAGTAGCTTGGAGAGATCGGGAAGAGCTAAGCATTAATTGATTTGTAGTTAAGATGTAAGGATCCTGAATTTGATTCGCTCTGCAATAGGGAGCAATAGAATCTGACAAGGACTGGGATGACAGGGTTGCAAAATTCACTATATGTGAGAATACAGGCAGCAGAGTTTTGGATTAGATGGATTTTGTGTGTGATGGAATTGGGGAGATCTAGAATTAGGCTATTGAAAAAACATTTCAACTGAGTTGGATGTGATGTATGATTTGAAGGAGGGGATGTAACAGAGATAGAGGAAACCAGTCCTCATTTTACCCAACAATTTAAAAAATAACTGAAGTGAAATTCTATTTAAGAAACAAACCTTGCAATGCAGTTTCTACTGAAATGTTCATCTGCAATGAAGAAAAATGTGTTTAGAAAAGAGAAAATAAGGCCAGAAGTATCAACAACAAAATTATGTAAACAATTATAACAAATATAATTTCTTACCCCAATGCTCAGTGGGCACAAAGCCAACAACACAATACAGAAGGTGTTCATCTTTAATGACACTTAATATAAACCTAGAGAAAGTTGGATAAAGGGAAAATGCCCTGGAAAATAAATGGCATAATAATGAGAATTTTACCAGAATTATATTTGAAACAGAACTGCCTTGAGGCACCCTGCCCGCCTTCCAGCCTGCCTGCCACCCCTGCCAGCTGGCCTGTCACCCTGTCTGTCACGCTGCCAGTCTGCCTGCTAATCTTTCACCCTGCCTGCCTGCCTGCCACTCAGTGTCTCACCAGTCTGTCACTCCGTCATCCCACCCGACCGACCGTCCGTCCATCCGTCACTGACTCAGTCAGTCCGTTCCTCTCTCCCTCCCTCGGTCGGTCCATCCCTCTCTCAGTTGTTCAATCTGTCTCTCCCTCCCTCGGATGGTCAGAGAGGGTCGCTTCTTCCCTCCCTCCATCAATCGGTCAGACGGTCCTTTCCTCCCTCCTTGACTCCATCGCTCGGTCGGTCGGTCATTCAGTACTTCTCTCCCTGCCTCCACCCCTCCCACCTTCGGTCTGTCGTTCTTTCCATTCCACTCATCCTCGATCGGTCGGTGTTTCCTTTCCTCCCTCAATCGGCCGTTCCCTCTCTCCGTCCCTCGGACGGTTATTCCCTCGCTCAGTCGGTCGCTCTTTCCCTCTCACCATCCATCAATCAGTCAATCGGACACTCCCTCCTTGAGTCGGTGGATCGTACCACGTTTGCCTCCCTCTCTCCCTGCCAACGGTCTCAGCCTCTCTCTCTCTCTCTCTCTTTCCCGCCTTTTCCCCTCAGACCAGCTCGTGCTGCTCCGATTCAAACACCCTGTACAGCACGCGCCCAACCGCGGCCCTGACCCCGCCCCCACCTCATTCAGCCAATAGACGCTGTGGTGGGCGGGGCAGTAACATGGGACCATGTGACCAGCGATTGGTGGAAATCATGTGACATGGGGCTAGTATTCACGGTCCGTCCCTCCCTCTCTCCCATGGTTGGTTGGTCAGTACCTGACTCCGTCGGTCGGTAGCTGCCTCCATCTATTCCTACCTCTCTCGGTCGGTCGGTGCTTCCCTCGGTTTCCCTCATCCAGGACAGGCAGACAGTCAGGACCGCTGTAGCCCTGGAGTTGAGGGTGGAAGCAGAGAGATAGACTTGGGTGTCATCTGCATTCATGATAATAATAATAATTATAATCCTTGTATTTCATATAGCACTTTTCACATCTTCTAGACATCTCAAAGCGCTTCAAAGAATATACTGGAAAGCATGGACTTGGAATCAGGCCAGGCAGTGCCTACCTTATCTTCACCAGCAACCGCCTCCTCCGTGCACCCTCCCACACCTCACCCCTCCTATCCTCCAACACTTAACCTCGACGAGATGCTGGAATTCCTTGAATCCAAAATTGAGTGAATTTGTTCAGCCACCTGTACCCCATCCTCCACTTCCTCCTCGATACCTCTCCCCAGGATCCACCTCCCTTTCACCCCCCATTTCAAACCTTCCACCCTATCTCTTCCCCCGTCTTCTCTGCTCCCCTGCATACCATGAAACCCACCATCTGCTCCCCCCGCCTTCACTTTGTTAACAAGACCGAGGCTCTACTAATTGGCTCGCGCCAACGCCTCCTTGCATCGCGCACTGGTTGCATCAACTTCCATGGTTGCACACTCAACTTCACCAAGCCAGTCAGGAACCGAGGTGTCGTGTTCGACCCTCAACTGCTTTTTCTCCCTCAAATCAAAGCAATGACTCACTCTGCCTTTCCCCACCTCTGCAACATTTCCCGACTCCGTCATTATCTCACCCCTAAAGCTGCTGAAACCCTTATCCACGCCTTCCCAGTTTGATTACATCCCAGCTTCATTATGCAAATGCCTTGCTGGTCGGACTCCCCAATTCCTCCCTCCACAGGCTGCAGTTAATCGAAAACTCTGCAGCCCATGTCCTCTATCGTTCCAAACTTCGTGACCCCATCTCCCCCATCCTTGCCCAACTCCACTGGCTCCCCATCATCCAGAGGATCCAATTCAAGATCCTGGTCCTCATATAAAGCCCTCCACAACCTCGCCCCACCCTACATCCGTGACCTCCTATCCCCTTACCAACCTGCCCGCTCCCTCCGCTCAGCAGACTCTGGCCTGCTCCATGTCCCCGACCCATCTGTCCAACCATTGGCGGGCGAGCCTTCAATCACTCTGCCCCCATCCCTCTGGAACTCCATCCCGAATTCCCTCCGCCTCGCACCCTCCCTGGCCTCCTTCAGCTCTCGTCTCAAGACTCCTCTTCGATGGTCGTAGCTAGCAATGAGATGTATTAGCTCTACATAATTGCCATGTATGACATTTATAAATACTCTTATTGTTATACTTGGCTTAAGGAATGTAACTAACGTAATATAGTTTGGTGCAAAGGTGATGAAGGCATGGGATTGTAAGCAGTATAAGAAATGTAAATGTGTAAAGGATTGGAAAAAGCAGTCTGCTGTTACTTTTAGGCGCGTGCCTACCTGTCATTTTACCCACCACACGTCACTGCTGTAAAGTGAATTGACTGTACATTTGTGGGTGAAACCCAGCAGCTAATTGTGCACAGCAGTGTCCTACAAACAATCATGGATTGAAATGATCAATTTTATTTTTGTGTTTTTTTTGGAGGAATTATTATTAGACGTGTGGAGTAAGGAAACTTGCATAAGGTTTCGCCCTCATCTGCATGGATTTAAACACAGGTCCCACACTTGTAAGGCAAGTGCTCTAATCACTGAGCTACAGGACTCCATGTGTCAATTGGCAGGATACCAACCCACTGTGTTAAGTGATACCACTGTTTAATAATCCTTCATTTCTTTGCATTTCATTCCTTGTACGTCCCAAGGTGCTGGACGGTCAGTGCTTCGCACCTGCACTGAAGTCAGGATCAGATATGGTTGAGTGTAGGGGTGGAAAAGGGGGTGACCAATGGCACGGTGTAAGTGAGAGTCTTGAGCTGGGAATTGATGGAGGCTAGGGAGGGGGTGAGGTGGAGGGAATGCAGGATGGACTTGCAAGGGTAGGATCCTGAATTGAATCCTCTGTGTGATGGGAAATCAGTGGAGTCGGGAGAGGATGGAGGGTGATCATGGAGCCTGGTGTCACTCCAGTGCCCAAAGAGAATTGAAGGATTGTGGCCAGAGCCTCCACTATTTCCATCCTTACTTCCCTCAGTAACCCAAAATGCCTCCCGTCTTGACCAGGTGACTTATCTATGTTGAGCACTGACATCCTTTTTAGTACCTCCTCTCCATTGATTTTTATCATATCCAATTTCTGTTCACACACATGCGATACTGTGGCATTGGTTGCACAGTCTTCTTTTGTGAAGATGCAAAGTACTCATTCAGTGCATCAGCCATGCCGTCTTCCTCAACAAGAAAATTTCCACTTGCGTCGCAAATTAGACCCACCCTACCTTTGACTAGCCTTTACTCTCTATATGCTTATTAAATTCCTTAGGTTCCCCTTTTATTTTTTCTGCTAATCTTTTCTCGTACTGTTTCTTCTCCCCTCTTGTTTTCTTTTTCACGTCTTCCTAAATTTGATTATCCAGTGTGTTTTGGACCTGCCATTTGTCATAAGCCTCCTTTTTCTGTTTTATTTTGAACCTATTGAACCTAATGTATTTTAGTCATCCAGGGAGGTTTGACATCTGCACCCTCTCCGATACGTCATTAAAAAAACTATCAGATTTGATAGATAAGATTTGGTTTTAACGATCTGTGCTGGCTCTGTGGCCAGAGCATCCTTTGTTTCCTTGCTTATTTCCCTCTGTAATGTAAGACACATCCCATGGGGACCTGGTTGAATTATCTACCTTGAGCAACATCCATCTTTTTAGTACCTCTGTTTATTTCCATCCATCCAAATCTTCTATCCTCTCCTTCAATACTGAAGCATTGGCTGCATCCTCTTCTTTTGTGAAGACAGATGCAAAGTACTCTTTGAGTAAGTCTGTTGCCCACCTCCGTTCCCTCAAGGGCCAGGTGCGGGCCGCTGAGTGCACCTGGCTCAAATCTGGCCTCACAATCCACCGCTATATCTGGCTGGACCTTACATCTTCCTACCGCTCCGCCCTATCCTCCGCCAAACTGTCCTTCTACTCCAAGATAATCCTGGAGGCGAAGGACAACCCCCGGCTTCTCTTCTCCACCACCAACCATTTCCTCCATCCCCCGCCTCGCCGTGCAGATCCTCTCCTCGAACTACCGCTGTGAGGACATGCTGGATTTCCTTGTGACCAAAATCGAGGGAATCCGCTCTGTAGTCACTGTCCCCCCAACTTCCACCCTCTCCCCACACCCCGTCTCCTACCCATCCCTCCCTCCCTCCACACCTTCAAACACATCTCTCCATCCTCCGTCGTTGAGACCATCTCCTCGATGAAGCTCACCACCTGCTCCCTAGATCCCATCCCCACCCCTCTCCTTACCACCCAGCTCCGCCTTAATCACCGAGATGATCAACCTCTCCCTCTCATCTTCCCACTCCCCATTCCCACTCCCTTCAAAACTGCCACCATCACCCTCATCCTAAAAAGGCCTTCCCTCGATGCATCGCAGCTATCAAGCTACTGGCCCATCTCCAACCTCCCCTTCCTTTCCAAGGTCCTTGAAAGAGTGGTTGCCTCCCAGCTCCACTCTTTCCTTACAAAACACTCACTCCAATTGGGTTTCCGTGCCTCCCACAGCACGGAAACTGCCCTGGTCAAGGTCACAAACGACATCCTGACCATCTGTGTCCAGTGCTCCCTCCACCTCCTTGTCCTCCTCGACCTATCCGCTGCCTTCGATACCATGGACCAGGTAATCCTCCTCCACCGCCTCTCCTCACTCCTCAACCCGCAAGGCTCTGTGCTCAAATGGTTCCGGTTTTATCTCTCCCACCGCCTTCACTTTGTCTCCTCCAACGGCTTTTCCTCCAGCCCTCGCACAGTCACATGCGGCGTTCCCCAGGGCTCTGTCCTTGGTCCCCTGCTCTTCACCCTCTACACTCTCCCCCTGGGCGACATCATCCACAGACATGGGGTAAATTTCCACATGTATGCGGATGACACCCAACTCTACCTCTCTGCGTCCACCCTCGACTCCAGGACTACTGGCGTTCTGAATGCATGTCTGTCCGACATTGAGTCCTGGACGAGGGCAAATTTCCTACAGCTCAACATCAACAAGATGGAGGCCCTTCTGATTGGCTCATGCCAGCACCTCCGCACCTCAGGTGCTGGCAACATCAGCATTCAAGGCTGCTCTCTCCACCTCTCAAAACCAATGAGGAATCGGGGTGTCTTGTTTGACCCCAAACTATCCTTCCTTCCCCCATATCCACTCCATGACTGGCATAGCCTTCCATTACCTCTGCAATATTGCCAGACTCCGCCACTACCTCACCCCCCCCATGATGCCAAAACTCTCATCCGCACCTTTATCACTTCCAGGCTCCACTATGGGAACTCACTCCTCATCGGCCTTCCCAGCTCCTCCCTTCACAGGCTGCAGATCATTCTGAATTCTGCAGCTCGTGTACTCTCCCATATCAGGCTTCGCGACCACATCACTTTCACCCTCGCCCATCTCCACTGGCTCCCAACCCACAGATGGATCGAATTCAAGATCCTCATCCTCACTTTCAAGGCCATTCACGGCCTTGCCCCCATCTATCTCTCTGACCTGCTGTCTCCCTATCAGCCTGCCCGCACCCTCCGTTCAGCAGACTCAGGCCTGCTCCGCGTCCACCGCCCTAACCGTAGCCCTTCCGCCTTGCCTCCTCCCTTTCCTCATCAAGGCCGATCTCAAGACCTTCTTCTTCGACCAAACCTTTGGACCCCCCCCCACTAATTCTTCCCCCCACTAACTTTTCCCCCCCACTAATTCTTAACCCCCACCAACTCTTCTCCCTCCCCCTCTCCTCCCGTCCCCACCCGCTCGGGTCCCGACCTGACTGTTCAGCGCTTTGGGATGTCCTCTCGATGTGAAAGGGCTATACAAGTGCAATTTTGTTGTGTTGTTGTTGTTGTAATCCAGGGATTACCACCTATGAGGTCTTTTCTTGTTTTGTCTTTTCTCCTCTTTACAACAACAACAAAATTACATTTATAGAGTGTCTGTCACGTCGGGAGGATGTCCCAAAGCGCTGAACAATCAGGTCGGGACCCGAGCAGTGGGGAAAGCGTCGGGGTATGGAGAAGGGAGAAGCAGGAGAGTAGGAGAGGTGGAAGAGTTAGGAGGGGGAGTAGAAGGCACGGTCGAAGAGGAAGGTCTTGAGATCGACCTTGAAGGAGGAAAGAGAGGAAGTGAGGCAAAGGGTTTGCGGGATGGAGTTCCACAGTGTAGGAGCAGGTAGGGCAGTGGACACCAAGCAGGCCAGAGTCTGCTGAACGGAGGAGATGGATGGGCTGATAGGGAGACAGCAAGTCGGAGATATAGATGGGGGCAAGGCCGTGAATGGCCTTGAAGGTGAGGAAGAGGATCTTGAATTCGATCTTCTGGGGGACGGGGAGCCAGTGGAGACGGGCGAGGATGGGACTGATGTGGTCGCAGAGCCTGGTGCGGGAGAGTATATGAGCTGCAGAGTTCTGAATGATCTGTAGCCTGTGAAGGGAGGAGCTAGGAAGGCGGACGAGGAGAGAGTTCCCATAATCGTAAATGAAAAAGGCATGAATGAGAGTTTCTGCGGCATGGGGGGTGAGTGGCGGAGTCTGGCAAAATTGGTAGTGGCGGCGTCTGGCAATATTGCCTCTGGCGAGGTGGTGGAAGGCTGTACCGGTCATGGAGCGGAATACAAGGGAGGAAGGACAGTTCGGGGTCAAACAAGACCGCCCAGATTCCTGACTGGCTTCAAGAGGTGGAGAGAGCAGCCTTGAATGCTGATGTTGTCAGTGCCTGAGGTGCGGAAAGGTAGAGTTGGGTGTCATCCGCATACATGTGGACGTTTCGATGGAAGTTTACCCCATGTCTGCGGATGATGTCACCCAGGGGGAGTGTGTATAGGGTGAAGAGCAGGGGGCCAAGGACAGAGTCCTGGGGAACGCCGCATGTGACTGTGCGAGAGCTGGAGGAGAAACCGTTGGAAGAGATGAAGTGAAGGGAGATATGACGGAGCCAGTCAAGGACAGAGCTTTGGAGGTTGAGGATGGAGGAGAGGCAGTGGAGGGGATTGAGTGATCAATGGTAACGAAGGCGGTGGATAGGTCAAGGAGGACGAGGAGTAGGGTCCGTCGATATGAAAATTTTCAGATTTAGATATATCGACAGGCTCATATCGAGATATACCCATATATTGATATTTTGGGGGTTTTCGTACTGCGCATGCGCGCGCGTCGCGAGGTGCGTGCGCATTCGGGAGTGCACGTGCATTCGGGGCCTATCTCCTCAGGAGGTAAATATCTCTCTCTCTCTCTGTGTCTCTCACACTCACACTCACTCTCTCCATCTCTGTGTTTTTCTGTCTTTGTCCGCCCACCCGCCCATCCACCCACCCATCCATCCGTAAATTATCACATCCCCCCCATCTCTCCCCCACCCCACCGCCGTCTCTCCCTCCCCCCTCCCACCACCGTCTCTCCCCCCCGTCTCTCTGCCCCCTCTCCCCATGTCTCCCCCCTCACTCCTTGCATACCTGTATATTGTATTCAAGGACTATGAATACAATATGGCGACTTGCACCTCGGTCTGTGCATTGTGTATAGACATGAGCATTCTGGGTCTTGTAGTTCAGTGCGCGCGCATTCTGATTTTCGATATATCGATATTTTTGAAATGGCTATATCGGCATATCGATATGAAAATTATATCGGATATAATCGATATATCGCCGGACCCTAATGAGGAGGCAATATCAGGAAAGCAGGACAATGAACAGAGAGAAAATAATCAGGAAAATAACGGATAGACTAGTTCAAGGACAGAGTAAATAGGAGGTTGGTACAGGGAGCTAGGTTAGAAAACAGTTTGTATAAGCAGGAGAGGGCAAGGAATGGATGACCAGGGATATTCTGTCTAGGATGAAAAAGAAGAAGACAGCTTACGACAATTGGAAGACGCAAGATACTGAGGATAGCAAAGCGCATTATAGAGAATGCAAGAGTGATCTTAAAAGAGTGATAAGACAGGCTAAAAGATCGCATGAGAAGAGGTTAGCGGATAACATAAAGGGGAATCCTAAAATATTTTATAAGCACATACAGGACAAAAGGTTAGTTAAAGGTAGGGTGGGGCCAATCAAAGACAATGACGGCAATCTTGTTGTGGAGGCAGAGGGCATGGCTGATGTACTGAACGAGTACTTTGCATCTGTCTTCACAACGGAAATGGATGCCCCAAATGCCGCAGTATTGGATGAGAGAGTAGAGGAAATAGATCAGATTTCTATAGACAGAGAGGAAGTTCTGAAAAGATTGACTGGACTCAAAATTGATAAGTCACCAGGACCAGATGGGTTTCACCCAAGGTTGCTGTGGGAGATACGGGTTCAAATAGCGGAGGCTCTGGCCATTATATTTCAATCTTCATTTGGACACAGGAGTGCTGCCAAAAGACTGGAGAATGGCTAATGTTACCCCCCCTCTACAAAAAAGGGGCAGAAAGACAAACCCGGAAATTACAGGCCGGTCAGCCTTACTTCGGTAATAGGAAAACTACTGGAGACCATAATCCAGAACAGAATAAATTTCTACTTAGAGGAACACGAGGTCAGAGACAGCCAACATGGATTTGTTAAAAGCAAATCTTGCCTAATAAATCTAATAGAATTTTTTGAAGAGGCGACTGCGAGGATTGATGAGGGAAATATGATGGACGTTATTTACATGGATTTCAAAAAGGCTTTTGACACAGTATTGCATAAGAGATTAATAAAAAAAATTAGAGGCCCACAGTATTAAGGGGACAATGGCAGTTTAGATTAAGAACAGGCTGAGTGACAGAAAGCAGAGGGTGGTGGTTAATGGGTGTTTCTCGAAATGGAAGGAGGTGAGCAGCGGTGTCCCCCAGGGATCAGTTTTGGGAACACTGCTCTTTCTAATATATATTAATGATCTGGACTTGGGCATAGAGAGCACTATTTCCTAGTTTGCAGATGTTACAAAGTTAGGTAGGGTAGTAAATAGTAGGGTCCGGCGATATATCGATATATCGATTATATCCGATATAATTTTCATATCGATATGCTGATATAGACATTTCAAAAATATCGATATATCGAAAAATCAATATGTTGAAACAATCAGAATGCGCGCGCACTGAACTACAAGACCCAGAATGCTCATCTCTGTACACAATGCACAGACCAAGGTGCAAGCCGCCATATTGTATTCATAGTCCTCGAATACAATATACAGGTATGCAAGGAAGGAGAGACGGAGGAGAGGTGGGGAGAGACGGCGGAGGGGTGGGGACAGAGAGAGATGGCGTGGTGTGGGGGGGTGGGGGAGGGAGAGAGAGAGATGGCGGGGGGTGGTGGGGCGGAGAGAGAGATGGCATAGACAGAGACAGAGAGATAGAGAGAGAGACAGAGAGAGAGACACAGACAGAGAGAGAGAGAGAGACACAGACAGAGAGAGAGAGAGATGGGGAGGGTGTGAGAGAGGAGAGAGACACAGACAGAAAAACACAGAGATGGAGAGAATGAGTGTGAGAGACACATAGAGAGAGAGATATTTACCTCCTGAGGAGATATGCCCCGAATGCGCGCACACCTCCGAATGCGCGCTCATGCGCAGTATGAAAACCCCGAAAATATTGATATATTGGTATATCTCGATATGAGCCCGTCGATATATCTAAATTGGAAAATTTCCATATCGACAGACCCTAGTAAATAGTGAGGAGGACTGTAACCAACTGCAAGCAGACATACACAGATTGGTGGAATGGGCTGACATGTGGCAGATGGATTTTAATGTGGATAAGTGTGAGGTGATACACTTAGGTAGAAAAAATGATAGGAGGCAATATCGACTTGGTAGCTCAATCTTAAGTGGGGTGAACATACAGAGAGATCTAAGTGTAGGTAGATAAGGCAGTAAAAAAGGCATTTGGTGTACTGAGTTTTATTAGTAGGGGCATAGAGTATAAGAGTAGGGAAGTTATGGTTAATCTATACAAAACATTAGTTAGGACTTTTCCCATTAGAGCAGAGAAGGTTACGCGGGGACCTCATACAGGTCTTCAAGATCATGAAAGGTTTCGACAGCTAGATAGGGAAAAGCTGTTTCCACTGGTAGGTGTGTCTGTGACCCGTGGTCACAGTCTTAAAATATCTACCAAAAGAAGCAGAGAGGAGGTTAGAATAAATATTTTTACTCAGCGAGTTGTTCCAATTTGGAATCATCTGCCTGAAAGGGTAGTGAGGTCCGATTCGATAGCAGCTTTTAAGAGAGAACTAGATAGGCATCTAGGGAAGACAGGTTTGCAGGGTTATGGGGAGAAAGCTGGTGATTGGGGTTAACAAAAGTGACTTGCTCGGTCAAAGAGCCGGCACAGACTCGATGGGCCGAATGGCCTCCTTCTGTGCCGTAACATTCTATGATTCTATGAATGCCAAGCCACTGGTATTCCTCCTAAGATTAATTGAATTAGCAGGACAAGTCCTCGAGTGAGAATGAGAAATGCTGATTTGTTAATTCAATTAGGAAGACCAAAAAGTCACAATCAGGTACTGATAATCAGGACACATAGGAAGGACTGTGTTATTGTCTGAATGCTGCTAAAAGGTATAAGAATAGGAACTAGAAAAGGTCTTCAGGGAGTTGACTCTTAAGTTGGTCGACTTAAGTCGGTCGTCTCTTCAGTCAGTCGGTTGACTCTTCAGTGGAAGAGTAGGAGAACAGGAAAAAGAGAGCTTGGGCACAGAAGCTGCACTCTAAACTGGGATTCGGAGACCAGCAGCTGAATGACAAATCCAGTTGATCAAGCTGATCATCTGACAATTTGAAGGGACGAGGCACAGAACTTCCGTCAAGCAGACTAACTGACCACGTGATGAAGGGTGTCTACCAACATCTTGTGAAGGGAGGAAAGAGTGCTGAGACTGAAGAGAGAAAGTGAGTAAATCTAAATCTACAGCAGCAGAGACACTGTCCAGAGGGAAAGTGAGAGAAAGAGAATGAATAATCTGTCCTGTAGCTACCGCCACAGCAACAGAAATATCATCCAGTTGAGAGGGGTGAAAGGGTAGAGCGAGAGCTAAATGGGTATTATAATCCAATCTTGGGCAGAATGTCCTGGCCTCCAGGGTGCCCCCACACTCACCCATCCTACGGTCACACGGCAATCTTGGATAGTTTTGATTACAGTTAACTGATATTTTAACCTTGTGAGCATTATTTGAATGATTTTATAAGTAAGTTGCGTTGGGATAATATTACTTGCAATTCGGTTGTTCTAATAAAATTGACTCAAGATTATAGGAGTCCTTTGACCAACCTGTTGACTACTTGGTAGTCTCTTTCCTACTTACTAAAACATGCAAGGGCAGTCAAATGTTGCTTAGTCACATCTCTTATACACATAAGGTTTATTTTATGTTTAGAATTATAGAATTGAATTAATCTTGTTAAGAGAGTATTCTAGTTTAGAATTATGGTTTAGAATGAATCTTGTTAAGATAGCATTATTTAAGTGCGACAAGTATTGATGATGCTTCGGGAAACTGTGATATATAATGTACCACTGATGGTATGTAACCCTTTACTAATGTTTTCATGCAATTAACAATAAAACTCTTTAAAATATATATTTGTTGTGGTTTCTGAGAAATGCTTGAATTTACTGCCTCTCCCCAAGGTGTGAACACCTTATACTCCCCCACCCCAGTTAGTTGTGTTGCTAGGTAACATGTTGCCGTGGAGCTGGTATTGCAAGGGGTGATAAGTTACCACTGCCCCCTTGTTAGTGAGTCACACGAACTCACAATGAATGAGTTAAATCTGAGCTGAGGAGTACAGATATATGAGAGAGCATCAAGGAGAGGTTCTTATAGGGATGGGCCCGTCCCCACCCTTAGCCATTCCAGAGCAGTACTGTAGCACAAAAAAAGCTCCCTCTTGCACCTGATGTTCTTTGCTTTTATTGTACAATATATTTTCCTTTTAACAACAACTAAAGGACTGATAGCATTTGGCAGTGTTTTCCAGGATGCATGGCAGGTCTGTGATGTCACCGATAGTATGACAAGACGGATCTGTGATTTCAAGAGGCAGTGAACAGGTTGTAGAGCTTTTGGAACAGGCTGCGAGGTCTGTGATTTACAGGTTTTAAAGCTTTCCTGTGTATTTTAGGCATTTTGATATTGGTACAACTAATGTCTTTGAAAGATCTGTCCAAATGAATCCCACTCCCCAGCTCACTTCTCTTAGCACTGGAAATTTGTCTTGCCCAAATATCTATCTACTTCTCTCTCGAAAGTTGTTATCAAATCAGCTACCACCACCCTTTCAGGCAATGCTTGATCTGAAAAACATGCTGTATAAAAAAGTTTTTCCTCGCTTCTCCTGTAGTTCTTCTGGCAATTATTTTAAATCTGTGATCTCTGGTTACAGACATCACCCGCCAGTGGAAACATTTTCTCTCTGTTCACCCTATCGAATCATCATGTAATTTTGAATACTTTTATTAGATCTCTCCATAACCTTATCTGCTGCAAGGAGAATAATCCTAGGTTCTCTAGCCTCTCCTCATAACCGAAGTCCCTCATTCCTCGTACCATCCTGGTAAATCTTCTTTGCACCATCTCCAAGGCCTTAACATTTTTCCTGAAGTGTGCTCAGAACTGAACACAGTACTCTATCTGAGGCTGAACTAGTGTTTTATAAAGGTTCATTATAACCTCCATACCCTATATCTATTTATAATGCTGAGTATCCCATATGCTTTCTTTAAAAAAAAGTTATATCCACCTATCCTACCACCTTGAAAGATTTGCTGATGTGGGCACTCAGGTCTCTATGTTCAGCACTCTCTTTAAGATTGTACTACCTAGCTTCTATCACCTCTCCTCATTCTTTCTCAGGAATGCATCTCTTTGCATTAAATTTCATCTGCTATATATCTGCCCATTTCACCAGTCTGTCTCCTCTTGGAAGTCTGCTACTATCTTCCTCACAACAACAAAATTGCACCTTTCACATCGGGGGGATGTCCCTGTTTACTACTTTTCCTATCTTATATCATCTGCAAATTTTGAAATTATACTCCCTATACCCAAGTCCAGGTCATTTATATAGATTAAAAAACACCAACTCTTGGGGGACACCAACTGTATAGTGCCTTCAACTGTTCACCATTACTCTCTGCTTTCTGTCCCCAGTCAATTTTATATCCATGCTGCAACTGTCTCTTCAATGCTGTGGGCTTCAATTTTTCTAAGAAGTCTAAAGCCTCTTGAAAATCCATACGGATTCTATATCAACTGCACTACCATGCTACCCCAACCTCTGAGACCTTGGAACTCCCTACCACCCTGCCCACTCCCTCTGTTCAGTGGGCTCCAGCGTGTTTAACCAATTGCTGGTGGGCCTTCTGCCACTTTTGCCCCTCCCTCTGGAACTCTATCCCTCAGTCCCTCAGATTTACCCCTTCCCTTGACCCTATCAAGACCCACCTCAAGCCCCAGGTTGGGTATGAAACACTGACTGTCCAGCACCTTGGGACGTCCTCCCAATGTGAAAAGCGCTATACAGATATAATTTTGTTATTGTTTTTCATCCACCAACTCCATTACTTCATCAAAAAAACTCTTATCAGATTTGGTAGATATGATTTGTCTTTAACAAATCCATACTTGCTGTCCTTTATTAACTGATATTTTTCTAAGTGAAAATTTATTTTATCTCGGATTATCAGCTCCAGTAGATTCCCCACTACTGACGTTAGGCTGACTGCCCTGTATTTCCCGGGTTTATCCTTCTCCCGCTTTTTGCACAGGAGAGTAGCATTTGCAACCCTCCAGACTTCTGGTACCATCCCAGTGTCAAAGGAGAATTGAAAGATTTAGGCCAGAGTACCCGTTATTTCCATGCTTACTTCCTAACTAAGGATGCATCCCATACGGAACGGGTGATTTATCTAGCATGAGCACCATCAATCTTATTAGTACCTCCTCTCTGTTTATTTCTATCCCATCTTATTTCTCTACCCTTAACTCTTAAGTGCTTCACAGTATGTGAATGCATTGCAGTTACACCTGGTGGCCGCATCAGCTGATCGTGGCACTGTGGCATCCTACACCATAGAGCACACACAGAGAACCATGGCGGGAATAAAATACAGAACATAATGAAACTAAGTCACAACAACAACAAAATTACATTTTTAAAGCGACAAATTCTTCCAAAAGGAGTCCTCCCAAATGAGTATTGGTAAAGATGAAATGTCAATCTGCATTCCATATTGGATCCTTTGGTTGCAAGTATAGCGACAATGGGTAGCTAGCTCTTTATATGACAAAATACTATAGGGTTCCCTTTTATGTGTTTTTTTTAAAAATCTTTTTTCAAACAGCAAGACATACGCCATTCTTATTTTCATCTTTAGTTATTCTCGATACTTTCTGAATTGTGGTTGATTATCTTCTGTATTTTGGACCTGATATTTATCATAAGCCTTTCTGTTTTTCAGCTCAATCTTCACAGACCTGCCCTTGTATGGTTCGACTCTTATCTCCCCCACCATCTCCACTTTGTTGCCACCAATGGCTTCTCCTCAGCCCCTGCATTATCACCAGTGGCATCCCACAGGGCTCTGTTCTTGGCCCTCTACTTTTCAATATCTACATGCTCCCCTTGGTGATATCATCCATAAACATGGGGTCAACTTCCATATGTATGCGGATGACACGCAACTCTATCTTTCTGTCGCTTACCTCGATTCCAGGACCACTGCTGTCCTGACAGATTGCCTGTCAGACATCAAGCCCTGGATGAGAACTAACTTTCTACAGTTGAATGCCAACAAAACCAAAGGCCTCCTGATTGGAGCTCGAGTTTCACATTCAAAGTCTTCCAGGGCTTCGCCCCACCCTACCTCTACAACGTCCTCACCCCTTACTAACCTGCCCACCCCCTCCACTGAGCAGGCTCCGGCTTGCTGCATTTCCCCCGACCCTTCCCCCCCCCCCACCATCGGGTAAGCGTTCAGCCATTCTGCCCCTAACCTCTGGAATTCTATCCCATAGTCCCTCCACTTTTCCCCATCCCTAGGCTCCTTCAAATCCCGCCTCAAGACCATCCTCTTTGATGATCCCATCAGTCACCCCAAATCCCTCCCTTTCCCTCCACCCTCCTCATTCCTGACCCCAGCTCAGGTCTGGAAAATTGACTAGCCAGCACCTTAGGATATCCTCCTAATGTAAAAGGCACTATACAAGTGTGATTTTGTTGTTGTTGTTTTAACCTCAGGCACTATCAGCATCAATCTCCATGGTTGCACACGCCACCTCACCAAGCCAGTCAGGACGTGTCTTGTTCAATCCTCAACTATCTTTTCTCCCCACATCCAAGCCTTGACCCTTCTCTCACCTCCACAACATTGCCCGATTCCACCACACATCACCCCTCAGGCCGCTGAAACTCATTCATGTCTTCATCACATCTGGGCTTGAATATGCCAATGCTCTGCTTGTCAGCCTTCCCAACTCCTCCCTGCATAGGCTCCATCTAGAACTTTGCAGCCCATGTCCTCTCCCACACCAAGCTCCATAACCCCATCTCCCCCATTCTTGTCAGATTCCACTGGCTCCCCATCATTCAGAGGAATCAATTCAAGATCCTGGTCCTCACCTTTAAAGCCTTCCATGGCCCTGCCCCACCCTGTCTCTGCAACCTCTACCATCCTGTCCACTCACTCTGCTTAGTGGGCTCCAGCCTGCTCCATGTCCCCTGACCCATCCGCCCCACCATCTGCAGATGAGTCTTCAGCCACTTTGTCCCCAATCCCTGGAATTTCATCCCGCAATCACTCCGTCTCACCCCTCCATAGTCTCCTTCAAGTCCCGCCTCAAGACCCTCCTTCTCGATGGTGCTATTGGTCACCAATCCCCAACCCCCTTCTCTCCACCCTCTCCTATCCTGACCTCAGCTTGGGTCTGAAACACTGACTGTTCAGCACTTTGGGATGTCCTCCCGTTATGAAAAGTGCTATACAAATGTAATTTTGTTGTTGTTCATTTTAATCCTAATTTCCTTAGTCATCCAGTTTTGTATACCCTATCTTTACCCTTCATAGGAATGCATTTGTTCTGTCCCCAAACGTTCTCCTCCTGGAAGGCTTCCCATTGCTTATTAGCCATGATAATAATATAGCTTGATAATAATAATAATCCTTGCATTTGATATAGTGCGTTTCACGTCTTCGAGATGTCTCTAACCTCTTTTGCCAACAATTGTTGCTTATCTATACAATTTGAGCTTCTGCATTTTAGGGATATGTACTTGTTCTGTATTGTACCAAACACTTTTTTGAATATTTCCCATTGTAGGTTTACCCACTAACAATTCAACCCAGTTTACTCTGGTCAATATATTTCTCATCCCTTCAAAGCTTGCCTTACTTAAATTTACAACCTTAATTTGGGACTCTCCCTTCTCCCTCCGAAATCTATTGTTAAATTCAATCATATTATGATCACTGTTTGCAAGATGTTCCCGTACTCAGATTGTTAACTAGTTCTGGCTCATTACTCATCACTAAATCCAGTATGGCTTGTTCACTTTTTGGTTGTAACCAAAAAACTCTCCTGAATACCTTCTAGAAATCTGTTGACTTTACTACCTGGGATGGCCTGTTTCTCCCAGTCAATGTGAAAATTAAAATCTTCCATTATAACCACATTGCTTTTGCTACATGCTTCCCTGATCTCTGTATTTATACATTTACCCATTACATCACAACTCTCCGGACTACTGTAGACTACTCCCAACAGAGCCTTACCTCCTTTGCTGTTTCTTAATCCTACCTACAGTGTTCACACTGTCTGATCACCCTTCATGAAATCTTTCCTTTCCACTGCTGTAATTGTGTCTTTTATCACTGTCAACCATTCCATCCTCCTACACCACCTCTCCTTCCTCCCCAATCTCTGCGGATCTGCCTTTGCCTGGTTCGACTCCTAACTCTCTCACCATCCACACTTTATCGCCACCAACAGCTTCTCTTCCAGCCCATGTACTGTCACCTGTGGGGTCCCCTAGGGCTCTGTCCTTGGTTCCTTACTTTTCAACATCTACATGCTCCCACTTGGTGACATCATCCATAGACATGTTAACTTCCACATGTATTCGGATGACACCCAACTCTATCTCTCTCCCTCTACCCTCGACTCCAAGACTACCACTGCTGTCCTGACAGACATCAAGTCCTGGATGAGAGCTAACTTTCCACACTTGAAATGTCAACAAGGCAGAGGCCCTCCTGACTGCCTTCATCCATCAGGCGCTGGCAGCATCAACCTCCATGGTTGCACACTAAACCTCACCAAGCCAATCAGGAACCTTGGTGTCTTGTTTGACCCTCAACTTTCTTTCCTCCCCCACATCCAAGCAATGACTCACTCTGCCTTTCCCCATATCCACAACATTGCCCGACTCCACCATTACCTCACCCTCAAAGCCGCTGAAACCCTCATTCACGCCCTCATGACATCTCGGCTTGACTATGCAAATGCTTGTCGGCCTTCCCAATTCCTCCCTCCATAGGCTGCAGATAATCCAGAACTCTTCAGCCCGTGTCCTCTATCATTCCAAACTCTGTGACTCCATCTCCCCCATCCTCGCCCGATTCCATTGGCTGCCCATCATCCAGGGGATCAAATTCAAATTCCTGGTCCTCACATTTAAAGCCCTCTACAACCTTCAACATCCGTAACTTCCTAACCCCTTACCAACCTGCCCGCACCCTCTGCTCTGGCCTGCTCTATATCCCCCAACCCATGCCCCACCATGGCGGGCCAGCTTTTAGCCACTCTGCCCCTAACCTCTGGAACTCCATCCCACAGTCCCTCAGCCTCGCCCCCTCCCTGGCCTCCTTCAAGTCTCACCTCAAGACTCTCCTCTTCGATGGACCCATCAGCAACTCCTAATCCCCCCCTTCCCCCCCACTCCCCCCTAGCTCAGGTCTGAAGCAGTGACTGTCCAGCGCCTTGGGATGTCCTCTTGATGTGAAAGGCGCTATACAAATGTCATTTTGTTGTTGTTGTTGTTGTTATCAATATTGCTATTCCTCCCCCTCTCCTACTGTCCCTGTCTTTTCTAAAGATCTAAAAGCTTGCAATATTTATCTGTCCAGCTTGCAACAAGTTCTCTGTAATAGCTACTACATCATATCCTTACAGCTGAATTTGTGCTCCTAACTCACTTGTTTTATTTCTTATGCTATATGATTATTATTACGACATGCATTTGTGTACTTATTTGGATAACTGTCCCCAATATACCTAAATGCCCTGACAATGTTCTTCTCCCAATTTTTGATTTGTTACACCTTTCACGATAATGTCCTAGTAACTTTTTCTTTCCTATAGTGTTTATGTTATCTTGATCGTTGCTCGCATTCCTGTCCCAGTACTGGTACCCTACTTCTCACACTACACTTTCAACCACGCATTCATTTCCCTGATTGTTTCTCCCTATGCCAATTTGCACATGGCTCAGGTAGCAATCCAGAGATTACCACCTTCAAGGTCCTATTTTTTTATTTTGTCCCTAGCTCCTGATACACTCTTAGGAGGATCTCCTTCTTGCTCATTCCTATATTATTGATTCCCACATGGATAATGACAACTAGTTCTTTCCTCTTGCTTCCCAAGTTTCCTTACAGTTGTTTTGAAATATTCTTTACCTGGGAAGGCAACACAGCCTTCTGGATTCTTGATCTTGACTGTGAACTTTCCTTCCTCCCCCAATCTGCGTCTTGACCAGCACTGGCCTTCCACCACCTCCGTAACATTGCCAGACTCTACTATTGCCTCACCCCTCGGGCTGTTGAAATGCTCATCCATGCATTCATCACATCAAGGCTTAACTATGGAAGCTCCCTCCTCATTGGTCTTCCTGGCTCTTTCCTTCACAAGCTGCATATCATCCAGAACTCTCCAGCTTGTGTCCTCTCCCACACTAAGCTGTGCAACCACATCCCTCCCACCCTCACCCGGCTCCTTTGGCTCCTCATCCCCCAATGGATCGAATTTAAGATCCTCATCCTAACTTTCAAGGCCATTCACGGCCTTGTCCCCTCCTATCTTTCTGCTCTGCTGACTCCCTACCAATCTGTCCACCCTGTCCATTCAATGGGCTCCAGTCTGCTCCATTTCTCTTGCCCTACTATCGGTGGACACGCTTTCAGCCTCTGTCTCCACACTCTGGAACACGATCCCACAGTCCCTTTGCCTCACTTTCTCCATTGCCTCCTTCAAGGCCGGTCTCAAGACCCTCCTTTTCACTCATGCCTTCTCCCACCCTCCCATCTCTCTCCCTACCCTACTCTCCCCCCTACCCTGCCCCTCCCCCATGCTCAGGTCACAACCCCTGACTGTTCAGCATCTTGGGACATCCTCCCAACATGAAAGGTGCTCTATAAATGTAATTTTGTTTTTGTTGATGTCCCTCAGGGCTCTGTCCTTTTCAACATTTACATGCTTCCTCTTGATGGCATAATTCCAATGTAGACGTGGGGTCAACTTCCAAATGTATGCTTTTAGGTCAACTTCCAAATATATGCCTTGGGATGTCCTCCCGATGTGAAACGTGCCATACAAAAGTAATATTTTTGCTGCTGTTGTATGTGGACGACACCCAACCCTACCTCTCTAATGCCACCCGCCACTCCAGAAGCACTGCTGACCTCTGACCTGCCTGTTGGACATCAACAACACAATCGCATTTGTAGAAGCGCTTTGAATCTTGTGATACATTAACAACAAAATTATATTTGTAAAGTACCTTTCATGCCAGGAGATGTCCCAAGGCGCTGAACATTCAGGGGTCAGGACTTGAGCATGGGGGACTTGTGGGGGCAAGGTCGGAATGAGGGAGGGCAGAGAGGTAGGAGGACTGCAGAAGGCATGGTCAAAAAGGAGGATCTTGAGACCAGCCTTGTAGGAAGCAAGGGAGGAGACAAGGAAGAAGGATTGTGGGATGGAGTTCCAAAGTGTGCGGACAGAGTGGCTGAAAGCCCGGCTACCAATGGTAGTGCAGGTCGGGCAGGAGATGTGGAGCAAGCCAGAGTCCACTGGATGGTGGAAATGGACAGGTGGATAGGGGATCAATAGGTCAGAGAGGTAGGAGGGGGCTGTGGATGGCCTTGAAAGTGAGGATGAGGATCTTAAATTGCATCATCTGAAGGAGCCAGTGGAGCCAGACAAGGGTGGGGGTGATGGGGTCAAGATGAGGGCATGAGAGTACATGGGTTCTTTTGGGATGATTTGCAGTTTGCGGGAGGAAGAGTTGGGGAGGCCAATAAGGAGGGAGTTGTCATAGTTGAGCCTTGAGGTGACAAACGCATGTGTAAGGGTTTCAGCGGCCTGAGGGGTGGGGCAGTGGTGGAGTTGGGCAATGTTGCAGAGGTGGGGAATGCAGTGCTAGTCATAGCATGGATATGGAGGAGAAAGGACAGTTCGGGGTCAAACAAGACTCCCAGGTTCCTGACGGTCCTGGTGAGGTAGATTGTGCATCTGTGGATACTGATGTTACCAGTGCCTGAGGTACTGAGGTGCTGGTGCGAGCCAATCAGGAGGGCCTCAGTCTTGCTGACATTCAGCTGTGGAAAGTTGTTTCTCATGATGTCTGTCAGGCAGTCTGTAAGGACATCAGTAGCCCTGGAATCAGGGGTAAGGGCAGAGTGAGGGTTTGGATGTCATTCACGTACATGTAGAAATTTATCCCTTGTCTGAGGATGATGTCACCAAGTATGTAGAGGTTGAAGAGGCAGTGTCCAAAGACAGAGCTCTGAGAAACACTGCATGAGATGGTGCGGTAGCTAGAAGGGAAATGGATGGTGGAGACAATTTGGAGATGGTGTGAGAGATAGGATCTGAACCAGTCAAGGACAGAACTGTAAAGGTTGAGGTGAGAGCAGAGGCAGTGGAAGAGGTTTGAATGATCCCCAGTGTCAAAGGTGGAAGAGAGGATAAGGAAGCAGAGGGAGAATGAGGATGAGGAAGCCCTGGTCACAGATGGACAGGATGTTGTTTGTGACATTGAGTATAGCAGTTTCAGCACTATGAGCAGCATAGAAACCTGATTGGAGGGGTTCATTGCAACAACAGCTTGGATTTATATAGCGCCCTCCATGCCGAACGGCATCTTAGAGTGCATCCCAATAATGGATTCCTATGCAGGGTGTGGGAGGAGAGGAAAGAGAGAAGGTGGGAAGCAACGACTCATTCAAGTACATTGGAAAGAAAAGGAAAGTTGGAGATGAGCCAATAACAGGAAATAATAACAGGAAACCAGTTGCAAACTACTTCCAGTTGAAGGTCAACAAGCCGAATGTCGTCCTGCTTGGCCTCAGTCAACGCCTCCCTACCTCAGGTGCTGACAGGATCACCCTTGATGGATACACTGTACCCCCCACCAGGTTCCGCAACCCTATCATCCTCATCCTCGCCTGGCTCCACTGGCTCTCCATAACTCAGAGGATACTGTTTAAAGTCCCAGTCCTAACCTTCAAAACACTCCACAGCCTTGTTTCTCCCTGCCTCTGTAACCTCTAAACCCCTGACCAACCTGTACACTCTCTCCACTCTGTGGGTACCGGCCTGCTAAATAGCCCCCGCCTTGCCTGCCCCACTTTGGTGGGAGGGCCTTCGACCTCTCTGTCTCCACCCTCTGGAACTCCACCCCACAGTCCCTCCACCTGGCAATCCTTGTGATTGATACATAGATAGTTTCATCCTAGAGCCTGACACTCCACCAAGAACGAGGGAACAAGAGTGCGCTGTTGCCAGCCACGGTCAGGACTGGGTGACAGTCAGACGACCGGGTGTGCGGAACCACAAGACTGGTGCAGAGAAACCCCAGACTGTAACCATTTCCAACAGGTATGAAGTACTTTCAACCTGTTTGGATAAGGAGGTCTGTGAGGAGGTTGGACAAACCAACTCCATCAAAACCATTTTAATAGGAGATACAACTGTCCGAGGTATAGATAGGCGTTTTTGTGAACGGAAACGCGAATCTCGGAAGGTGTGTTGCCTACCAGGTGCCAGGGTTGAAGACTTGACTGAGCGGGTACATGAAATTCTGCTAGGGGAAGGGGAAAATCCACTTGTGGTGGTCCATGTTGGGACCCATGAAGTTGAGAGGAAAAGACCTGAGATGCTCCAGGGAGAGTACCAGAGACTAGGGAGTAAACTAAAAAGTGGAACTTCGAGAGTGGTGATCTCTGGGTTGCTTCCAGTGCCTCGAGCAAGCCAGTTCCAGAATGCTAGAATAAGGCACATCAATGCATGGCTGGAGAAGTGGTGTAGGAAGGAGGGTTTCTGGTTCCTAGACCATTGGGACCAATTCTGGGGTAGGTGGAACCTGTACAAAATGGATGGGTTACACCTGAACAGGGCTGGAACCAATCTCCTTGCAGGGAGGTTGTCGAGTTTTGTGGGGGGGGCTTTAAACTAATCCCGGGGGGTGAGGGTGGGAAACTGATCAGTAGTTCAAATACGGGAGGGGTAATAAAGAGGACAGGGGTAAAGGTAAGACGGGAGAAAAATGCAGAGGAAGTAATTTGTGCCTTAGAGTGCATGTATGTAAATGCACGAAGTTTGAGAAATAAAATTGGTGAGCTGCAGGCTCAGGTTGCTGCGAGGCGATATGATGTTATAGCAGTAACAGAGACTTGGCTCCAGCATGGGCAGGAATGGGAGTTGAACATTCCTGGTTATAATGTATTCAGGAGGGATAGAGAGGGGAGAAAAGGGGGCGGGGTGGCAATTTTAGTTAAGGACTCAGTGACTGCCTTAGAAAGGAACGAGGTGGAAGAAGGACTAAAAACCGAATCTATCTGGTTAGAATTGAGGAATAAAAAAGGTGCAGTTACACTGTTAGGGGTATACTATAGACCACCAAATAGTGGGGAGGAGATAGACAAGCAGATCTGCAAGCGTATCACGGAGAAATGCAGAACTAATAGAGTAGTGATAATGGGTGACTTCAACTATCCCAACATAGACTGGCAGAATAGTAGAGTAAAGGGCAAGGAGGGAGAAGAATTCCTGAAGTGTGTGCAGGACAACTTTCTTGATCAGTATGTTTCCAGTCCAACGAGGAAAGAAGCATTGCTGGATCTAGTTTTGGGAAATGAGGTAGGGCAAGTTCAACAGGTTTCTGTAGGTGAGCATCTAGGGAATAGTGACCACAATATCGTTAGATTCAGAATAATTATGGAAAGGGATAAGGAACGATCACAGGTGAGGACACTCAACTGGAAAAGGGCTAATTTCAATGAGTTGAGGTGGGACCTAGCCAAGGTGGATTGGAAAGAGAAATTGGCAGGTAAGACAACTAACGAGCAGTGGGCAGCGTTCAAAGAGGAGATAGTTCAGGCACAGGTCAAAAGCATCCCCACAAAGGTGAAATGTAAGGCATCCAAACCTCCCTGGATGACTAAGGAAATTGGGGCCAAAATCAAACAAAAAAAAGAGGCTTATGATAAGTGTCAGGCTCAAAATTCAGAAGGGAACAAAGCAGAATATAGGAAGTGTAGGATAGAACTAAAAAAGGAAGTTAGAGGGGCAAAGAGACTGCATGAAAAACAATTAGCGAGTAAGATTAAGGGGAACCCTAAGGTTTTTTACCAACATATTAAGAGTAAAAGGTTGGTCAAGGAGAGGGTGGGGCCAATTAGGGACCTAGGAGGAAATCTCATTGTGGAGGCAGAGGGCATGGCTGATGTACTGAATGAGTACTTCGCCTCTGTCTTCACAAAAGAAAATGATACAGCCAATGCCATGGTATTAGAGGAGAGGGTAGGAGAAATGGATAGAATAATTATAACCAGAGAGGAAGTGCTAAAAAGGTTGACGTCGCTCAAGGTGGATAAGTCACCTGGTCCGGATGGGATGCACCCTAGGTTACTAAGTGAGGCACGGGAGCAAATAGCAGGGACTCTGGCCACGATCTTTCAATCTTCCTTGGACACAGGGGTCGTGCCAGAGGACTGGAGGATAGCTAATGTTACTCCCTTGTATAAAAAGGGGCAGAAGGACAAGCCTGGTAACTACAGACCAGTCAGTCTAACGTCGGTAGTGGGCAAACTTCTAGAGTCCATAATCAGGGACAAGGTAGATCTTCACTTAGAAAGATATAGGCTAATAAAGGACAGTCAACATGGATTTGTTAAAGGCAAATCTTGCCTTACAAATCTGATAGAATTTTTTGATGAGGTAACGGAATGGGTGGATAATGGTAGCGCAGTTGATGTAGTTTACATGGACTTTCAAAAGGCATTTGACAAAGTGCCACATGAGAGACTTATTATGAAATTAAAGGCCCATGGCGTAAAAGGGACAGTGGCAGCGTGGATCCACAACTGGCTGCGAGACAGAAAGCAGAGAGTTGTAGTGAGCGGCTGTTTTTCAGATTGGAGGGAAGTGAGCAGTGGTGTGCCACAGGGATCGGTTTTGGGACCATTGCTGTTTGTAATCTACATCAATGATCTGGACTTGGGTGTACGGAGTACAGTTTCCAAGTTTGCAGATGACACTAAGTTAGGGAGAATAGTAAACAGTGAGGAGGATAGTAGCCATCTGCAAGAGGATATAGACAAATTGGTAAAGTGGGCAGATACATGGCAGATGAAGTTTAATGCAGAGAAGTGTGAGGTGATGCATTTTGGGAGAAGAAATGAAGGGAGGCAATATAGGCTAGATAGTACAATTTTAAATGGTGTAAAGGAACAGAGAGACCTGGGGATTTGTGTTAGTGACTCGTTGAAGGTGGCAGGACAGGTAGACAAGGCTGTTAAGAAGGCATATGGGATACTAGGCTTTATAAATAGGGGTATAGAGTACAAAAGTCAGGAAGTGCTGACTAACCTCTATAGGACTTTGGTGAGGCCTCAGCTGGAATACTGTGTTGAATTCTGGTCACCACACTACAGAAAGGATGTGAAGGCATTGGAAAGGGTACAACGAAGATTTACTAGGATGGTGCCAGGATTGAGGGACTTCAGCTATGAGGAGAGGCTAGATAGGCTAGGGTTATTCTCTCTGGAGCAGAGAAGATTGAGGGGAGACCTAATAGAGGTTTATAAGATCATGAGGGGTTTCGACAGGGCAAATAGAGAAAAACTATTTCCACTCGTGGGTGAATCTGTGACTCATGGTCACAGATTTAAAATAGTTTCAAGGCGAAGTAGAGGGGAGCTGAGGAGAAATTTTTTCACTCAGCGAGTTGTTCGAATCTGGAATGCATTGCCTGAAAAGGTGGTGGAGGCTGATTCGATAACAACTTTTAAAAGGGAATTAGATCTTTATTTAGGGAGAACGGGTCTATTATGCTATGGGGAGCGGGCAGGGCAGTGGGATTGAATCGCTCTTTTCAAAGAGCCGGCACAGACTAGATGGGCCGAATGGCCTCCTTTTGTGCCGTAAAATTCTATGATTCTATGATTCTATGATAGGGACAAGAAGCCTATTCAGGAACTCAGACTGTTCAGTCATTCTATAAGATCATGGCTGATCTGTACTTCAACTATAATTACCTCTCTTCACCCTGTATCCCTTGATGCCCTGACCGAACAAATATCTATCCACCTCTGTCTTGAAAATGTGAATGGATCCAGTATCCACAGGCTTTTGGGGGGAGAGTTCCAGATTTCCACTACCATTTATGTGTGTGAAAAACTGCTTCCTGATTACACTCCTAAATGTCGCACTCCCTCCCCTCTCTAACTGTTGAAGACTACCCAGGTGACATTACCTAGATCACCTCTATTCTGTTCCCTGCAGACTTCAGGTTCAGCATGAGCCAGACTCCAATGCCCTGCAGATGATGATTACTAATCTCTTTGCAGGTGACAGACTTTTTCAATGAGAGGAAATTAACGTTTTCAGCTGTGTACCTGCCGACTGACCCTGGGCTGTGATCTGCTCACTTGGCCATTCCACCTCCATACCAGGTTTGATTTCATCTTCATCTGTCTGATGTATGATGTCTCTCCACAGCTCTCAGCTCTGCAGAGATGTGCAGTGACATAAAAATATTGATAAATATATTTGATTAGAAGGATAAACACTAGAACTGATTAGTCAATCAGCCTAACATCAGTAATAGGGAAACTTCTGGAGACTATAATCCAGAAAGATATAAATTCTCACTTAGAAAAATATGGATTAATAAATTGTTAAAGGCAGATCATGTTTGAATAACCTAATAGAATATTTTGTTGAAGTGACTGTGAGGGCAGATGCAGGTGGTGCAGTGGATGTAGCTTATCTGGATTTTTAAAAGGCATTTGACAAATTGCCACATAAGAGACTTCTAAACAAAACAGAAGTCCATGGTATTAGAGGGAATGTGGCAAAATTGATCCAGAACTGACTAGGAGACAGAAAGCAGAGCGTGGTGGTAAACGGTTGCTTTTCTGACTGGAGGGAGATGTATAGTGGTGTCGCTCAGGGGTCGGTATTGGGACCACTGCTCTTTCTGATCTATATAAATAATCTTGACCTGGATATAGGGAGCACAATTTCCAAATTTTCAGATGATACTAAACTAGGAAAAAGCTAGTAAATGGTGAGGTGAGGCACCAGACTGCTAGAGGACTTAGACAGATTGGTAAAATGGGCAGAAATGTGGCAGATGAGGTTTAATGTGGAGAAATGCAAAGTGTTGCATTTTGATAGGAAGAATGAAGAGAGGAAGTATAAGCTAGAAGAGAGGCAGTATATGAACATTTAAAGGGGGTCCATATAAGCAAATCTGTAAAAGTGGCAGGACAGGTAGATAAAGCTATTTAAAAAAAAATACATACGGGATATTAGGATTTATAAATAGAGGCATAGAGTACAAAAGTCAGGAGATTATGATGGATTTTTATAAGTTGCTGGTTAGGCCTCAGTTTGGAATACTGTATTCAGTTCTAGGCAACACACTTTAGGAAAGATTTTAGGCGATGGAGAGGGTACAGAGGAGGTTTACCAAGATGGTAACAGGAATGAAGGACCTTTGTTATGAGGAAATGTTAGTGAAACTAGGATTATTCTCCCTAGAGCAGAGAAGATTGAGAGAGAATTTAATAGATTTTCAAGATCATGAGGGGATTTGATAGGTTGAACCAGGAAAAACTATTTCCACTGGCATGTGGATCACTAACCAAGGACACCGATTTAAGATAGTTGTTAAAAGAAATAGAGGGGAGGTTAGGAAAAGATTTTTCACCCAGCGAGTTGTTCGGATCAGGAATGCATTACCTGAAAGGGTAGTGGAAGCCGATTCAATAACAACTTTTAAGAGAGAAGTAGATGGGTATTTGGGGAGGACAAAATTGCTATGGAGAGAAAGCGGGCCAGTGAGATTGAGTTAGATTGCTCTTTTTGGAGCTGGCGCAGATGCAATGGGCCAAATGGCCTCCTTCTGTGCTGCATGATTCTATGATTCAGTCTCACAGTACTTCACTTCACTTTATACAGCACATTTCACGTCAAGAAGACATCTCTAAGCACTTCAAAGGATATACTATAACGTTTGTTATCTGTTGGTTTTACAGGATATCTTTCCGATGTGAAAGACGTTATCTAAATATTGTTTGTAGGCAAACAATACAGCCAATTTGCACACAGCAATGATTCACAAACAACAACAACTTCGATTTATATAGCGCCCTCCACGCTGGACGGCGCCTCAGAGCGCTTAAACAATCATGAAGTGAATTAAGAAAACTTGTACTCCATTAAATGGAGTGTGGACTGACTTCAAGAGGCTGTGCCGAAACCTGGCTCAATGTGGCAGTGTAGTGTTGTGTGTTTGAATGGTTGTTTGTGTGATTGTTCTGAGTTGAAGTTTGTGTCTTGTTTTGCAGGACGTGCAACCATCACTTGCCCAGTGAGGACAGTCAACCTGAGTCACCATGGAGGTCTTCTGCATTAGCTGCATGAAGTACCTGATGTTCATCTCAAATGTTTTTATGTTTGTGAGTAGTGAGTGACCTTCGGAGGGTTTGTGGGTGACAAAGCAAGAGTCTTTATATAATCAGACACATCCACTGTCAACAACAATAACAACATAATAATAGCATTTGATATAGTGCCTTATCACATCTTTGAGACATCTCCAAGCATTTTACAAAACGTAGTGCAAAGTCAATTGACAACCCGGTTCTTACTTATTGATAAGAGACGTGTGGAGTAAGGAAACTTGCCCAATGTTGCGCCCTGATGGGAATCGAACCCAGGTCCTGTCGGTTGTGAGGCGAGTGCTCTCAACACTAGGTAGAAGATACTGAAAAGCGCTATATCAAATGGAAGTATTATTATTCATTATTGTAAGCTACAGGACTCACATCACTCTACACAGCGCACTTCACACAGGAAAGTGTCTCCAAGTGCTTTCTGAGGACGGAACCATGTATCAACTAGATCCTGCTTTTTTTAACTTAGTGTCAGCTTGTCAGGGTTTAATAATAAATGATAATTTACAATCAGACACTTTGCTCACCTGGTAGCACTCTTATCTCTGAATCAGAAAGTTATGGATTCAAGTCCAGGGATATTGAGCTCATACTTTATGTTGATGCTCTAACGATGTGCTGCAGAGCGCTGAATGAGACTTTAAACCATGGTGTTGTCTATCTGTTCAGGTGGACGTCAAAGTCCCGTGGAACCAATTTGAGAAGTGATGGGAATTTTTCCCAGTATCATTGGTCCACAATCCTACAGATAAAACTGGTCACTCACATCATGGCTGTTTGCAGGACATTGCTGTGCATGAAATTGCCTCCTGCATCTGTCTTTTCAAATACAATCACTACATTTTACTGAATGTCATTGTGAAGTCTAATTAAATTGTTGAATACTATAAAGTTACCTTATCAAATCATTCACTGTGTAATGTTTGTTAGGCCAGGGTATCAAGGGATATGAGGCAAAGGTGGGTAAATTTGAATTGTGGTTTAGATCAGCCAGCACCTTATAGAATGGTGAAACAGGTTTGAGCGGCTGAATGCCCTACCCTGTTCTTATGTTTGTTTCTAGTATCAGTCACAAGGATTATTTGTTGTGGTGTAGGTGGAGGAAGCTCTGAGTGGATGGAGGTTGTTAGCTGGTGACGGTTTGCTCTGCAATGACAGTGATGGATTTGTGTTCCAGTTTGGTGGGAGCGTTCTCCTCGGGGGAGGAATCTGGGCCATGGTTGATCGTTCGGGGTTCAAGGAAATCGTGGCTGCCCACGACCTTCTGCACACGGCTGCCTACATAATTATCACCGTGGGCTCCGTGCTGTTCGTGGTGGGATTCTTGGGTTGTTACGGAGCCATCCGGGAAAACCGAGCCATTCTCATGATCGTGAGTGTGTTATTCCTCCCTCACCTCTTCTCAAATACACAACTGATGACAGCCTGACTTGTTGGCAGCGTTTATAAGGGTAGACACAGTGACTGGATCTCTTCACACTTATCTCCTGTTAAACCTACAAAACGCTAACTTTAGTATGATGACAGACACATGGCTGGCATAATGGGCATTCTCATCCTTCTGTCCTCCACCTATGGTACAGCTCCTGTAGAAATGACAATGCTCATCCACATGCTTACCTTCCTGGGGCTGATATTCCCTCCCCAAAATCAATATCCCCAGTGAGATCAGTAAGCTGACACAGACCAGCAACATTTCTCATCTGCTGGTTCTGAAATCAGTGACCAGGTTAAATGCCAGTTAATCAAAATTAGATGTTCAACAATCTGAAGGGATTTGATAGAATGAAGCAGGGGTCCACTGGCAGATGTGCCGGTAACCAGAGGACAAAGATTTAACATAGTTGCCAAAAGAACTGGAGAGATGAGAAATATTTTCACACAGCAAATTGTTCGGATCTGGAATGCGTTGCCTATGGTGGGAACAGATAACAACCTTCCAGAGAAAAGTGGATAGATATTTGGGGAGAACAAATTTGCAAAGCTATTGGGAGAGCGCAAAGTAGTATTGATTTGGATAGCTCTTTCAAAGAGCTGGCATAGACATGATGGGCCGAATGGCCTACTTCAGTGCTGTATAATTGTAGGATTCTAGTCAGGTTAAATCCTGGCTTGACTCATTCAGTAATCAAGTTAAATACTAACTAGCTAGTCATTAGCAGGGCAGGTGATGATATTTGTATGGGTGTCTTGGTCACCACAGTGATATCTACCTTTTCTCTTCTCCAGTTCTTCGTCCTCATCCTGATGATCTTCCTGATGGAGTTCATCTGTGGAATGCTCGTGTTCGGCTTCAGAAAACATGTGAGTCACAGCACTCATAGGTCCGGGGGAGTGGAGTAAATAATAATCCTTACATTTGATATACTGCCATCTCACATCATTGAGACATCTCCAAATACTTCACAGAATATATTGTACAGTGGATTGAATTGTGTATTTTGTGGATAAAGTACAGCAGCCAATTGTGCACAACAGTGTCCCACAAACAGTTGTAGATTGAGTGACCAAATTTTTATATTTGGGAGGGATTATTACCCCCAGAAAGTGATCCACCAATTGACTAACAATTGGACTCCTATGTGGTGTTAGGTGAACAGAGGCATGTGGGTGGACTAACAAAAACTAGCCTAAGAAACTTGCTGGGGAATTCTCTCATTTGTGAAGCGAGTGAGCTAACCACTACACTATGGGTCTGGATGTGAAATGAGCAGCACAGCTGTTTTTCATAATGAAGGAAGCTCACTCCATTAGTTAGGGTACACAGGGATTGTCGATCCTTGCCTTAGGAGTAACCAGTCTGAATGCTACATTTGCAGCTCAACGAGCAATACTTTTTAAATGAATTGGAGGATTTGTACCGAGGAGACAACGATACAGAGATCTTCACAACCACATGGAACAGCATCATGATCACAGTAAGTTCCTTTCTCAGTTACTCTACTATTCTCTGCACCCCTCAATAATAATCCTTGCATTTGATATTGCACCTGATCACATCACTGTAGCCCCATCACACCAATTCTAGCCAACCTACATTGGCTCCCTTTCACCAAATGAATCAATTTCAAGATCCTCACAATCGTTTTCAAATCTCTTGATGCCCCACCACCTACCTACCTCTCCAACCTGCTTACCTTCCAAACCACAACCCGCTGGCTCTGCTTGACTGGCTTTGGCCTCCTGCATTTCCTTTAGGCACTACGCCCCAAAACTCTGATTGTTGTTTTTTTGTTTGTTTTTCCACAACCTCGCCCCACCCTACATCTGTGACCTCCTATCCCCTTACCAACCTTCCCTGCCCCCCTGCTCAGCAGGCTCTGGCCTGCTCCACGTGCCCCGACCACCATTGGCGGGTGAGCCTTGAGCCACTCTGCTCCTAACCTCTGGAACTCTATTCCACAATACCTCCACCTCGCCCCCTCCTTGGCCTCCTTCAAGTCTCGCCTCAAGACTCTCCTCTTCGATGGACCCATTGGCACCTCCTAATCCCGCCTTCCCTCCCCCCCCTCCCGCCTAAACCTAGGTCTGAAGCAGTAACTGTCCAGCGCCTTGGGACATCCTCCTGACGTGAAACGTGCCATACAAGTGTAATTTTGTTGTTGTTGTTGTGCATCTCAAAGCGCTTCACAGAATATAATGTAAAGTGAATTGACTATATTTTGTGGGAAAAATGAGGCAGCCAATTGTGCACAGCAGTGTTCCACAAACAGTCATTGATTGAGTGACCAAATTATTATTAACATTTATTTGTTTTTGAAGGGATTATTAACCCCAGAAAAGTGATCCACCAATCGACTAATAACCGGGTTCCCATTTACTGCTGGGTAAATAGAGGGGTCTGGTGTAAAGAAACTTGCCCAACCTTTCACCTTGCCTGGGAATCAAACCCAGGACTGTATATGCTTGCAATTCCTCTGGTTTGAGAAGCTCTCATCACTTTGGTCATGTTTCTCAGTTCTCATGTTGTGGGGTGAGAGGAATGGATGACTTTAAGAGCACGAAGAAGTTCAATTCTCTCTTCCCTGAGTTTGTGGTGCCGGAGGCTTGCTGCAAGAGGGACATCTTCACCCTCAAAGGGAAAATCGATGACCCGCAAAAGTGCATCAAAGGCAACAAGCACTTCATCAATGTTGAGGTAGATCAGAGGCTCATCAGGGACAGGGCATGCACAGGTGCACTCATACAACATGCGAGAATGTGTACACTGCCTTACTCCACCCTACCCATCAACTACATACTGAGCTGACAAATCCCTCCATTCAGCAGGCTCTGGCTAGCTCCATGTCGCCCACTCTGCTCATCCCACCCTCAGAATTCAGCCCTTCTACCCATACCCTAGATTCCAGTCCATTTGCCGTGCCCCTTCAAGACCCATCTCAATATCTTCCTCTTCAACTGCGCTTGCTGCCTATGCCCACCTTCTTACTCCTGCCTTCCCTCCACCCTTCCTGATCCCAATCCCCACCTCAGGTTCAAATATTTGACTGTCCAGCACCTTGGGACATCCACCCAATATAAAAGGCACTGTGTAAATGTAATTTGTTGTTCTTTCAGGGATGTTACAACAAGATTGTGGATTACATGAAGGAATACATGTACCTGGCTGGATCGATGGTTATTGCGGTGATGCTGATCGAGGTAATGACTCAGCCCTTGTCAGTGGGACTGACCACCTCGAGCCCATCTCACCCAATGTCATTCCTAACATGGCCTCATCCTCACACTGTCAGTCACCAAGTCACTTTGACACCTCCTCTCTGCTTACCTCATACCCCCAGCTAGAATTTGTGCCTCAAGCTATGTGTTTATAATAAACTACTATAATAAATAGTAGCTCAGTGCTTGCCTTGCAAGAGCACTTGCCTTGGGCAAGTTTCCTTACTCCACATGCCCCTGTTTACCTAGAAGTAAGTAGGAACCGATTGAACTGATCATGGCTGATTGGTGGATCACTTTTCCAGCGATAATAATTCATTCAAAAAAAATAATAACTTGGTCATTCATCCTCTGCTGCATTTCATACACAAAATATACAGTCAATTCACTTTACAGTATATAACGTATATAACGTAAAGCACTTTGAGACACCTGGATGATATGATAAGGAACTAAATCCAATGGAAGGATTATTATTATATGATTACCTGACCAAGTCTTAGAGGTCTCAAAATGCTTCACATATACATTGTAAAGTGAAGTGACTAGATTTTGTAGGCAAAAAGTGGCATGCACCCATGCACAGTTGTATCCCAGCCATTTTTTTTTGTGTGGATTATTATCCCAGAAAGCAATCCACCAATCAACTAACAACCAGGTAACTACTTAGTGTTTGCAAAACAGCGTACGGAGTAAGGAAGCTTGCTGTCTGAAAATCAAACCCCAGTCCTCTCACTTATGAGGTACTTGCTCGAACCACTACGAAACAGGTCTCTACAAGTTTAAGGAGTCCACCATTTCTGGTCTCAGAAAAGGTGGCAAATCGCTGGATTCATTTAAGAAACACATTGATCTCCAATGGGAGGTGGGATGGGTGGGTATTCTCTATGGAAATCAAATGGATTGAAAAGAAACCTCTCCTGATATACAGAGCGCAACCCATTCTAACAATCTGTCTCCGAAATTTTCATGTGTAGGTGGAATGCATGGAATTCTCTTTTTAGTTTGGAGATTCTTTAAGCATGGTATTGGGTTTCAAATGCTGACCCTAAAAAATACATCTGAAATCTCTTTCTTTTCTCTTACAGATCCTCGCAATGATCTTCGCATTAGTATTATATCGAGACTTTAGATATTAGCCCATCTCCTGGTTGGCTCAGCATAGTAAAGTACCAACAGCTCTGAGAATCATCCTGTGTCACCCAGGGTCTGTCTCAAATCCAGCTAACGTAGCCAATCAGGAGAGGATCCCTAGGGTGGGGCTGTGCATACTCATTGATGATGGATGAGGGTTAGGAGGAGAATACTGCAAAACAAATTGTGAAGGTATTAATAAGATCACTGACTGAAATAAGCATTGTGATTTTCTGCAGGGCTAGCACCAACCTGCCTGGCCTGGGCTATTCCTCCTGCTGCTTGTTCAGCTAGGACCATCCTACCCAGTAGGGCGAGGGCGAAAGCTTGCAGGGTTAACAGGAGCTGAGTGGGAGGATTCCCTGCCCCCAGTGGGCAATAGGAATCTGCCCTTCCTACCAATGAGCCAGGTTGGCTGTGCTGTCATTAGCAGTGCCCTGGAATCCTGAGGATTCACCTGGCTCGAGAAACAAACTAGAGAAAACCATGACGATTCTGATGTTCTGTTGCCAAACATGTCACATTAGAACTAGTTCAATTTGAAGGAGACCCACCTTACTTCTCCCAAAATGGAAACTGACAGCCAAGACTGAGCTCAGAGTCCCACATGTGAGGGTTCACAACTTTGCAACCCAGTAGACACGAGCAAGGCTGGCACATCTCACCAGCAAACTATAGATATCTCTCTATATCCACCACCTTTCTCTTTGTGTTCTCAGTTATTTAGCGCCTGTGTAGCGGGTGTGACCGACCGGGCAGTGGGTAACACAGAGCTCAGAAGCTTATGTGTCGCAGGTTTATTGATGTTGAGGTAACGCTGGAAGCAAGTGAAGCCATGGGTGTGAGACATGGCAACGGTCACTGCCAAGACATTAGCATACAGGCACGCGGAACACAGCTCCACAGAGAGTCACAGCCCCCTCCCCACCCCCTCTTTCCCATCTACCCAAACCCGCTTCCACCTGTAGACTCCAAACAGAACACTAGAAGCTGCGGTGTGAGCTCCACGCACACGTTCAAGCTTTTTTTGGCTTTCTCCCGACCTGGTAATAGAAATGCAAGCTGGCAAGGATGAAGAGGCCTCGGCTGGATAGCAGCATGGTGGCTCCCTGGGACAGCGCTCCCGTCTCAAACAACGGCAACGTGCTCACTGCAAACCAAACACAGATCAGAGTCAGTCAGCTCAATGCAGATAGAGCAAACCGCACTATAACATCAGGCTGGCAGAGGACTAATAATCATAATAATCACATTTGATACACCGTCTTACCATATCTTCAAGATGTCTCAAAGCACTTCATAGAATATACTGTAAATTGTTTATTGTGTGGGTGAAATGTGGCAGCCAATTGCATATAGCAGTGTCCCACAAACAGTTGTGGATTGAAGGAATGAATTATAACTTTTTTAAGGAGTTATTACTCCCAGAAAAGTGATCCACCAATCGACTAACAACCGGGTCCCTCCTGCTCGGTAAAACGAAGGCATGAGGAGTAAGAAAATTTACCCCAAGGTTTTGCCCTACCCTTGCGGGGCGACGTCTGTAACCACTGAGCTACAGGTTCCTCTGTGTAAGCTGTCATCGAGGCGAACAGGGAGCTAATGTCCTGTGGTTCACACTTGAATGCTGACACACAATGGACGACACAGTCGGCGACACTGACTTCACACTTCTATAAACTGAACATCTGCTCGCCAGCCACCAAAGGCTCTCACCTTGATCCATACAATGTTTTATGGCCGTTATTCTACTCATCCAGAACCAGGTGACCCACTCCCCTCCCTGTCTGAGCAGTCAGTGTCTGACATCCTTTGTACAACTGCCAGCGTTAGGTTTGAAGCCCACCTCTGCACTGTCTCACTGGGACATGATGGGCTGCTGTCACCCTGTGGTCTATCTGTGGTACTGTAGGCCAGCTTAACAACAACTTTATACAACGCTCTTCAACCAGGGTGGCTCCTCACCCAGAGCTCCTTCAATTGCAATTTGTTGTTGCTGCTTCGAGCGTCCACACCCTAAATAAACACAGGCAACCACACCACAGGTAAGCCCTGCTCTGTGAGGGTGTGTAGAGTTGAGGCCGAGGAGGAAGCTGTGAATGTGGCTATGGCAGTGGTTGGGGGGTGAGAGTAGTGAGTGGGGTCGAGGGCAGAGGGAGCAGTGGGTGGGGTTAAAGGCAATGGGTGGGGTCGAGGGCAGAGGGCGGGAGGATAGTGGATGGATGGTTGTGGTGATATCTGTGGCTGGGGGTGAGAACAGTTTGTGGGTATGAGGGCTGCAGATGGGGGTTATGGCAGTGGATGGATGTGAGGGTTGTCATTGGGGGTGATGGTAGAGGGTGAGTTGTGGGGGGAGGGCAGTGGGTGGGAGCAGTAGGCGGGAGCAGAAGATGGGGCCTGTGGGTGGGGGAAAAGGATGGGGAGGCCAGTGGGTTGGGTGGGGGCAATATGTGGGGTAGGGGCAATAGGTGGGGCAGTGGGCTGAGTGGGGGCAGTGGGTGGGGATGAGGGCTGTGGGTGAGTGCAGTGGGCTGGGATCGGCAGAGAGAGGGGGCAATGCGTGGGAAGAAGGCTGTGGGTGGTGGTGAGGGCAGTAGGTGGGTGTGAGGGCTGTGGTGGAGGAGGTGACGAGAGTGGGTAGTGGGTGGGGGACAGGGCAGTGGATGTAGATGAGGGTGGGACAGGGCTGTGGGTATGTGTGAGGGCTGTGGGTGTGAGCAGGGGGTGGGGGGTGACGCTGAGGGCAGTGGGTGAGCATGAGGGCTGTTGGTGAGGGTAAGGTCTGTGGGAGCTGGGAACTGGATGTGGGGAGGGCAATGGATTGGGATGAGAAGAGTAGGTGGTTGTGAAGGCTGCGTGTGGGGAGGGGATAGTGAGTGGGGGCAGTGACTATGGGATGGCTGTGGGTGAGGGAACAGCTAAGGGTGGGGCTGAGTGCTGTGAGCAGGGGTGATGGCTGTGGGAGGCAGTGAGGTGTTTTAGGGCAGTGGGTGAACATGAGGGTTATGTGAGGTGAGGGCTCTGGGTGGGTGTGAGGACTGTGGGTGGTGGCAATAGCTGTGGTTGGGGGGGATGGCAGTGGATGTGTGGAGGACAGTGAATGGGGGTGAGAGCTCTGGGTGGATGTGAGGGCAGTGGGTAGGGGTGAGAGCTCTCAGTGGTTGTGAGGGCTCTGTTTGGGGGTTAGGGCTGTGGTGGGGTTGAGGGCAGTGGATAGGATTTAGGATTGGAGGTGGATGCACTGGGTGGGGGGAAGGGCAGAGGGTGAGGGTATTGGGTGGAGTCGTGGCAGTGGATGGGGTGAGAGTAGTGGGTGGCGTGAAGGCACTGAGTGAGGTCTGTGTCTCGGGGATGACTGAGGGTGGGGGAATGGCTATTGGTAGGGCTGAGGGCTGCGAGTGGAGGCGAAGGCTGTGGGAGGCAGTGAGGGAAGTGTGTGGGTATAAGAGCTGTGGTTGGGGGCGATGACATAGGGTAGTGGTAAGGGGGTGGAGGTAAGGGAGTGGGGGAGGGCAGTGGATTGGGGAGTGCATAGGTTGGGGTTAAATGCAGTGTGTGAAGGTGAAAGCAGTGTGTCGGGGTGAGGGCTCTGGGTGGGCATGAGGGCAGTTGGTGGTGATAGCTGTGGTTGGGGTTGAGAGCAGTGGTGGGGCTGACAGCAGCAGATGTGATGTTGGGGGATGGAATGGCAGTGGATGTGGGGAGAGCAGGGGATGGGGTGAGGGCTCTGGATGGTCGTGAAGGCAGTGGGTGAAGGTGAGGGTTTAGTGTGGGTTTGGGGGTGATTGCAGTGGGTGGGAATGTGGGCAGTGTGTGGGTTGAGGGCATTTGGTGTGGTTGAGAGATGTGGGTGGGACTGGGGCAGTTAGTATGCAATGATAGTGGGTATGGGAATGACTGGGTGGGCAGTGTGAGGGTATAAGGGCAATGGATGAATTGATGGCTGTGGGTGGCGGGTTGGCAGTGAGTCGGGGGAACACAGTGGGTTGAGAAGGAGTAGTGGATGGGGAAGACGGCAGTGGCTGGAGGTGAGGCCACTGGATGGAGGAATTGGGCAGTACTTAGGGGCAAAGGATGGCGAGTTGGCTGTGGCTGGATGGGGGCAGTGGGTTAGGGTGAGAGCGGTGGATGGGGAGGACGCCAGTGGGTGGTGGTGAGGGCAGTGGGTGGGGGGGAAGTAGTTGAGAGAAAGGCAGTCCAAGGGGGAAGCACAGCGTGTGGGAGCAGAGATCGAATGTGGGAGCAAAGGATGCAGGTGAGGACAGTGGGTGTGGGTAAGGGCAGTGGGTGGGGTTGAGTGAAGTAGGTGGTGGTGAAGGCAGTGGGTGGAGATGAGGGCAATGGGTGGATTTGAGGGCAGTGGGTGGAGGTGAGGGCAGTGGGTGGAGGTGAGGGCAGTGGGTGGAGGTGAGGGCAGTGGGTGGAGGTGAGGTGAGGGCATTGAGTGGATTTGTAGGCAGTGAGTGGATGTGAGGGCTATAGTTGGGGGTGATGGCTGTGGGTTGGTGGTGGTGGAAGGACAGTGATTGGGGGGAGGGCACTTGATGGGGTTAAGGGTAGTTGGTGAAGGTGAGGACAGTCGGTGGGGGTGTGATTAGAGGTGAAGACATTGTGTGGGGGTGAGGACAGCGGGTGATGGTGAGGGCATTGGGTGATGGTGAGGGCATTGGGTGATGGTGAGGGCATTGGGTGATGGTGAGGGCATTGGGTGAGGGTGAGGGCAGTGGGTGGGTTTGAGGGAAAATTATATTTGAAACCCACCTAAAAACTGCACTGCAAAGTAAGCGGCCTCCATCAGCAGAGTCCATCGGATAATGATCTTCTCCGCAGTGTATAATGCGTTCCACATGATCAGTGAGATGCCTGCCCCACATGCAGCACATGGTAAGAGAGGGAAACATCTGTGTGCGTATAAATTACATTTGTACAGCGCCTTTCATGTCAGGAGGATGTCGCAACACACCTCCATCAGCCCCCACCACCCCCCCCACCCACCAGCCATACCCTATGTGCAAGCAAACACACACACATCCAGCACTACATTTCAGGGAGAGGTACTCACTGAGCAGAGCTCCTCCATACAGCCTGACAGAGGTTCTGCTGTTGGCTGTGTCCTCATCAAACACAACATCGTACAATCGCTCTGGGAAGAGCAGTGCCTGAGAGAGAGAGACCGTTAGTCTCCACTTACCAGCCCCTCCAACACCCACCCCCCTCCACATTAACCCATACCCCACATATTACCCTTCCCACACAAACCCTCCCAAAACCCCACACCACGCCACCCCCATCACCAGCCCTCCCCACACCCAATACACTACCGCTTGCCACATACCCCCCACACACACACTAGTCTTCCCCACATCCACTCTGTCCACACAGATATACACACACCTCCCTCCTCCCCCCACACACACGCATTAGCTTCCTGCGGACCCATTCCTTCCCACCCTTGCTCTCCGATTCCATCCTGCTCCACACATCCGGACATGGTCCTCACCTTTAAAGCCGTCCATGATCTTGCTCTACCCTACTTCTGCAATCAACTAACCCACTCTGCCCCCAACCTCTGGAATTATATCTTTCAATCTCTCCGCCTCACCCCCCCTCCCCAGCCTCCTTCAAGTCCTGACTCAAGACCCTCCTCTTCGACGGTCGCATTGGACACCCCCAATCCCCTCCTTTCCACCCACCCTCCCGGACCCCAGCTCGGGTCTGAAACACTGTCCAGCACCTTGGGACGTCCTCACAACGTGAAAGGCGCTATACAAATGTTGTTTTGTTGTATTGTAATAAGAAATGGAATTTAAAAAGCTAACAGAAACTCACCATGACAGCAACAACTGTGAACATGACAGCCGACACCAACTGCCACAGTCTAAGAGACAGGAACACACAGTGAGGCCTTGCACCGCCTAGCTCTGCCCTCAGCCCCAACCCACAGCCCCTGCCCCAACTCCAACCCACAGCCCCAACCCACAGCCCCAACCCACAGCCCCAACCCACAGCCCCAACCCACAGCCCCAACCCCAACCCATAGCCCCAGCCCACAGCCCCAACCCACAGCCCCAACCCCAACCCATAGCCCCAGCCCACAGACCCATGCAGCCTCAAGACAAGCCACAACCCATCTTTAACTCAAACCTCAGTCCAGCTCCAACCCCAACCGAGCCCCAGCCTCAACACCAGCCCCAGCCTCAACACCAGCCCCATCCCCAACCCAGCCCCATCCCCAACCCATCCCCAACCCCGCCTCATCCCCAACCCCGCCTCATCCCCATTCCCCAATCTAGCTCCGACACCAATCTAGCCCCAATCTCAGCCTCAACCACAGCCAAGACCTCAAACCAACTCCAAACCCAAACCAGCCACAAACCCAATGCAGCCTCAATCCAAGCCCCAGCCCAGGCTCAAACCAGTGCCAACCACAATCCCAACCCAGCCCAAACTAGCCTCAACTCCATCCCCAGCCCCCAACTCCATCCCCAGCGCCAGCTCCAATTCCAACCCCAAACCAACCCCAACCCAATGTAACCCCAACCTAATCCCTAACTCCAGTACCAGCCACAATCCAAGCCCCTGCCCTATTCCCAGCCCCAACCCCAGAACCAATCCCAGCCCAGCCCCAAACCCAATTCCCATGCAGCCTCAACCCTAGTACAAAACCCAACCTACCCCCTACCCCAATTTCAGTCCAATTCCAGCTCCACCAAATCCGAGCCCCACCCAGGCACAAACTCATCCCCAACCCAGACCCAAACCCAACCCCAGGCCCAACACCATCACCAGTCCCAACACCATCACCAGCCCCAGTGATAACACCAGCCCCAGCCACAACCCCATCACCAGCACCAACCCAAATCCATCACCAACCCCAGCCCCCAGCCAACCATATCTCCAGCCCCATCTCTAACCCCAGACCCAATCCCAACCTAACCACAACCCCAACCCGATCTCCAGCCCCAACACCAAGACCTAGCACCATTCCCAACCCCAGACCCATACGCAACAACATCCCCAGCCCCAACCCAGTTACAAACCAAACTCAGCCTCAACACGAACCCCAGCCTCAAACCAGAGCCAACCACAACCCCAATCCAGCCAAAATCCAGCCCCATACTTTACCATAGCCCTAACCCAGCATCATCGCCAGACCTGCAGCAACCCCAGCCAAAACCCTAACCCCTGCCTTAACCCCAGCCCCAAACCCATGCCCAATGCCAATCCCAGACCAGGACCTCAACACTAACTTCACCCCCAGCCCTAACACCAATACCAGCCCCATCCTAACCCCAATCCCAAGGCCAACCCCAGCCACAGCGATAACACCGACCCCGGCCACAACTCCTTCACTAGGAACAACCCAATCCCATCACCAATCTCATCCCCAACCCCCACCCCAACCTCAATCCTGACCCCCATCCTCAACCACAAGCCCGACCCAATCCCAGCCCCAAACCCATCCCTAGACCAAAACACAGCCCCATTGCCAGCGCTAACACCAATCCCAGCTCCAACCTCATCACTAGCCCCAGCCCCAACCCAACACATCCCCAGGCCCAAGGCCAACCTCAGCTCCAACGTTAACACTGGCCACAGCCCCAACCCCATCATCAGCAATAACATAGCCCCATCACCAACTCCAATCCCAACCACAACCCCAGCCCCAACCCAATCCCCAGCACCAACACAAGACCTAGCCCCATTCCCAACCCCAGACTCGTACCCAACCACATCCCCAGCCCTAACCCAGCCACAAACCCAATACAGCCTGAACACAAGCCTCAGCCCAGCCTTAAACCAGTTCCAACCACAACCCGAATCCATCCAAACCTAGCCCAAACCCCAGTCACAAAATTGACCCCGGCATCATCCCTAAACCAGCACCAACCCCAGGCCCAGCTCTAGTCCTGTCTCTAGCCCCAGCACCCACCCAGCTAAAACTCCAGCACCAACCCAACATCAAGCCCAGCAGCAACCATCCCAGAACACCAGTACAAACTCAGCCATATCCCCAGAATGAACCAAGCCCCTATCCCTAGCCCCAAACCCAGCCCAAGTCCCACCTTGCGCCAGCTCCAACCCTGTCCCAGTTCCAGGACTGCTGCAAACCCTGCCATGCGCTAACCCCTGCACAGTCCGAACCCCTGTCCAGCACTAATCACAGCCCAGCCCCAACTCCAGCCCAGCCCCAGATCTGCCACAGCTGTACCCTGACCCAGCTCTACCTCAGTCCAAGCTCAGCCCCAGTCATGCCCCTAAACTGCCCGAACCCCAGCCCTGTCCCAACCCCAGCACCAGTACTGCCTCAGTCCAGCCGCAGCCCTGAACCAGCGCCAGCCCTAAACCAGCACCAGCCCTGAATCAGAATCAGCCCTGCCCCAGTTGCAGCCCAGCGCCAACCCCTGTTCTGCTCAACTCTAGCCCTGAACCAATCACAGCCCTGCCCCAGATCAAGCTCCGGCACAGTCCACAGCCACCAACTCTGCCCCAGCCCCAGTTCTGCCCCAGCCCTGCCCCAACCCCAGGCCAGCCGCAATCCCAACACCAAACCCAGCCCTTGCCCCAAACCTGCTGCAAACTCCAGCCCTGCCCAAAACTGCTCTACAAATGTAATTTTGTGGTTGTTGTTGTAACCCTGCCCCTGCCCCAGCCCCAGCACTGCGAGCTGCAGCCATGCCCCATTCCCGACTGTGTCCCAGCCCTACCCCAGCTGAACCCCAGCTCTATCCCACCCACCAATGCTGCCCCAGCCCCAGACATGCTCCAGACCTGCCCCAGTTGCAGCCATGCGCTAGCCCTGCCCCTGACCCCAGCCCTGCCCCAACCCAGCCCCGACCCCAGCATTGCCCCAATCCCAGCCCTAACCCCAGCTCTGCCCTGCCCCAAATGCAGCCCAGCCCAAGCCCTGTGCCAGTCCCAACATTGCCCCAGTCCCAGACTGGCTCCAGCCTGAGCTCTGCCCCAAACTCAGCCCTACCCCAACCCCAGCCCTGCCCAAAGCCCAGCCCCAGCTCAAGCCCTGCCACAGCCCCACCCAACCTCAGCACCAACCCCAGCCCTGATCCCATCCCAGCCCCAACTCTAACCCCCCAGCCTCTGCTGTGCCCCAGCCCTGGCCAACCACAGCCCTGCTCCAACCCCAAACCAGGCCAGCCCTGCCCCAATGCTGCAAAAACACCAGCCGTGCCTCAAATATAGCCCCAGCCCTGCTCCTCATCTCAACCTTGCCCCACCGCCAGCCCTTCCTCATCCCCAGCTTAGCCCCTCCTCTGCCCCACAGTTTACCCTGCCCGAAGCCCTGCTCCAGCTCTACACCAGCCCCAGCACATCCCCTGCCCCAGCCCTGCCCCAGCCCTGCCACTCACAGCCATGCCCCAATTCTGCCGAAACACCAATCCAGCACCAGTCCCAGCCCTGCTCCAGTTGTAGCCCTGCACAAAGTCATGCCCCAGCCCTAGCCCCAGCCTTGCTCAAACCCCAGCACTGGACATAAGCCCTGCCCCAAAACCAGCCCTCCATGCCACCCCAGCCCAAGCCCCAACCCTGCCCAGCCCTTGCTCTGCCCCAGCTCCAGCCCTGGCCAGCTCTGCCCAAGCCCTGCCCTACCCATTCCCCAACCTTGGACCTATCCTATTCCCTGCTCTGTCCCAGCTTTGCCCCAGTCCTCAGCCCTGCGCAGTCCCCAGTACAGACCCTGCCCATGCCGTCCAACACCCCTGCCCCAGACCTGTCCAGCCCTGCCCTAACCTCAGCTCTGCCCCAACCCCAGGACTACCACTTCCCACTGCCTGCCCATGCCCTTCCTCAGCCCCAGCCATTCCTCAACCCCGGAACTATCTATCCCTTGCTCTACCATAGCCTCCAGCCCTGACCCAGACCCCAGCCCTGCCCTAGTCCTCAGTACAGGCTGCCCCAGCTCTGCCCATGCCATCCAGTCCTAATCTCAGTCCTGTACCAATGCTAGGCCTACCACATCCCATTCCTGCTGATGCCCTTGCCCAGCCCCAATACTGCCCCAGCCCCAGTCAGCCCTGCCCAGTCCCGCCCCACCGCAGGCCTGCCCCAGCACTGCCCCAACCCCTTCCCAGACCCTAATCCAGACCCTAACCTGGCACTGATGAATCCACAGCCCTACCCCTGCTCCAGCCCTGCCTCAGCGCCAACTGTAGCTCTGTCACAACCCTAGGCCAGCCCCAGCCCTGCCTCAAAGCTGGGTTTGAATGCATCACCTCACATTTCTCCACATTAAACTTCATCTGCCATGTGTCTGCCCACTTTTCCATTCCGTCTATGTCCTCTTGCAGTCTGCCACTTTCCTCCTATTCACTACTCTTCCCAACTTTGTATCATCTGCAAACTTGGAAATTGTACTCCCTATACCCGAGTCCAGATCATTTATATATATATATATATTTATTAAAAAGAACAGAGGTTGCAATACTGATCCTTGGTTGACGTCACTCTAGACTTTCCTCCACTCAGAAAAACAATCGTTCACCACAACGCTCTTTCTGTCTCCTAGCCAGTTCTGGATCCATGCAGTCATTGTCTCTTTAATACTTCGGGCTTCTGTTTTCTTTGCAAGTCTCTTATGTGGCACTTTGTAAAATGCCTTCTGAAAGTCCATATAAACTACATCAATCTTTATCCAGCCCTTTCTGTTACCTCATCAAAAAACTCTGTTGGACAACATTTGTCTGTAACAAATCCGTGCTGGCTGTCCTTTATTAACCCATATTTTCTAAGTGAAGATTTATTTTGTTCAGAATTATAGTCTCTAGAAGTTTCACTTCTTTTGTGAAGAGAGATGCAAAGTCCTGCCCCAACCCTGCCCCAGACCTAGTCCCACTCCTGCCCAAACCTCAGCCCATCACAAAACCATGCCCAAGCCCTGCCGCAAACCCAGCCGCCTGCTCCAGCCCTTCCTAAACTCCAGCCCTTCCTAAGACCCAACCCTACCCCAGACCCAGCCCTGACCCAGCTCTACGAAAGCCCTGACCCAGCCCCAGCCCCACCCTTCCCCAGCACCAGATCTACCTTATCCCCTGCACTGCCCCAGCCCTGCTGCCCGCCCCAGCCCTGCAACAAATTCCTTCTCCAACCCTGCCCCAGCCACAGCCATGCACAAAATCTTGCCCAATCCCTGCCCCCAAAGCAGTCCCAGCCCTTCCCTCACCCAAATCCTGCCCCAGCCCGTTCTGCCCCAACTCTATCCAAACCCTGCCCCAGCACCAGACATACCCTATCCCCTGCTCTGCCCCAGCCACCAGTACTGCCCCAGCCATGCACCAGCCCCCAGCTCTGCTCCAGCCCCAGACGTGCCCGAGCCGCAGCCCAGCCCTATCCCCTGCCCCATCCCCTGCCCCATCCCCTGCCCCATCCCCTGCCCCAGTCCCATCGTCTGTCCCAGCCCTGCTGCAATCCCAGCCATGCCGAAAGCCAACCCCAGCCCTTCCTCAAACCCAGCCTTGCCCCAGCCCTTCCCCAGCCCAGCCCCAGGACAAGCCTCTGCCCCACCCCAACCCCAATACTAACCTCAATCCCAGTGCTCATGACCAAACTACAGATAAACAAAGTACCTGAGCCCCAATGGTTCCCGGAGAGTGAATTTCATTTCGTTTCCTAGCACCTGGCTGATCTGGAAAAGAGGAGCGGAGGTTATGTTAGGAAACATCATCTGGAAGTGAGATCGAAGTCTGAGCTCACAGTCCAAGTGACACTCCAGTGCAGCACTGGTGGGGGTGGTTGGTTGGGGAGGGTTACTGGCCGCTGTCCTTCAGATGAGACATTAATCTGAGTTCAGGTATATGTTAAAGATTCCATGGAACCTTTAGAAAAGAGAAGGGAGTTTCTCTCTCCCAGTGTCCTGGCCAACAATCCCCCAGATAAAATTGGTCATTCACTTCACGGCTGTGTGCATATTTGCTGCCACATTCACTTCAGAAACAGAACCTACACTTGACAATGATTACATATGAAGTGCACTGGATATTTCCATATACAGTATCAAGATGCTGTAAATGTCCACAGTTCTCTCTCCTGTCTGACCCCTCCCACCAGTGTTGTGTCACAGCATAGAGAGGCCCATAGTGTTGTCTGTGATTCTTTTTACCCAGCACATCCGCGGAAATCCATCAGCAAGCTTAAGAGTCTCCAAACTAAGCTGAGTATTCCAAGCCTCCCAGGTACACAGTTCTCTCTTCCTGGAGGGCTACATCCTGCTTATCTAATTCCAGGGAGCTTTAGGTGCAGGTCAGCAGGAGCTAAGGTTTGGGGACACCAGAGTGTGTGTTGGATTCTAACCAGCTAAAACTGCATAGGTTGCTCATCAAAGACCAATTCCCCAAACAACCAGACATCAACACAGGCCAGAATGCAATTGACTGTCATGTTTCCCCCATAAAATACAGTCAATTGTATATTTTGTGAAGCGCTTTGAGGCATCTCAATGATATGATTTACACGTTGTATAAAATGCAAGAATTATTATCATTATAAAACCTCCAAGAATTCCTGGCAAGACTGTGCCTTCATCAGTCAGTGACTCTAGGACACTCCTCCTCCCAGCCCCCACCCCCAGTAGGAAAAAAGTTACCTTTGACCTGTGAATCTCCCCATCATCATCCTCTCCTCCGACCCCCAGGATTTTACGGGTTTTCAGCCGACTCACCAGGTCTGTCTGGCTGTGTTTTTTCATCAGAGGGGCTTGGGGCTGGGGCTGGGCCAGGGACTGGGGCTGAGCTGACATGGTTCAAACTCTGTGTCCTGAACATCCAAAGAGAGAGAGTAAGAGTGAGGAACAGCAAGAGTAAGAGAGAGTGAGAGTAAAATGGAGCAAGAGAGGATGAAAAAAAGCATGAGAGTTTGAGAGAGTGGGTGAGACAGCGAGAGCGTAGTAGAGAATGGGAGTGTAAGAGAGTGAATGTGAGGGAACAAGTGAGAATGAGTGTGAAGTGCGTGTAAGAGAGAGCAAGAGGGAGAATGAGGGAGAAAGTAAGAGTTTAATTTGAGTGTGGGACTGTGACAGAGCCCATATAATTTTAAAAAGTCCCTTATTTCCCCGTCACTCCACAGCACGGTATACTGCGATGGTGTTTTTACACAACCTCTCCATCCTACGTGTCAGAGAGAGAAAGAGAGACCACACTATCCATTTATTGTGCTAGCTGTAGCTCCACGAGGCAGATCCCATGATAAGCTAACAGTTGGCTCAGTTTATCTGACTCATAGAACCTACACATTCAATCGTAACCCAAGTTCTCAATGCAACACATAGACATGCACACACCAGCCCATCAGTGGCGACACTTTCAGCCACTATTGTCCCGAAACTCTGGACCACTCTTCCTCAATTCTCCACTTATCTTCGGGTTGATCTTCCTCTTCTTCTATGGTCGCCTCCCCCTCCCCTGCTCTTGCTTTCGCCCGGTTACCTGTGAGGTACCCCAAAGATCCATCTTTGGCCCCCTTCTCTTCTACATGCTTCCGCTTGGTGATGTCATCTGCAGTACACTTCCACATGTGTGCAGATGACACCCAACTCTATTTTTCCACCTCAATTTGCAACCCCCCAGTCCCCTGATGTCCTGTCAGCCTGCCTGTTAGACATCAAGAGCTGGATGAACATAAATTTTCTTCAGGTAAATGTTGACAAGACGGAAGCCATACTCTTTGGCTCTCATCAAAGTCTTCAATCCCACGGCTCTCACCTCTTCCACCTATGCAATTTAGGCATCAGATTGAATCCCCCAATTATCCTTTCTCCCTCACATCCGGTCCCTCACTAGCACCACCTTCTTCCATCTCTGACACATTGCTGTCTCCACCAATATCTCACCCCAAATGCAGGCAAAACACTGGTTCATGCCTTTGTCACTTCTCGGCTGGACTTCCGTGCCCTCCTCGCCAATCTTCCCTCTACCACCATTCACAAAATCCAGTTTATGCAAAATTCTGCCGCCCACATTCTCACCCGTACCAAACTTTGCTCCCTGATTACCCCAGTCCTCGCCAGATTTCACTGTCTCCCTGTCTCAGAGCGGATCGATTTCAAGATCCTCACACTTGTTTTCAAATCCCTCCATTCCTCTGCACACCCCTATTTCTCTGACCTCTTCTCTCCTCACAACAGCACCTGTTGCCTTCGTCCACTGGGTCTGGAAATATATATAGTGCCCTATATGGAGGGCACTATATATATCTTTGTTGTTGTTGTTGCTTGGTCACTCACTCCTTCAGTGTTTCTGATACGCTGCTGTGTGCAATTGGCTGTTGCGTTTTGTCCACAAAATAAACACAGTCAATCCCCTTTACAGTATATTCTGTGAAGTGCTTTGAGACTTCTTAATGACGTGATAAGGCACTATATCAAATGCAAGAATTATTATTAATAAGAGGCTGAGCCGGGAAAAAACACTGTTCCATGTCTGAGAACAAACACTAGAGCAGCTGATCTCACTGGAGCAGGAACAATGTGTAGCCACATCCTCCCTGTGTCCCTGGCTAGTTCCTGCCCATTTGCAGCTCGGCCTCACAATACTGGGCTTGGCCTCCTGAGGTCAGGCCGACTGATCAGGGCATTCGGGGCTTTGAATGTGCTGCCAGTGTTGCCTCCGGCCCTGGCCACATGACAGGCGGGCACTGCGTCATAGCTCCCTGCAGGTCACCCACTCACTCTGTCACCAGCTGAGCAAAGCTCCTTTGACACTGTCCATCCACATTCCTAGGTCCGGGTTAGAGACACAAGAAAGCTCCCTCTATACTGCCTATCAACACTCCCTTGTTAGTAACAACACAAATTAGACACAGAATAAAGCTGTGCTGTGTTGTGCCTGACCCCAGCAAGGGGCTGGGTGTGACGAGTTGCTGTACTCCTGGTGTTTTCCTGTGAAGACGCAGTATAACGTGGCGCTTGTGTGACGACAGCAGTGTGGTGTTAACTAACCCAGGCGGCACAGTCTACAACACTCAAGGTGTGATCTCACTCCGTGATTCATGAGCACTGGCAACCGTGAAATCGAGGAGAATAGAAGCATCCAGGCTGCTCTCGGCTAAAGCTGCAGCTTTAGCTCCTGACATCTACAAACCAGTTAAACCCTGCCCGCCCCCAGCCCTGCCCAGCCTGGTCCCCACAGAACCCAGAAACTGAGGCATCCTCCTGGCTGTGCCGGGAGCTATTAAGCTACAGTGTTATACAAAGATTATTATTATTATAATATGACAGGCGGAGAACAGTAGGTAACAGTGTTAGGGACACAGGCGGAAGGAAGCCTGACAACAGCATCCAAATTTGGCTCCGGGGACCTTCAGGGAGTGACAGAAAACAACAGGAAATCAGGCATTATTCTCCTTATGCTCCCTATATCCGCTAGTGGTTTGAGAGCGATGTCAGTTGTGGGAAGGGGGGGTGGGGTAGGGGGAAGGGGTAGAGAGGGCGGTGTGAGGGAAGCACTAAGCTCAGTGTGTTGGTTTCAGCCCTGCTCTCAGCCCATGAGTGGTCTTAAAATTTCAGTTCGCTCAGAGTTGTGGAAATGTCTTAAAATTCCATCTTAAATTTGTTTTCTATCCTTAAAGAGAGACGGCTTCCATTTGCTAAGCCAGAGTTAAAGCTTTGTTACGTTACCAAAGCACTCACTAAGACACAGCCAGCCTGGCTGACAATTACACAGGGAAGTGAGCTACTGCACACACACACATTGCTGTGTTTCTGCAGCAAACCAAGTCTGCTCACTCATACATTCACACTCATACATTCACACTCACACCGGCTCATACTCACACCTCTCACCTCCTCACTCTCATACCTCCTCACGCTCACACAGGTTCACACAACACAACCCCCTCCTGCACATTTCACATCTCACATTTGGACACACACTCAAATCTCCAGATGCACACTGACACACAATGCACACTCACATGCGACTCACATCTCCGCCCTGCTCACTCAAGCTGCTCTCTGGCTTCTGCTTCACCCAGACTGAGATCCCAGGACACCAACTTATATTCACTTACAATCAGACACTTGTACACAGATACACTCATAGATACATGCACTCACACATACACACACTCCCATTGATGCACTCAGACAGATACAAACCCTGAGAGATTATCCTCAGAGTCCTCTTATTTTGATCCAAATGAATTCCATACTCCCCCAAAAATAGATTTGATGTATCTTTCATGCACACAATTAAGCTCTCTCCCTCACACCCACAATCTCAGGCTCATACACACACATAGTCCTATAACACACTCCACACTCTCTCCCAAACACATGCAATAAAACATGCACTCATGTACACAATAATGCTAATACACTGATAAACAAACTCACAGCAACATTAACAAGAGCATACATACACGTGCTCATACATACATACAAACATTCATAGGGTGAGAGAGTGATCAGGAATAACACACACAGCTCAGGCACACACACAAACCAGAAACAGGAGACTTACAGAAGCCTGGAAAAGCTGGAAAAATCAGGAGCTGCAGAGATCAGAGCAGCCACACAAAGCTCTAGCTCCACAGCCACTGATCTGCTCAGTTCACACAATGAGACCAACTGCTGTCTGAGTACCGCCTGCTGCTGGCAGCGGGACTGAGCTCCAGCCAGAGACGGAGCGAGTGTCTGGCGTGGGGGGGGGAGAGTGAGGCTGGGGTTCCCACTTTGCTCGTCTAATTCCCAACATAGACCAGAAGTCCCTCCCCTTCTCCAACACTAATAATAATGATCCCTGCATTTAATATAGTGCCTTATCACATCTTCAAAACACCTCAAAGCTTTTTGCAGAATCTATTGTAAAGTGAAATGACTATATATTTTGTGTGGGAGTAACGCGCAGCTAATCGCACACAGTAGTGTCCCACAGAAAGTCATGGATTGAATGACCATATTTTTTTAAGGGATTATTTCCCCACAGGAAAGCAATCTACCAATCAACTAGCATCCAGGTTCCTACTTACTGCTCAGTACAGAAACGTGGAGTAAGGAAACTTGTCCAACATTTTGCCCTGTCCTGCCCGGGAATTGAACACTGGTCCTTTCATTTGCGAGTTCTCTAACCACTGAGCTAATGGGCTCCATAACAGGACATGGTGCAAGCTGGATCTTCCTCAAAGGAGCAGGAGTAGACAAGTTGGTATGGAGTTAGCAGTTCACAAGGCAGTTAGGAGGAAGGCCATGGCCATGGTAAAATAACCTCGGTGGGAGTCAACACGCCTCACGTTGTGATCTACAATAACAACAAAATTACACTTGTAAAGCGCCTTTCACATGTGTAGCGACAGAATAAAGCTCCCCCTACACTGTCAGTCTATACTCCCAGGTCCAACGCACACTCTAGGGTCCCCAAGCATTGGCTTTTGCCAACCTGCACTTAATATTTTCTGTAATTACGGATGCAATCCTTGGGGGTGGGTGGGTGGTAAGGGGGAGAGATAGAGAGAGCGCATTCCATTTCCAACAATCTATCTCTGGATTTCCATGTGCAGGTGGGATGTATGGAAGTCTCAGTTTTGTTCAGATACTCTTAAGCACAGTGATGTGTTAGACACCCGGTTGACCCCCTCAAAAAATCAGCGGTTGCATGAGTTGGATACAGAGTAGAGCTCTCAGTGCTGTGTGTGGGCAGTGTTATTGAGTGTTTGCTGGTGTGGAGCAGAGAGAAACACAGTGGGAGCTGCCGCCCAAGGCTGGAATACATTACACCCACGGCCTGGTCCGTCTCCTATCTTTTCCCCTCACCCGTTTTCTGGGTGCTTATGGCCAAACCAGAAAGTGTTACCTTCTCTTTATACTTTCATTGCTTTACTCAGATTTATTTAATGATTGAACCATCATTGCAGCCAGTTTGTGCGCAGAGATGTTCCATAAGCAGCCATGAAGTGAGTAACCAATTCTATCTAAGGGATTGTTGGTCAGGACACCGGTGGAAAGGAACTCCCTTGTCTTTACAATAGTGCCATGGGATCTTTAACATCCACCTGAACAGGTAGACAGGGTCTCGTTTAACAGGGTTAACGTTTCATCCAAACGACAGCACCTCCAGGTAATGTAGCGCTCCCCCACCACTGCACTGAAATGACAATCTGAACAATATGACTTCCAAGTCCCGCCTTGGGGGCTCGAATCCATAACCTGCTGACACAAGTAAGAGCACTAACAACTGAGCTAGGCCAACACACACATAGTAATAGTAAGATTCTTTGCATTTTGAAATAGTGGCTTATCACATCTTCTAGACGTCTCAAAGCACTTCACAAGATATACTATAAAGTGAATTGACTGTATACTATGTGGGTGAACATGGCAGCCAATTGTGCATAGCAGTATTCCACAAACAGTGTGGATTGAGCTGCCATAATGTTTTTTCTTAAAAGATTATAACCCTCAGAAAAGCAATCCACCAATTGGATTGCTAATTCCTGCTTGGTAAACGAGGAGTGTGCAGTATGGAAACGTTTTAATGTTTCATCCCGCCCAGAAATAGAACCCAGGTCCACTCGCTTGTGAGGCAAGTATTTTAACCACTAAGCTAAGGGACACTATTTCACTCCCATTAGCTGTATATACTGAGAGTGTTGTAGGTGATGAGATTAAAGAGACTGTAATTTGTCATCAGAGTCACAAAGTCCAGAAACCGTTTGGGCTTCGCATTATCGTCATGCTCTGATCTCTTCTATTAAATCATTGCCTGTTACTCACTGCTCGCAATCCACAAATTTCAATGTGATACACAGGCAGTCAATCCTCTTGATCGAAGATCCCTGAGAAATGTGGCCAATGTATTGCATCTCCCATTGAACAAAAATAATCTCTTTTGTTGTAGCACATGAAACATCACATTTCAGTGTTTCACTGTTTTACCCACAAAAATAGTCAATTCAATCTACAATATATTCTGTGAAGCGTTTGTGACATCTCAAAGATGTGATGAGGCACTATATTAAATGTAAGGATTATTGCAGTACAGTATCTATGTCATTTGGTGTGAAGGCTGCAGCCAATCAGCACACAGCTATGTCCCACAAACAGCCCAGTGGTGACCAAGTAGCTTAATTAGGGGGAGTCAGAAGGTTGTGGGTTAAGCTCCAATGTTGGGACTTAGAATCAAATAGTGTAACTTGGAATCACTGGTGCTCCAGTCAGTGCTAGAGAAGCAGGGTACCTTAGTTCCCTTTTATGTTTCCTACTAATCTTTTCTCATACCATCTCTTTGCTACTCCTATTTCCCTTTTCACTTCTCTGTACTTCCTATATTTTATTTGATTGTCTTATATGTTTTGGACTTAACATTCATCATAAACCTTCTTTCTCTGTTTTATTGTTTTAATCCTAATTTTCTTAGTTATCCAGGGAGGTTTGACTGCCTTACCTTTCTCCTTTATGGGAATGTTTTCGTTCTGTCCCCTAACTATCTCCTCCTTAATGGCTTCCCTGGGAGAAAGCCCCGCCAATCTTTGGTAATCTTTTTACCTGCCAATCTTTCTTTCCAATCTATCTTGGGCGATCGCTTTTTAGCTAATTGAAATTAACCCACTTCCAGTTGAGAGTCTTTACCTTTAATTGGTTGTTGCTCTTTTCCTTAACTATTCTAAACCCAGTGTGATCACTGTTATCCAGATGCTCTCCTACAGAAACCTGTTCCACTTGACTCAATTAATTTCCCACGACTAGATCCAGCACAGCTTCCTTCCTCATTGGGCTGGAAACCTGCTGATCCAGACATTGCACACATTTCAGGAATTCCTCCCCCTCCTTGCCCTTTACATTGTGTGTTTCCCAAACTATGTTACGATAATTGAAGTCCCACATTATCACTACTCTATTGGTTTTGTAACTCTCTGAAATCTGCTTGCAAATTTGCCCATCTATCTGCTTCCCATTATTTGGTTGGCTATACCTACAGCTCCTTAACTCTAACCAAATAGATTCAGTTTTTGGACCCTCTAACACATCATCCTTTTCCAGGACAGTGACCGTGTCCCTAATGAGTATTGCCACCCTTCCTCCTTTTTCCCTTCCCTAACCCACCAGAGTACATTGTAACCAGGAATATTCAGCTCCCATTGTCCTTCCTTGAGCCATGTCTTTTGTTATTGCCACTACGTTATAACCCCATGTGGCAACTTGAGCCTGCAGCTCACCAAGCTTATTGGTCACGCTCCGTGCAATTACACACAAGACCGGCTTAATCAGCTCTACATTTCTCCCACCATGTCTTTCCTCTTTTTGCTGGACTATTTCTTGTTTCTTTTCTCTCTCCTCGCCCACTATGTAACTTGTTTCCCCTCCCTGATGCTACCTTCTGATCCCCATTCGAAATCAGTTTAAACGCTTCCCCATAGCATTTATCATCCATGTTACAATGACATTGAGCCCAGCCCTGCTCAGGTGTAACCCATCCCGTGTTTACAACAACAACAACAAAATTACACTTGTATAGCGCCTTTCACCTCAGGAAGATGTATAGGTGTACTGAGTGTGCAGATCCCACCTGCCCCAGAAGTGGTCGCAGTGGTTTAGAAACCTGAAGCCCTCCTTCCTGCACCATTTCTCCAGCCAGGCATTCATGTTTTTGATCCCCTGATTTGGTATTCACTTGCACAAGACATTGGGAGTAATCCCGAGATCACCACCATTAAGGTCTTGCTCTTTAGCTTCTTCCCAAGCTTCTGATATTTTCCCTGTAGTGTCTCAGCCCTTTTATCACCTACATCAAGGATCCCAACATGGATCACAATTGCTGGATTTGCCCCTAGCCCCTGTAGAATATTTTGCACCCATTCTGTGACATCATGCACCCTCCTGGCCCCAGGAAGGCAGCATACCATGTGTGAGTCCCGTCTTTTATGGCAGGGACACCTGTCTATCCCTTTAATTGTTGTATCCCCAATAACAATAATGTTGGCTTTTTCCCCTCGTCCCCCTGAACATCCATTACCTTTTGACTCCCCTCTCCAGAGGCATCCACACTGGTTTCCAGTACCGAGAGCCGGTTTGTGAGGCTATACTCTTGAGTTCAGGGTTAAACAAGATATCCAGATTCTTGACTGGCTTTATGAGATGGAATGTGCAGCTGTGGATGCTGATGCTGCCAGTGCCTGAGGTGCAGAGACGCTGATGTGAGCCAATCAGGTGGGCCTCAGTCTTGCTGATATTCAGCTGAAGAAAGTTGTTCCTCATCCAGGACTTGATGTCAGGCAGGCAGGCAGGCAGTGCAGGCAGTGCAGGCAGGCAGGCAGTGCAGGCAGGCAGGCAGTGCAGGCAGGCAGGCAGGCAGGCAGTGCAGGCAGTGCAGGCAGGCAGGCAGGCAGGCAGGCAGTGCAGGCAGGCAGGCAGGCAGTGCAGGCAGGCAGGCAGTGCAGGCAGGCAGTGCAGGCAGGCAGGCAGTGCAGGCAGTGCAGGCAGGCAGTGCAGGCAGGCAGTGCAGGCAGTGCAGGCAGGCAGTGCAGGCAGGCAGGCAGTGCAGGCAGGCAGGCAGTGCAGGCAGGCAGGCAGGCAGTGCAGGCAGGCAGTGCAGGCAGGCAGGCAGTGCAGGCAGTGCAGGCAGTGCAGGCAGGCAGGCAGTGCAGGCAGGCAGGCAGTGCAGGCAGGCAGGCAGTGCAGGCAGGCAGGCAGTGCAGGCAGGCAGTGCAGGCAGGCAGGCAGTGCAGGCAGGCAGGCAGTGCAGGCAGGCAGGCAGTGCAGGCAGGCAGGCAGTGCAGGCAGGCAGGCAGTGCAGGCAGGCAGGCAGTGCAGGCAGGCAGGCAGTGCAGGCAGGCAGGCAGGCAGTGCAGGCAGGCAGGCAGTGCAGGCAGGCAGTGCAGGCAGGCAGTGCAGGCAGTGCAGGCAGTGCAGGCAGTGCAGGCAGGCAGGCAGGCAGGCAGTGCAGGCAGGCAGGCAGTGCAGGCAGGCAGGCAGTGCAGGCAGGCAGGCAGTGCAGGCAGGCAGGCAGTGCAGGCAGGCAGTGCAGGCAGTGCAGGCAGGCAGTGCAGGCAGGCAGGCAGTGCAGGCAGGCAGTGCAGGCAGGCAGGCAGTGCAGGCAGGCAGGCAGTGCAGGCAGGCAGGCAGTGCAGGCAGGCAGTGCAGGCAGGCAGGCAGTGCAGGCAGGCAGTGCAGTGCAGGCAGGCAGTGCAGGCAGGCAGGCAGTGCAGGCAGGCAGTGCAGGCAGTGCAGGCAGGCAGGCAGGCAGGCAGTGCAGGCAGGCAGGCAGTGCAGGCAGGCAGGCAGTGCAGGCAGGCAGTGCAGGCAGGCAGGCAGGCAGTGCAGGCAGGCAGTGCAGGCAGGCAGTGCAGGCAGGCAGGCAGGCAGGCAGTGCAGGCAGGCAGGCAGTGCAGGCAGGCAGGCAGGCAGTGCAGGCAGGCAGTGCAGGCAGTGCAGGCAGGCAGTGCAGGCAGGCAGTGCAGGCAGTGCAGGCAGGCAGGCAGTGCAGGCAGGCAGGCAGTGCAGGCAGGCAGGCAGGCAGGCAGGCCTGGAGTTGAGGGTGGAAGCAGAGAGGTAGATTTGGTTGTCATCGGCGTACATGTGGAAATTTACCCCATGAATCAGGAATCTACAGAGAAGGGCAACCAAAATGATTGACTGGAATGGAAGGACTGGACTATGAGGAGTGACTAAGTAAATTGAGCAAGTTCACACTGGAAAAGAGAAGATTGAGAGGCAACATGATTACTGCCTTTAAGATCCTAAAGGGGCAAAACTATATAGATCATGATAAGCAGTTTCAACTTCTCTAGAACAGTAGAACCAGAGGACATGGCCTGCGATTGAAGGGATGTGAATGCAGAACAAGTCTACACAAACCACTATTTCAATGAGTGAATAGTGAACCTGTGAAACAGGCTCCCCAGGGGGATAACAATATTACATTAATAATAATCCTTGCATTTGATATAGTGCTTTCCATCATGTGGAAGCCAGTTGCACACTGCAGTGTCAGTGTCCCACAAAAAGTTGTGGTTTGAAATGGCCAATTTTTTTTGAGGGATTATTATTGGGCATATGAAGTACAGAAACATACCCAAGGTTTCCCTCTGCTGGGAATCAAACCCAGGTCTCCCTCTTGCAAGGTGAGTGCTCTGAGCTACATGACTCTACGAGTCCATAAACTTGCATTTATATAGCGCCCTCCGCCGGGCCGCATCTCCGAGTGCTTCACAATGGTCAAGGCTGAGCCAGTGGGAGGTCTTCAGGCACGACCTGAAGATGGGAAAGAAGGCAGTGAGGCAAAGGGGTTGTCAGAGAGAGTTCCAAGTTTTGGTGCATAGTGGCTGAAAGCACAGCTACTGATGGCGGAGCAGTGGATTCAGGTGACAAAGAGGAGGCTGGACTCAGTAGAACGGAAGCAATAGTTACTGCTGTGAGGCTAGAGGAAGTTAGAGAGGTAGGGGGTGCAAAGGTGGAGGAATTTAAACACAAGAGTGAGGATCTTGAAGTTGATCCACTCTGTGTCAGGAAGTCAGTACAGTTTAGCAAGGACTGGGGTAATTGAGGTATGAAGTTTGGTGTGGGTGTGAAAGTGGCTGGTGGGATTTTTTTATGATCTGAATTTTGTGAATGTTGGAGGAGGGGAGACAGGCATGGAGAATGTTGGAGTAGTCCAGGCAAAAGGTAACAAAGGCATGGATCAGGTTTTCAGTAGTTTTTGGGGCGAGGTATTGGCGGAGGTGAGCAAGATAGCGGAGATGGAAGAAAGCTATGCTAGTAAGGGACCGGATTTGGTGGAAGAAGGATAATTGGGGATCAAATCCGATGCTTAAGTTACACACAGGTTCAAAGAAATTTAAGGACGGTAAAAATAATCGAAGCAGGATATTTTGATTCTTTCAAAGAAAGATTGGATAGTTTTCTTTGGAAATAATATTATGGGATATAATACATAGGTACTTTGGGACATATGTGTATGTGACTGCCAGGAAAGTGGAAGGTGAACTAGATGGACCGTGGTCTTTTTCGTCTGGAATTTCTTATGTTCTTAATGTGGAGGCAGATATGCAGAAAGCATGATCATCGATGGTAGGGTGGAAAGTGTGGGGGACCTGAAGCAGGCCGGTGTTTCCACTGGATGGAGGGCGGTTAATGGGGATTAACCCCTGATAATGGGGTTAGGACATTGGCAGTATGGGGAACAAGAGCATTGAAGGTGAGAACAAGGATTTTGTACTCAATTCTCTGAGGGTTGGGGCAAGACAACAACAATAAAATTAAACACAAAATACGACAGATGCTGGAAATCTGAAACAGAAGTTGCTGGGAAAACTCAGCAGGTCAGGCAGCATCCATGGAGAAAGGAAAGTGAGTTAACATTTTGGGTCCACAACCTTTCTTCAGAACAATAAAATTACATTTGTATAGCGCCTTTCACGTCGGGAGGATGCTCAACATCAGAGCCTGACCCACTTTGAAGGATGGATGGTACCCCCTTTTCCCCCTCTCCCTCTGGCTCCAGCCTGTGACCCCTGAACTGTAGCATGCGGCCAGGCTGGAGGTCGCTGGTTTGATGTTTACATTGTTTGATATTAACGCTGCTTCTGATTAATCTGATATTCAGGTAGAAATCAAGTACATCAAACACACATTGCTGACATCCCTGGAAGTAGGCAGGAACTGTGTGTGCATGCAGGATGCCTGACTTTGTTTTAGCAAGTGTAGGATAATGTAAATCTTTCTTCCCATTCCCCATGCCTGTCAGTTAGTGCACATCTGCACCCACTGTCCTTGAAGGGAGAGGGGTTAGGGGCGAGGTGGAGGGGAACCAGAATAGAGCTCCAGGGGGTTTTGAGGGGGTGTGGTGGAAGGTATAGGGATGGCAAAAAGGCTGAAGGTATAAAATATTCCTTTAAGATGTTAATGGCAATTAAGAAAGAGCCAATCAGAAGAAGATGGATGTATCAAAGGACACGAAGGTGCGTGTGCATTGGAATTGATGGCTGAGCAATTTGTGACATAGAAGAGTTGCTACGTGGTCATTTGGTGTGTGGTTGTGGGGCTTGTCTGTGAACCATAATTACATACCCCAATTGGTTTGGCGCTATCCAAGTGTAATTTTGTTGTTGTTGCTGAATTACTTTGCATGCATGTCCTTCAAACTATTCTCCCCAGGTGTCAGCAAGAGGGGAATCAGGAGGACACATCAGAGACTGGTTCTGGACTTCTTGAACCACTCCAATCAGGTTTCCGCCCTATCCACAGCACAGAAACTGCCCTGGTTAAGGTCACAAATGACATCCTAACCGCCTGTGACCAGGGCTCCCTCTGCCTCCTCGTCCTCCTTGACCTGTCTGCTGCGTTCGACACAGTCGATCACATCATCCTCCTTCAACGTCTTTCCTCCCACCTCAACCTTCAAGGCACAGTCCTTGACTGGTTCCATTCTTATTTGACCCACCGTTTACATTTTGTTTCTTCCAATGGCTTTTCTTCAAACCCCCGCACAGTTTCCCACGGCGTCCCTCAGGGCTCTGTCCTCGGTCCCCTTCTTTTCACCCTTTACACGCTCCCTCTGGGCGACGTCATCCGCAGACATGGGGTAAATTTCCACATGTATGCGGATGACACCCAGTTGTACCTTTCTGCCTCATCCCTCAACCCCCAGACCATCGATGTTCTGACAGCATGTCTGTCCGACATCGAATCGTGGACGAGGGACAACTTTTTGCAATTGAACGTGAATAAGACCGAGGCCCTCCTGATTGGCTCAAGCCAGCGCCTCCGCACATCGGACACTGCCAGCCTCAACATCCAAGGCTGCACTCTCCACCTCACAAAGCCAATCAGGAACCTCGGCATCATGTTCGATCAAAAACTTTCCTTCCTCCCCCACATCCGCGCCTTGACCGGCACCGCCTATTTCCATCTGCGCAACATTGCCAGGCTCCGCAACTATCTTACCCACCGCGCTGCCGAAACACTCGTGCACGCATACATCACCTCACGGCTGGACTACGGAAATTCTCTCCTCGTCGGCCTCCCCAGTTCCTCCATTCATAGGCTGCAGGCCATCCAAAACTCTGCCGCCCGTGTACTATCCCGCACCCGCCTCCGCGACCACATAACCCCCACCCTCGCCCGTCTCCACTGGCTCCCCATCCTCCAGAGGATCGAGTTTAAGATCCTCGTCCTCACCTACAAGGCCTTACACGGCCTTGCCCCATCCTACCTAACCGATCTACTCTCCCCCTACACGCCCACCCAGACCCTCCGTTCAACAGGACTTGGCCTGCTCCAAGCCCCCCGCCCGAACCGCCCCACCATCGGAGGGCCGTCAGTTTCTCCGCTCCCACCTTATGGAATGCCATCCCTCAATTCCTCCGTTTCGCCTCTTCCCTTTCCTCTTTCAAGGCCGGTTTGAAGACTTTCCTCTTCGATCGTGCCTTTTGTTCCACCCCGAACTCTTTTACCTCCCCTTCGTGTTTCACCCCTTCCCAAACACTCCCCTCCCAGCTCGGGTCACACGCCTCTTGTTCAGCGCCTTGGGACGTCCTCCCGACATGAAAGGCGCTCTATAAATGTAAATTGTTGTTGTTGTTGGATGTTCTCAATATGTTTCATAAAAAGATCAGGAATCCACAGCGCATAAAGGAGATCTCATGCTCTTTGCTGGTCTGAGGAGACAACTCTGGTTTATTAAGTGGAATATATTCAGTGTAATTGGGTTAATGGGGGTGAGCAGCCTAACCTCATTCACCAATAAAGGAAACGCAAACAAATGCTTAATACCGAATACACCACTGTACACCACAATACAATCACTAGAAGGCTCAACAGCTGATGGTGAGGCGCAGGACATGCAAGGGTGGAGTAGGCAGGGTGGCAGACATGGAGCAAGCCAATGTCCCCTGAGCAAAGGGAAAGCACATATGGTGGGGTCAGGGGAATGAAGGTGGAGAGGGAGAAAGGAGGCCGGGGAGGGAGGAAGGAAACAGCATAGCTTTGTGAGCTTTGAACAACAGTGTATAGAATGTTTCCCAGCTTCACAGGAAACAGCTGCCATTCCCGTGGCTGGAGAGTGGAACCATCAGCAGTGGAGTCCTGTAGCTTATTGGTTAGAGCATTTCCTTCGCAAGCGAGAGGACTTTGATTCCAGGCAGGGTGAAACATTGGGGAAGTTTCCTTTACATGTCTCCATTTAACTAACAGTAAGTTAGTTTGTTAATTGACTTATTTTTCCAGGGGTAATCATTTCTTACAAAGATAATAATATATTGCTCACTCAATCCACAACTTTTGTGGGTCACTACTAGTGTCCGGCGATATATTGATATATCGGTTATATCGGTATAATTTTTCATATCAATATGCTGATATTGGAAATTCAAATATATCGATATATCAAAAAATTCAATATTAAAAAAATCAATAGATCGGTATATCGTGTCCGGCGATATATTGATATATCGGTATAAAGTGAATTTTTTTAACTTACCTTGTCGCCGGCATTGCAAGCCTCCTGGGCCTAGAGCACGGAATGCACGCACACCTCCGAATGCGCGAAGTACAAAAAAAACCAGAGATATCGGTATATCTATATGAGCCAACCGATATATCGATATTGGAAATTTCCATATCGACGGACCCTAGTCACTACTGTACGCAATTGGCTGCCACGTTTCGCCCACAAAATATGCAGTCAATTCACCTTGCAGTATATTTTGTGAAGCACTTTGAGAGGTCTCGAAGACATGATAAGCTGCTACATTCAGTGCAAGGTGAAGATTCCTTTCCCTCCATTCCCAAGTCTCCTAGTTTTCTTGTTAATGCTTGTGTGTTTATCGCTGATTTATTTCCTGATCAGTTAGTAATTCTTCTGTCCCAGTGAGTCTGTCCTGTGATCCAGGTCGATGGGTTTCTGTGTGTGTCATACATCCGGTTGATCATGTTGATGGCTTTCCATGTGCGTCAGACAGTCAGCTGATCGCAGTGATGGGTTTCTGCTTGTATCAGATACAGTTGACCACACAATTATTTGGGGGAGGGGTGTGCGCTCCATTTATTATTGTAGTGGAGGGAGAAACAGAAACAGATCAAAGTATGATCTTTCACCTTCGTATCTGGGACTGAGTACTTGCTGCACAGCCAAATCTCAGTAAGAATTGTCCCTGTGATGTGGCCATTGCATCTTGTTTAGATCACAGGAAAGAAAAGTCTTTCAAATAAAGGCTGAAATGAAAGATTCTCCAAATTCTTGTGTAATCTTATATTAATTAACAATTGAATCTCCAGGCAAAGAGTGAGAGGAATTGGTTGCAATGGGGATCCAGAATTCTGGTAGAAACAAAATTAAGATTTGTTTTGTGCCTAGCTGGGTGTCTGACCCTTCACCGTACTTAAGAGAATCCAAAACAAACTGAGATTTCCCTACATGGAGCTCCTGTAGCTCAGTGGTTGGAGTACTCGCCTTACGAGCTTGAGACCTGTGTTCAAATCCAGGCAGATCAGGGCGAAACCTTGGGCACATTTCCTTATTCCACATGCCTAATAATAATCCCTCCAAAGAAAACCACAATAATAAAATAAAATAGGTCATTTCAATCCATGGCTGTTTGTGGGACGCTGCTGTGTGCAATTGGCTGCCGAGTTTCGCCCACAAATATACAGTCAATTCACTTTACAGTATACTCTGTGAAGCGCTTTGAGTCATCGATAAGATGTGAAAAGCCCTATATCAAATGCAAGGATTATTATTATCCCACTTATGAAATCCCAGAAATTGTTGGAATGGAATGAGACCTCTATTTCTGCTTACCTAATTCAGGAAAGTATTAGCCGTAAATTGGAAAGAGCCAAGGCTTGGGGGCCTGATTGTGCTTTGGGGTAACTGTTGGAGAATAACCAGCTAAAATCACAAAAACATGACACGCTGGTCTGAAAGAGCAGGTTTCTGCACTAAATGCACAATGAGTATCAATGTCATAGAGAGCAGTATGAGAGGGGGAGACATTTCCCAGCTCAGTGTCAGAGCAGCTTATCACTATGAGTGGCAGCCTACCACCCTGCAACCTGCTGCTTGCAATCTATCCAGCAGTGTTCGAGCTTAGCAACGCAGCCCCCCACTCCTTCCCCCTGCCAATACGTAGATAATTTCCAGCAATAAATAGGTCAGTTAATTATCAACTACTTCAGAACACAGCCACCTAACAAATGAACGGCTCTGTCCTCGGGAGAAATGTCAGTGGGAGACTTCGCTCTCAGCTGGAATGATGGTGAGAATTGTTAATAAACGAGCAGTAAATTTATCTGTTTATGTTTGTCTCTCACTTTCCCAGCTCCACCAGGTCCGCTAGGGGTTAAACAGTATAAAGAGCTGCTCAGAGACAATAATAATTTAATAATCATCCTTGCATTTAATAATTTAATAATCATCCTAACCGCCTGTGACCAGGGCTCCCTCTGCCTCCTCGTCCTCCTTGACCTGTCTGCTGCGTATGACATAGTCGATCACACCATCCTCCTTCAACGTCTTTCCTCCCACCTCAACCTTCAAGGCACAGTCCTTGACTGGTTCCATTCTTATTTGACCCACCGTTTACATTTTGTTTCTTCCAACGGTTTTTCTTCAAACCCCCGCACAGTTTCTCACGGCGTTCCTCAGGGCTCTGTTTTAGGCCCCCTCCTTTTCACCCTTTACACGCTCCCTCTGGGCGACGTCATCCGCAAACATGGGGTAAATTTCCACATGTATGCGGACGACACCCAGCTGTACCTTTCTGCCTCATCCCTCAACCCTCAGACGATCTATGTTCTGACAGCATGTCTGTCCGACATCGAGTCCTGGACGAGGGACACCTTTTTGCAATTGAACGTGAGTAAGACCGAGGCCCTCCTGATTGGCTCAAGCCAGCGCCTCCGCACATCAGGCGCTGCCAGCCTCAACATCCAAGGCTGCACTCTCCACCTCACAAAGCCAATCAGGAACCTCGGCATCATGTTCGATCAAAAACTTTCCTTCCTCCCCCACATCCGCGCCTCGACCGGCACCGCTTATTTCCACCTGTGCAACATTGCCAGGCTCCGCAACTATCTCACCCCCCATGCTGCCGAAACACTCATGCACGCATACATCACCTCACGGCTGGATTACAGAAACTCTCTCCTCGTCGGCCTCCCCAGTTCCTCCATTCACAGGCTGCAGGTCATCCAAAACTCTGCAGCCCGTGTACTATCCCACACCCGCCTCCGCGACCACATAACCCCCACCCTCGCCCGTCTCCACTGGCTCCCCATCCTCCAGAGGATCGAGTTCAAGATCCTCGTCCTCACCTACAAGGCCTTACACGGCCTTGCCCCGCCCTATTTAACCAATCTACTCTCCCCCTACACGCCCACCCAGACCCTCCGTTCAACAGGACTTGGCCTGCTCCAAGCCCCCCGCCCGAACCGCCCCACCATCGGAGGCCGGGCCTTCAGTTTCTCCGCTCCCACCCTATGGAATGCCATCCCTCAATCCCTCCGTTTTGTTTCTTTCAAGGCCGGTTTGAAGACTTTCCTCTTCGATCGTGCCTTTTGTTCCACCCCGAATTTTTCGACCTCCCCTTCGTGTTTCACCCCTTCCCAAACACTCCCCTCTCAGCTCGGGTCACACGCCTCCTGTGCAGCGCCTTGGGACGTCCTCCCGACGTGAAAGGCGCTCTATAAATGTAATTTGTTGTTGTTGTTGTTGCATTTAATACTGTACCTTATCACATCGTTGAGACCTCTCAAAGCACTTCACAGGACATATGGTGAAGTTGACTGACTGGTTGGGGGGAAAAATTCGGCAGCCAGTTGTTCACAGCATTGTCCACAAACAGCCATGGAGTGAGTGATGAAATTTTATATGGAGGATTGTTGGTCAGGGCACTAGGAGAGAGAAGCTCCCTTTTTTCATGTAGCTCCATGGGATCTTAAACATCCACCTGAAGAAACAGACGGACCTCAGTTTAACGTCTCATATGAAGGATGGCACCTTCGACAATGCAAATTACTTGTTTTTAGGGATTATTATGAGGCGTGTGGGGTAAGGAAACTTGCCCAAATTTTCACTCTGTCTGGAATTGAAACCAGATCTCGCACTTGTAAGGTGAATGCTCTAACCACTGAGCTACAGGACTCCATAATTGTGCTGCCAGTAATTTTCAAGTGCTTTGACTCGGCACACCACTCGCTCCTGTCTGACGGCAAATGAATTCTGCCCGTGCCATGAGAAGAATCGCTTGTCTTATTGAAGCACTCAAACACCACGCCGCAGAATCTAGATTTTCACCCGTTCTGAGCCAGTGAGACCATTCTGAGCCAGTGAGACCTGCATTCTGAATTGAAATTGGAAGTGTAATGTTTAAGCAGAAATCCAGATCTGGCTGATTTTTCGGTGGGACTTGCAGAGAAGAAGTCCTTAAGGGGGTATGGGGGCAGAAATTCTTCCTACTGGAGTCCTGTAGCTCAGTGGTTAGAGAACTCACCTTACAAGCAAGAGACCTGGGTTCAAATCTAGGCAGGGCGAAACCTTGGACAAGTTTCCTTACTCCACACGCCTAATAATAATCCCTCAAAAAAACCAATAATAAATTGGTCATTTCAAACTCCATTCCTCATTCCCTTCATCGCCCCCCTATTTTCCCATTTTCAGGTCTTGGCTAAAGACCTTATTGACAGTGCTTTTGATCACCTTTTTCCTCCTGCCCCTGGCTTGGCCCCGGGATCCGTTATTGTGAAGCACTCTGACACTGTCCGGCGTGGAGAGCTCTATATAAATCCAAGTTGTTGGTGTTGCACCTGACCTTGGACTCACTCCCCATCAACCACTCCACCCTGATAACACCACAGCGATCAATTATGGAGTCCTGTGGCTCAGTGGTTAGAGCAGTCACCTTGCAAGCGGGATCTTTTAGAGTTTTTTGAGGATGTAACCAGCAGGTTAGATAGGGAGGAACCAGTTGATGTGTGTTTAGATTTTGAGAAGGCATTTGACAATGTGCCACAGGATTAGGGCCATGGAATTAAAGGCAATATATTAGCTTGGTTTGAAGAGTGACTAACGGGAAGAAAACAGAGAGTAGGGATAAACGGGTCCTTCTCAGATTGGCAGGATGTGACTAGTGGAGTGCCACAAGGATCAGTGCTTGGGCCTCAACTATTTGCAGTCTATAAATGATGATGATCTAGACGAGGACATAGAACTTAAAATATCTAAATTCGCGAATGATACAAAGCTAGGTAGAAGAGTAAGCTCCGAGGATGACACCAAAAAATGCAATGGGATATAAATAGGCTCGTTGAGTGGGCACAAAGATGGCAGATGGAATATAATGTGGGTAAGTGTGAACTTATTCACCTAGGTAGTAAAAGCAGAAAAACTGATTATTTTCGAGAAGGGGAGAATCTAGATAGTGTTAGTGTTCAGAGGGATTTGGGTACCTCTATGGAGGTAAGCAAGCAACTAAGAAGGCTAACGGCATGTTGACATTCATTGCAAAAGGTTTAGAATACAAAGTAGGGAAATGTTGCTGCTACTCTATAAGACCTTGGTGAGAACGCACCTAGAATGTTGTGTGCAGTTTTGGTCTCCTTATTTAACAAAGGACATAATCACCTGAGGGGGTGCAGCGTAGATTCACTAGGTTAGTTCCTGGGATGAGGGGGTTGATCTATGAGGATAGATTGAGTAATCTGGGTCTATATTCTCCAGAATTAGAGATGATCTTATAGAAATTTATAAGATTATTAAGGGGCATGACAGAGAAGACAGTGGAAGACTGTTTCTCCAGGTTGCAGAATCTATAACTGGGGGTCACAGTTTTAAGATTAAGGGTCAGCGTTTTTGAACAAAGTTGAGGAAATACTTCTTTACTCAGAGGGCAGTGAATTCTCTACCCCAAAAGGCTGAAGATGCTCAGTCCTTGAATATATTCAAGACTGAGATTGATAGATTTCTTATGGATAGAGGGATTAAGGAACATGGGGATGGCGGGCAAATGGAGTTCGAAGATCAGCCATGATCTTATTGAATGGCGAGGCAGGCTCGAGGGGCCGAATGGCCTACTCCTGTCAGGCCCGTACGCAGGAGGGGTGCGACGGGTGCGTAGGCACCCCCCCAAATTATAAAAGGTCCACATTTACCGGGGTAGAGAATTGTATTTTTATCACATTTAAATACCAAGTAAATTTATTGAACGTTTGTGTAACAATTAATTCTTCAAAACTATGTATTACTTATAAATACACATCTTTGAATGATTTAGTATTAATATAAGATTACTCGCACACCAGAATCGGCGTCTACCCAAAACATACCGCGTCGATAGACGCGCTAGTCAATGATGCGGCGAGTCTGTGACTCACCGCGTAAACACGCCAAGACTCAAATCCATCCTCGTTTGGAAATCATCCCGTATACAGACACAAAGGTAGCACCACTTCTGGAAGTTAAAATCATCTTTTCATCTGATCACCGTAAGTAAAAATTACTCAAGTTTTGAGAGGTGTGACTGTAATGCTAGCAAACAAAGACAACATATTTACAAGCTTCTGAGAAATTAAAGCTTTTGAGAACCCAACAAAAAAGTTATGTGTCTAGACGGAAATGCCTATCTTTAAAAAAAATACTCGTGGACATAGGCCTATGCTTTAGTGCCTATGTCTAAGTGGTGTGTCAATTGGAAATCATCCCGTATACAGTCACTACATAAAAAGGTAGCACCACTTTGTGGAAGCTGAAATCATATTTTAATCTGATAAATGTAAGTAAAAATGACTTCAGTTTTGATAGGCGTGTTTCTGAAATATCATGTTTCTTGTTTTGTCTTGATTATCACATTTGATTTATATTATTAAAAATGTATTCCTGTAATTAAAAATTGCTTTTAGAGACGTCCACTGGCATGCATAATAATAATAATTCTTGCATTTGACAATAGCGTTTTATCACATCCTCAAGACGTCTAAAAGAGTTTCACAGAATATACTATAAAGTGAATTGACTGGATGAAACATTGCAGCACCAGTTGCACACAACAGTTTCCCACAAACAGTTGTGATTGAGTGAACAGATCACTATTTTTTATGCATAGTGTCCACTCATGCAATTCACCCGCCCACTCTTCCTCCACACCCTAAGCCAATCTGCAGAAGGAAATCGCGGTGGGGAGAGACCTTCATAGAATCATAGAATCTTACGGCACAAAAGGAGGTCATTCGGCCCATAGAGTCTGTGCCGGCTGTTTAAAAAGAGCAATTTAACCCCATTCCCCAGCTCTCTCCCCATAACCTCGCAAACCCGTCCTCCTCAAATAGATGTCTACCTCTCTTAAAAGGTGTTATCGAATCAGCCTCTACCACCTTTTCAGGCAATGCATTCCAGATTCCAACAACTCACTGGGTGAAAACATTTCTCTTCATCTCCCCTCTGCTTCTTTTTGAAACTATTTTAAATCTGTGACCTCGAGTCACTGATACACCCACCAGTGGAAACAGTTTTTCCCTATCTACTCTGTCGAATCCCCTCATGATCTTAAAACCCTCTATTAGATCTCCTCGCAACCTTCTCTGTTCCAATAAGAATAAACCTAGCCTCTCTAGCCTTTCTTCATAGCTGAGGTCCCTCATTCCTGGTACCATCCTAATAAATCTCCTTCCTTGTCAGTGATAAAGTCCTTAAACACATTTAATTCGCAGCTTGCAGAGAGAAAGTGAGTCAGCGAGGAAGAGACAGTGGCCCATTACACAATATTCCTTTCTCCAACTTCACCTCACGACCGGCCTGGCCACGCTGTGATGATTTTGGTGGCTCAGGGACATGTCTGTCACGCTGGTCACTGTCTGTCCGGTTGTATCTGGAAGTACAATTAAAAAGTGTATCACAGCGATGGGAAGAGTAAAGCGGAGGTTTGCAGGTTACTGCTGTCAGGAGCCGTTTGTCACTGAAGAAGACGTTTATAATAATAATTATTGTATTTTGACACAGTATTATTATTGATAAATTGATAGTTAATTGTGACAGTATATATTATTATCACATCTTTGAAAATATATAAGCACTATCAATAATAACTATCAATTGCCTGTCAGACATTCAGTCTTAAATGAGAGCTAACTTTCTACAGTTGAATGTCAACAAGACAGAGGCCCTCCCAATTGGCTCGCGCCAGCACCTTCATGCATCATCAACCTCCATGGTTGCACACTCAACCTCACCAAGCCAATCAGGAATCTAGGTATCTTGTTTGATCCTCAACTGTCTTTCCTTCCCAAATCCAAGCAATGACCCGCTCTGCCTTCCCTCACTTCCACAACAACTTGGATTTATACAGCGCTCTCCATGCCAGACAGCGTCTCAGAGCGCTTCCGAATATTGCCTGACTCCGCCATTAGTAGCGGTTCACAATATCGCCCAAATGCCCCCCTGGCCGCTGAAAACCTCATTCATGCCTTCATTACATCCTGGCTTGACTATGCAAAGGCTATGCTTGTCGGCCTTCCAATTCCTCCCTCCACAGGTTGCAGATAATCCAGAACTCTTGCCCGTGTCCTCTACCGCTCCAAGCTTTGTGACCACATCTCCCCCATCCTCGCCCGACTTCATTGGCTTAATTACCCAGAAGGTCTAATTCAATATCCTGGTCCTTACATTCAAAGCCCTCCATGGAACTTGCTCCACCCTACATCTGCTACCTCCTAACCACCTACCAACCTCCCTGCCCCCTCTGTATAGCAGTCTCCGGCTTGCTCCACGACCCACCCGCCCCACCATTGGCGGGCGAGCCTTCAACCACTCTGCCCCCAAACTCTGGAATTCCTTCCCGCAGTCCCTAAGGCCTGCCCCCTCCTTGGCCTCCTTCAAGTGGCACGGAAACCTGATTGAAGGTGTTCATGAAGGGAGTGGTGAGAGATGCTGGAGTGAAGCTAGAAAATAACACCTCATTCCTGAACCTTGGAAAGGAAAGGGAGGTTGGAGATGGTGGTAATTTGAGAGCAGCGATGGCTCCAGAGAGAGTTTTTTTTAAACAATAGGAGTGATGGTGACCATTTTTAAAGGGGTGCCAGTGGACAGAAAAAGGTTTATGATGTCTGTGATTCTTGGCAAGGAGGTGGAGCTGGGAGGTAAGGAGAGGGGTAGACGTGGGGACACATGGTCAGGTTCATGTGGGTTATAATAGTGATGAGCGAGGAGGGGGAGACAGGTTTGAGGACTGGGAAGTAACCAGGGTGTGAGGGGGAGATGAGGAGGGAGTGGTAGACAGAAAGGCAGAGGAGGTTAAGTGGATCCTCTAGACTTTCTCGAGAATTCTCTAGATTTCGAGGAAGTCCAGCATGTCCTCACAGCTGTCATTGGAGGAGAGGATGGGGGAGGAATCAGAGAGTGGGTGGAGGAGCCAGTTAGTGATGAAGATGAGGTTGGCCTCCAAGATTGTGTCTCCATCCCAGCCCCCTGTAGCACAACCCGTCACCACACATGTACAGCAGCACAACACGCAGCACTCACACGCAGCACACACATACAGCACTACACACAGCACCACCCACACAGACACACACACACCAATGCACTGGACGCTCGCCCATCCCTCTGTAACACAGCACTTCAGCCTGCCGAAGAGGAGGGTCTTGAGGCAGGCCTTTGATGGAGGCAAGGGAAAGGGCAAGGCAGAGAGGCTCCGGGATGGAGTTCCAGAGGATGGGGGCAGAGAGTTTCAAGGTCTGACCACCTATGGTGGAGCAGGCCGGGCGGAGGACCTTGAGCATTTCAATGCTCGCCGAGTGGAGGGAGCAGACAGTTTGATATGAGGTTAGTAGAGGTAGGGAGGAGCAAGATGGTGGAGGGCTTTGAAGTCGAGGATAAAGATTTTAAACACTATCTTCTGGGGAAAAGGGAGCCAGAGGAGCCGGGCGAGGGTGGGGACTACTTGAGTACCATTCACTGAGGGGTAGAAATTGCTCCAGGAGGCTGCTGCTTGGGGAGACCACTGACCATCCATCCTATAGCTGTGTCCAACAATCATAATGACCTTCAATAAAAGGGACAGAGATGTCAGCTCAGCCTCAGGGTGAGGAGCAGTGAAACAGCAACACTTATTGTGGAGTCGGGCAGAGTAGTGGTTAGAGCACTCTCTTCACAAACAAGAAGACACAGTTCGATCCGCAGGACTAAGAACATAAGAGTTTGCTGGCAAAAGAAGACCAAGGTCCATTTAGTTTACCTTCCACCATCCTGGCAGTTGCTTGACGAACGGCAAAACCTTGCTGTTGCCTTACTCCACACACCTCTGTTTACCTAGCAAGAAATAGGAACCCGGTTGTTATGTAAACGCAGGCTGTTAAAGGATGTTAAATATTTTCTGTGTTTGTATTTTATTGAATGATAGATTAATAATAGTTTATTTGAGTAAGTTGTGTGAGTATGTTACGGGCAATGCACATTAAACACCTGGGATGCTTGGCACCCTCAGACAAGCTGGCATAGGATCAGGACAAATAACATAGCACTAAATCATTCGAGCACTAAATCATTCGAGCGCACAGTGAAAAACCTCAAGGACTAAACGTATTGTGGGAAGAAGAACAACGATCAGGGAAGCAGGAATATCTCGAACTGTCACCTACCTTTTATCCGTAGATGCTGACAAGTGTGCACTTCTAAGGATAAGATAATATACATACCTTACCTTATACATAAAGATAGCAAAGTTTGAGAATGCACTTCAAGTAGGAAAGAAGAAGTGTTACTGTAGCTTCCGATTGATAGGAAAGCTGCAAAGTGTTCGGAGCAGTTGAGGAGGGAGTGCTTGAAGAGCTGTCTTAATCACCAGTGCCTGGTCCGAATGCAAGTTAATCTCTGAGGGTGTAGAGAAGCGTAGGTGTAATCATTGTTGTTTTCTTTATTTGTTTGAGTAATTACAAATAGTATTATGTCATGCATACAAAGTTATCACTAATAAACGATAATACATATACATATAAGTACATATTCTAGTTGTGGTATCCTTGATTTATTCGGCCCTGAATTATTAACAGTTAATCAATTGACAGTAGTAGTCCTGGAGACGAGGGTAGAGGCAGAGAGATAGAGTTGGGTGTCATCCGCATACATGTGGAAGTTAACTCATGTGTGCAGATGATGAAGGAGTATGTAGATGTTAAAAAGTAGGGGGCCAAGGACAGAGCGCCGGGGGACGCAACAGCTGACAGTGCAGGCGCTGGAAGAGAAGCCGTTGGTGGCGACATAGTGGAGACAATGAGAAATATAGGAGTAGAACCAGGTGAGGGCAGAGAGGTCCGCGGAGATTGAGCTGGCAGAGAGAGGGAAGGACTGGGGGGCGGGTGGAGGGAATAGGGAGTCATGGAATGAGGCTGAGTTAGTTTGGGAAGAGTTCCAGAGAATTATGTGTGTGTATGTTTGTCTGTATGTATGTGTGTGCGTGGGTGTGTGTGTGGGGGGTGGGGGGGCTAGTGCCTGGAAGCTGGGCTGATGATGGATGGGGAGGGCGAGGGTAAAAGAAAGGAGATGTATTTCCCAGAGAGTAACTGGGAGGCTCATTGCCTCTGACCTGCCCTGCCTCGCTGCCTGCAGCACACAACTGTGGGATATCCCACAGGAACTGAGTTCCTGTGGGATATCCTGCTGGAGCCCGGCGAGCATCCTGGTCTGATCAAGTGGAAGGACCGAGCAGATGGTGTTTTCCGCTTTCTCAAGTCAGAGGCAGTGGCCGAGCTGTGGGGCCGGAAGAAGAACAACAGCAACATGATGTACGAGAAGCTGTGTCGTGCCGTGAGATAACCAGAGATCAGAGCAGCCACAGCCCAAGCATTAACACTGTCAACGCTCTCTCCCTCACCTACTTCAGATCCTCCTCTTCAACCGTGCCTTCTGCTGCCCTCCCAACTCTCTCCCTCCCCTCTTAACTCTCTCCTGCCCCTCCCCCCTCCCACCGCTTCCCTTTGTTCCAGTTGTGGAATCCTCCGTCGGGTTCACCGTGGCACTCGGTGCTGGCTGTCCAACAGCAGCCACACCAAGTGCCATGTCCCCCACCATCACCGCCAGCCCCACCGGATACAAACCCGGGGGGTCAACCTCTCCTCCCTTATTCAGATCCCCACCCTCCCCGCCGACCATCCCAGTGACGCCTCACACCCCTCGGCCAACTGCTCTTTCTGCATCGGCCTCCAAAATGTCCGCTCTGTCTGCAACAAGACCCTGGCCATCAACGATCTCATCCTTGATGAGAACGTTGACATTATGGCCCTGACGGAGACTTGGATCACCCCAGGCGATACTTTCCCCCTCGTTGAAGCCGCACCACCCAACTACACATTCCACCATGCTCCTCGACCCAACCGTCGTGGCGGTGGTGTGGCCCTCATTTCAAAGACATCTCTCGCCCTATCCCCCTATTCCTCCATTTTTTTCCCCCTCTTTTGAACAGCTCACCCTCTCTCACTCCTCCCACAATTCCTTCAAAATCCTATTTGTTTATCGCCCCCCCAAACCCTCCCCCACTTTCATTTCAGATTTTTCTTCACTTTTAACCTCCCTTTCTGCCTCCTCTGATTGCCTCATCATTCCTGGCGACTTCAACCTCCATTTCACCCCCTCCTGCCCCATTTCCTCTGAATTTTCCTCTTTACTTTCGTCTTTCAACTTCTCCCTTCACATTAACACTGCCACCCACAACCACGGCCATCCGCTCGATCTGGTGATCACCCGAGGCCTCAACGTCTCTGGCGTCACCATCACAGACAAGGCCATTTCAGACCATTTCTTCATCTCTTTCAACACCTCTATCCCTCCCCCCTCCACCTCCAAACCTACCACCATCTTCTACCGGCCCTGGAAGAAGATTCCCCCTCAAACTTTCACCTCTGCCCTCGAAACCTCCGACCTCCTCCCACAATGGCATTCTTTTTGCACCGACCCATCCTCCGCCTCCACCGCCCTCCACAACACCCTCTCCACTACCCTCGACACCCTGGCCCCCCTAACCTCCAAAACCGTCTCCCATTCCCGATCATCACCGTGGTACACAACTCACCTCCGTTCCCTCAAAAGCCAAGTGAGAGCAGTTGAACGCACCTGGCTCAAATCTGGCCTCATGGTCCACCGGCAAATCTGGCTGGACCGCATCAAATTTTACCGCTCCGCCCTAGCCACCGCCAAATCAGCCTTCTACTCCAGGATAATCCTGGAAGCGAAGGACAACCACCGCCTCCTCTTCGCCACCACCAACCAGCTCCTCCGCACCCCCCCCCCCCCCCCCCCGTCTCGCTTCGCAGATCCTTTCCTCAAATGAATGTTGTGAGGAGATGTTGGACTTCCTCGAGTTCAAAATAGAGAGAATCCGCTCCGCGGTTTCCTCCCCCCACCACTCCTCCACCTCCGCCCCTCCATCCGTTATTTCAACCCTCACCCAACCCCCCTTCACACTTTCATCCCCACCTCCCCGTCTTCAATCACTAAAATAATCATCTCCATGAAACCCACCACATGTTCACTGGACCCCATCCCCACCCCCCTCCTCTACACCCAGCTCCACCTTTTGGCCCCGCTCATTTCTGACACCATCAACCTTTCCCTCTCCTCAGGCACCGTCCCCACCTCCCTTAAAACAGCCACCATCACCCCTATCCTGAAGAAACCCTCCCTTGATGTGTCGCAACCATCAAGCTATCGACCCATCTCCAACCTCCCGTTTTTATCCAAGGTCCTTGAAAGAGTGGTTGCCTCCCAGCTCCGCTCTTTCCTTTCAACTCACTCACTTCCTGAACCCCTCCAATCAAGTTTCCGCCCTGTTCACAGCACAGAAACTGCCCTGGTTAAGGTTACAAATTATATCCTAACCGCCTGTGACCAGGGCTCCCTTTGCCTCCTCGTCCTCCTTGACCTGTCTGCTGCGTTCAACACAGTCGATCACACCATCCTCCTCCAACCTCTTTCCTCCCACCTCAACCTTCAAGGCACAGTCCTTGACTGGATCCATTCCTACCTGACCCACCATTTACACTTTGTATCTTCCAATGGTTTTTCCTCAAACCCCCGCACAGTTTCTCATGGCGTCCCTCAGGGCTCTGTCCTCGGCCCCCTCCTTTTCACCATTTATACGCTCCCTCTGGGCGATGTCATCCACAAACATGGGGTAAATTTTCACATGTATGCGGATGACACCCAGTTGTACCTTTCTGCCTCATCCCTCAACCCCCAGACCATCGATGTTCTGACAACATGTCTGTCCGACATTGAGTCCTGGACGAGGGACAACTTCCTCCAATTGAACGTGAGTAAGACCGAGACCCTCCTGATTGGCTCAAGCCAGCGCCTCCGCATATCGGGCGCTGCCAGCCTCAACATCCAAGGCTGTACTCTCCACCTCACAAAGCTAGTCAGGAACCTCGGCATCACGTTCGACCAAAAACTCTCCTTCCTGCCCCACATCCGTGCCTTGACCGGCACCGCTTACTTCCACCTGCGCAACATTGCCAGGCTCCGCAACTATCTTACCCCCCACGCTGCCAAAACACTCGTGCACGCATACATCACCTCAAGGCTGGACTACAGAAACTCTCTTCTCGTTGGCCTCCCCAGTTCCTCTATTCACAGGCTGCAGGTCATCCAAAACTCTGCAGCCCGTGTATTATCCCGCACCCGCCTCCGCGACCATATAACCCCCACCCTCACCCATCTCCACTGGCTCCCCACCCTCCAGAGGATCGAGTTCAAGATCCTCGTCCTCACCTTCAAGGCCTCACATGGCCTTGCCCCACCCTACTTAACCAATTTACTCTCCCCCTACAAGCCCACCCGGACCCTCCGTTCAACAGGACTTGGCCTGCTCCAAGCCCCCCGCCCGAACCGCCCCACCATCGGAGGCCGGGCCTGCAGTTTTTCTGCTCTGACCGTATGGAATTCCATCCCCCAATCCCTCCGTCTCGTTTGTTCCCTTTCCTCTTTCAAGGCCGGTTTGAAGACTTTCCTCTTCGACCGTGCCTTTTGCTCCACCCCGAATTTTTTGACCTCCCCTATTTGTCTCACCCCTTCCCGTACACTCCCCTCCCAGTTCGGGTCACACGCCTCCTGTGCAGCGCCTTGGGACGTCCTCCCGACGTGAAAGGCGCTTTATAAGTGTAATTTGTTGCTGTTGTTGCTCCTCTCCCTTGCTCGGGTCCCGTCCTGACTGTTCAGCGTCTTGCGACGTCCTCCCGATGTGAAAGGTGCTCTATAGATCTAATTTTGTTGTTGTTGTTGTTGTATAACAATAAGTCCTTGCACAGAGTTTTTAAGATTTCAAACTACTCGGTGCAATTTTCTTAGGGGGCTCGTCACTGACGGTAAGTTTAATAAGTGCGCATCCGCACTTCAATAAGTGTGCGCACATGTTCAATTTTATTTTATGCAAAAATTAACTTTCGGTGGGTGCGATGCCTCTTCAGGCGGACTGCCTGCTCCGCTGGGCTAGGGAGAGCTCTGGTTTAGCTGGGCTGGGCTGGGGAGAGCTCTGTTTTTTGCTATACAGGTATTTAACACAAGAAAACAACAACAACTTTGATTTGTATAGCGCCCTCCACGCTGGATGGTGTCTCAGAGCGCTTCACAATAGCAGATCCCGGGACTGAGCCAGGGGCAGGGGTAGAAAGGTGACCAAAGATGCGGTCAAAGAGAAAGGTCTTTAACTGTGACCTGAAACTGGAAGAGAGGGGGAGAGGCGAAGGGAGTGAGGAAGGGAGTTCCAGAGCCTTGGGGAGTGGTGGCTGAAGGCACGGCTGCCAAGAGTGGAGCGGAGGATTCGTGGGGACGTGGAGGAGGCCAGACCCGGTGAAGCGAAGGCAGCGGGTGGTGGTTTGGGGAGAGAGGAGATCGGAGAGGTGGGTGCAGAGGAGTGGAGGGACTTGAAAACAAGGATGAGGATCTTGAAGTCGATCCTCTCAGGGAAGAGCACAGCACACGCAAATCCTCCCATTTAGATGATTTTTTGCATTACTTTGTGGGCCCAAAATATGAGGGGCCAGGCAGTGCGTTGCCTCAAAGTGCTTCATGGAATATACTGTAAAGTGAATTAACGATTGTATGCTTCTAGCTGGAGCCAGAGAACCAGCTTCCAGTGGACTCTGCATCATTCCAACAGGGGATTCCTGTCACTCAACATCCCCATCAAGCCCCCCCCCCCACAACCAACAGAATAGTGTCAACACTGGGCAGTGGGGGAATGTTGCTCTGTGCTCCTCTGGAAATATATGTTGTTATCCCAGTAGAGTGAGCAGCTTGCTGTCTCAGCCTGTGCCCAACCCTCTTACCCACCCCCTCCCTGCCCTCCCCTCACCGCCCCATCTTCACTGTCCCCCCCTTCCTGCCCCCTTCAGTGTCCCCCTCATTGCCCATGTCACTGCCCCCATTCCCTGCCCCCGTCACTGGCCCCCTCACCACCCAACCCCCTCCCTATGCTCCCCCCGCCACCCATTATCCAAGCTGTAATCACTCAGTAGAATCTATAACTAAAGGTTAGTATTTATGAGGCCGGTATCTCTGTGTGTTCAGTCCCTGACGTGAGGCCACGCGGGGAATGTCAGAGACAGAGCGCTGCCCAGCACCTCACCTCATTAGCAGGAATCTGAACTGGAACCCACGCCAGGCATCACTCTCTAACACAGTCATAATAATAATAATCTTTGCATTTCATATCGCGCTTTTCACGTCTTCTGGACGTCTCAAAGCAGTTCACAGCATATACTGTAAAGTGAATTGACTGTATATTTGTGGGAAAAACGTAGCACCGCAGCATTCCCACAAACAGTCATGGATTCAAAATAATAAATAATAAATAAAATAAATAATTGTTTTAAATATTGTTTGTTTTCAAGGGATTATTATCAGGTGTGTGAAGAAGGAATGTGGATGGTTAGTGTAGAGGGAGCTTTACCGTGTCTCTAACCTGTGCTGTCACTGATCATATGAAACCAACCACCTGCTTCCTCAACCCTATCCCTACCTCTCTCTTCACCTCCCAGGGGAAGCTGTTTTATTTTACTGTTTACAGAAAACAAGACAGCTTTAAACACAGACTAAAATCACTAATTGTCCCCATAATTCTGGTGGAATCACAGATTTTCTATCTGCTGTATGTATGTAGTTTTTCCTGTGCTGCTGTGTGAGACCTGCAGCTTTTTGGTAATGCAGCAAAACGAATGGTGAATTATTATAAATTGAATGTTTTAATCCACTTCATATAATCGGCTGGTTTTAGCCTTGAGGAATGTCAGACATGTGATGACAAGCAAACTAGTGAGGACTGGTGGGAGAGGCAGACAGAGGAGGAGAGATGCAGGGTGACAGGGATGGGGCCTTTGGGGGAAAAGGCAACTAGGGTCGAGGGCAGCAGCTAAAACTCACTCACGGAGACGGAGGGCAAAGCGATCACTGGAGCAGATGCCCCGCAGGCATAAGAGACTCTTAATTCTCCAGCTCAACAGGCTCCATACTTTGTGATCCTCTGCTCAGCCCTCTCCACCACATTGTTGTGTGCAGTCTGTGAGGTCCCAGAGCACAGCCAGAGTGGTTGAGGCTAGGACACAGGGCAATTGGTTGATGCACTCTGTCCACAAAATACAGTCAAGTCATTTTACAGTATATTCTGTGAAGCTCTTTGAGACGTCTAAAAGATGTGATAAGGTGCTATATTAAATGCGAGGATTATTATTATCATTGTGAGATGAGATATCTCATTTCAGTGAATTGGGACGTCCTCCTGACATGAATAATAATATATAACAATCCTTGCATTTGATATAGCGCTTTTCACATCGACGTCCCAAAGCACTTCACGGAATTGTTATACTGTAAAGTGAATTGACGATATTTGTGCGCGAATCGCGACAGCCGATTGCACTCAGCAGTGTCCCATAAACAGCCGTGGATTGAAATGATCAATTTTATTATTGTGGGTTTGAAAGATGCCATACAAGTATAATATTGTTATTGTTGTAGATATCAGGGCTGAAAGGCTTACCCCACATGAACCTCTGGGTGACCTTGTGGCCCGCTCCTGACTTGGCCAGTTAGGCTTGAAATCCATTAGGAGGCATCCGTCCTTTTTCATATCTGCAGTTGTACACACATGTTGCTGATGTCATTGCTGCAACTCCTGAACACACAGGGTTCAAACAGCCCTGAAAGCATCACACCCTTTGATCTGTCAACAGCAAAATCCAAATCTGAAGCTATGTTAAATGTCCCAGAGCAGGCGACTGAGAGGAGAGCCTGTGTTTGGTGCAGAGGAGGCAACGCTTCCAATTGTAACCTATTGGGTCTCACTCAGTCTCTCGCTGCTGATTTAGAGAACAAGGGGAGCTGGTGCTGAGCCTCGCTGCCCTCCACAGCCCAATCCTCAGCCCACACTTACTACCATTCACACAGCTTTAGGCGAGACCCAGAGTCCATGGCTTCAGAATTACAAAACATCGGCAAAAACAAAAGTATCACATGAATTGGCAGCTGATTTTTGAATAAAATTAAATTTCATCCAACACAATACACCTGTCCTTCTGCACTCCAGAACTCGGTCATATCACAGCTTGTCCAACTAAGACCACCCTACCTGTTAGCTGCAGGGCTAACAGGAACTGAATGGGATGACTCCCTGTCCCCAGTGACTTGTCTGCCCTTCCAAGTACTGCTGATGATCCAGGCTGCCCCTGGTTTACTGTGGAACTATTGGCTCACGAACCGGACTAGAGACCACCAACGAGGGCTGGCTCGGTTCCCACATTCCTTTGCCAAACATGTCACTGTTGGAATTAGAAATATGTTATTTACTTAAAATATTAATTTATTGCAGTTACGAATGCTTATCTTTGTTTGCTAACTGGGTGATTGACAATTTTGAAAATAATTTATTTGATCAGGTGAAAATTGTTTATTACATGCTGGATCCCTATTGGAGTGATTTGTAGACACTATAAGCCTAATCAGAATCAGTTAAACTGTAGAGTTTATGTCTAAGTGTGACGTATGCTATTGGGCAGTTGGTGTAAATTGTTATGGGAAAATGTCAGTATGAAATGTCTTGAAGAGTTAAATTGGTTGAGGTAAGAAATGTGTTTATCACAGTTCATCACAGCTGTGCAGTTAGCTGTTGATGTAATGTCCTGCATTGTTTAAGTAGGATCAGCTCAGGGTACCCATGCTCAAGGACACTTGCGTAAACCAACCGGTCAGCTGGGAGTGAACATGTAGATTCACATAGGCCATCTTCTTTGTATTAACAAACAATAACGGAAGTGGAGCTAATCTTTACTGTGTTCCATCAGATTTGGACCTCCTGATGGTTGGGCTGAGGTGGTGAGAGCCAGCATCTCCCTCTCTCCCTCCTGCCAGCCCTCTGTGACTCCAGCCACTTCATCTCAACTGTTCCAATCATCTCAGCAAGACCAGAAAAGTGAAAGATTAAACAACAATACAGAAATACAACTGAAACACATCCACGAGAAACAAGGACTTTTGATGCTTTATTTTGATGCCTGCAGTTCCAGCTACTTCCAGATCCAGAAAAACAACAACAACAAAATTACACTTCTATAGTGCTTTCACGTCAGGAGGACGTCCCAAGTGACATTTGAAAACACTGGGGGCAAGACAAGCAGGAGATATTTGTTCGTTCACAGATTACCAAATTATAAACTTTGATTTTGGCATTACAGTGCCACTGCTACACGTGAGCATAAGAACCAATATTGTGTATCGTAACACTGCCTATTTTAACTGTGTTTATTGAACTGATGCAACTTTTCTATCTTATTAACTGAACAACTGTTAAAATATAAAATACAAGTGATTTTCGTTCCTCTGATCATAGGTCTGAATATAAAAATCTGTGCATGTGATATAACACTTTTCACGTCTTCTAGACGTTTCATCAGAACATTGACTATATTTGTGGGCAATACGCGGCAGCCAATTGGCACAGCAATGTCCCACAAACAGTCAAACAGATTGAGTGACCAAATTATTATTCTTTTTTTTAGGTATTAATAGGCATGTGGAGTAAGGAAACTTGCCCAAGGTTTCGCTGTGCTGGGAATCAAACCCAGGTCTCTCACTTGTGAGGCGAGTGCTCTAACCACTAAGCTACAGGACTCCACAAGGAACAGGCAGGGGCCATTCAGCGCCTTGAGCCTGTTCCACCATTCTATTAGATTACGGCTGATCTGTATCTCATCCCAATTACCTGCCCTTGCTCTATATCTCTTGATACCCTGACTTAACAAATATCTTTCCACATCAGTCTTGAAAATATGAATGGTTCCAGCATCCACAACTTTTTAAGGGGAAGTTGCAGATTTGCAGTGGGCTTTGGGTGAAAAACTGCCTCCAATTTCAATCCTAAATGGCCAAGCTCTAATTTTAAGATGATGCCCCTTGTTCTTGATTCCTCACCAGAGGAATAGTTTCTCTGTAGGTACCCTATTGAATCCCTTTATCATTTTAAACTCCTCAATCAGATCACCCCTCAATTTTCAACACTAAAGAGCAAATTTATGCAACCCAATAAGATTCCAGCAAACAGAATAAGATTTTGTTAGCAGTGTCCCACAAACAGTCGTGGATTGAGTGACCAAAATATTCTTGGGTTTTTATGAGGGATTATTATTAGGTGTGTGGAGTAAGGAAATTTGTCCAAGGTTTTGCCGTACTGGGAATCGAACCCAGGTCTCCCTTGTGAGGCGAGTGCTCTAACCACTGAGCTACAGGACTCCACATGGAACATAGGAACAGGCAGAGGCCATTCAGCCCCATGAGCCTGTTCCACCATTCTATTAGATTATGCCTGATCTGTATCTCAACCCCAGCCACCTGCCCTCAACTTCTCTGCTTCTGTTTCAAATTTCCAATGTAGTTAGCTCCCCTGCTGAGCTGACTTTCAAACCCAACACACCTTGCAGCCAGTTCAGCTACAGGGAGGATTACTCACTCACTTGTAGGTCATTTGACAGCTGACAAGGTGTATCAAATGTAAGGCACCTTCTGTCAGCAGTTTGCCGGCGCCACCTACAAGCAGCTCAGTGATACCACAGGAAGGAGGGAACAATCCTTCACTTGCATAGTCAAGTCAATCAAGAGAACAGAAAGTGTGTATGAAGACCCTTCCGTTCGGCAAATCCAATATCATCCCTCCAGACACCCACCCGATCATCCCCTACCCCTGTTTTCCCCTACCCCTGTCTTCCCCCTCCCCTGCATCATCTCAGCATCAAGCTGCTTTTTAAATGAGTCCTAGTTTCCTGGCCTCAACTACCCTTCTTGATAAACTTGTTCCAGCTGTTGATTTTCTTCTGTGTAAAGAAAACCTTCCTGGTGTCTGCCCTTGAACACGTCCATATTAACTGTAATCCCATGTCATCTTCTATCATCTTGTTGAATCCTAACGTATTATTCCGGCTTTATTTTTTCAATCTCATTTTATTCCCATTTGAGACACCTTATCTCAAGGCTAAAGAGCTCCGGCTTGTCTAATTATTGCTTACATTCTCATTCCTCTAACGGCCCCACTCCTCTCCTCTGCACTGTCTCTAGGCCCTAGAAAGCATCAGGGTGTCTGCACTGTTCACAGTGAGGCTTGAGCAGGTAATATACAGCCTGAGAATGGTATCTGGGAATCTGTACTTAATAGCCTCCTGGTTGCCTTCTTTATTGCTGCCTTACACTATGAGTGATGAGTTAATCACTCACACTTGCCGGGGGTGGGGGGGAAGAAATTTATAGGTATCAAATTTATAGGTGAGCATTGAGTCATCTGAGACCTATTCCCCAATGTCACCTATGACATTTCTGTGTTGATGTTCGCTGGGTTATGCTTGGATCTGGTTGTGTCCTCACTGCAGGCCTTAGAGAATACCTCTTTCCTCTGTTGGGAGCTGAGATGGGTCAAGGCCACATTGCTTCATTTTCACAGCGATATCAAACAGGTAGTCATAGCACTCACACCTGGGGGAAGAAAATGAGACTGAGAGGGGAAGAGAGTGGTGGCAGTGGAGTGGGGAAGAGAGAGAGAGAGAGAAGGACAGAGAGCTGGGGAGAAGAGATCAAGTGAGTCAGCCTCATGCTTGGGGCTTTATGACGGTGAGTGTGAGTCCTGGTGTGAGTATGAATAAGTATAAGTCCTGGTGAATGTGAATGAGTGTAAGCCCTGCTGGGTGTGTGGAGCTGAGTGTGAGTGCTGGTGTGAATGAGTGTGTGTGAGTGAGTGCATGCTGATGGGTGTGTGGAGCTGAGTGTGAGCCCTAGTGTGAGTGAGTGCTGGTGTGAGTGAGTGTGAGTGCTGGTGTAAGTGTGCGTAGATGAGTGCTGGTGGGTGTGTGGGACTGAGTGTGAGACCCAGTGTGAGTGAGTGTCAGTGCTGGTGTGAGTGAGTGCTGGTGGGTGTGTGATTGAGTGTGAGTACTGGTGGATGGGCACCATGTCACGGTTACTAGGCTGGCAGTGACTGACTCACATGGACTTGGCTTTCTGCCAGGTCTCCCCCCAGACGTAGACCCCATGACGACGCACCAGCACTGCACAGGATTCTGGGTACTGGTCCATAGCCCGAGCCATCCTCTCCTTCAGGTCTCTCTCCTCTGGTAGGTTCTCAATGATGGGAACAACCAGGGTATCATCAAACCTGGGGAGACAGACAGATCTTCCACTGTTTGTGGGACACTGTTGTGCATGTTTTCCCCACAAAGCACAGTCAATTCACTTTACAGTGGAGTCCTGTTGCTCAGTGTTTAGAGCCTTACAAGTGAGAGACCTGGGTTCAATTCCCGGCAGGGCAAAACCTTGGGCATGTTTCCTTATTCCACACGCCTAATAATCCCTCAAAAAAAATCAATAATAAATTGGTAATTTCAACCCTCGACTGTTTGTGCGACGCTGCTGTGCACAATTGGCTGCCGCGTTTTGCCCACACATATAAAGTCAATTCACTTTACAGTATGTATATTCTGTGAAGCTCTTTGAGACGTCTAAAAGATGTTTAAAGTGCTATATCAAATGCCAGGATTATTATTATTTGGTGAAGCACTTTGAAATGTCTCAACAACATGATAAGGCATTTTATCAAATTTTATTATGGTTGTTTCACGCAGAATAACGCAGGACGCGGTGAAGACATGGAGCCAGTCAAGGGCTCAGAAATAACCTGACTCCCTCAGTGAATGAGGTGAGATCTGACAGGAGTTTGAAAAGGTGCCTTCACCTGTAATACTCGGCAGATTGATCCTTCTTGATCCCTTTGATCATCTCCTGGTGTGTGATCCGAAACTCCTTTCCCGGGAAGAGGAGAGTAGCCATGACGGCAGCCTTGGAGTGAGTGTGTATAACAGCTCCAGACCCTGTGGGATTAGACAGCAGCCAAGAGTGATCACACACCCAGCACCAGGGTAACACTGACAGCAACCACACATCCCCAGCCATTTCTATCTGCCTTAATATCAGACTGAAAGATAGACGGATGTTAAAGATCCCATTGGGCTGCGAAAAGAGAAGGGAGTTTATGGGACCAGGTGTCCTGGCTAACAATCTCTTTCCCTCCCCCCATAGATAAATTGTTCATTCAGTTGATGACTGTTTATGGAGTCCCGTAGTGTAATGGTTAGTACGCTCACCTCGCTTTCTGTGGGTAATAAACCCTCCAAAAAAATGTGGTTACTCAATCCACAACCGTTTATGGGATACTGTGAAAGCCCACAGGATATACGGTTGATTCACTTTGCAGTGTCCTGTGAAGTTATTTGAGACCTCTCAACAACGTGATAAGGCGCTATATCAAATATTATTATTTGAATTTGCGGTGTGTCCGCTGTCACTACACTTTACAGTAAACTCTGTGACGTGTTTGTAAGAGACGTCAGTCACTGTGGGTGGACAGAGGCCTAGACTCACCTCGCTTGACGTAAGCGTTCATAAACAGAGGCGTGCACTGACTCTTCTTCAGCTTCCTACATGCTGGGGGACAGCAGATATCTCGCTCCTCAATGTCACAAACAAACATGTCGTCCGGCTGAAAAACAGAGAGAAAGAGAAGCATTGGACAGATTACATTGTTTTTGTCCAGCTGGGTGACTGACACAAAAGGAAACCCATCACAGTGGTTAAAAGTATCCAAACCAGACTGAGCTCCACATATGTGTGCCACCCACGCAGAGAAAGTGCGTGGAATGCAATGCCAATCTCTCCCTGCACCCTCTGCTTACTGAATTCCGGAGATTATTAATAATAAGTTTTATTATTATCCTGAACATTGCCAGACTCAGCCACTGCCTCACTCCTCCTCGTCAGTCTTCCCAGCTCTTCCCTTCAAAGCTGCAGATCATCCAGAACTCGAGCTTGTGTCCTCTCCCGCATCATTCCCACCTTCGCCCGGCTCTATTGGCTCCCCATCCCCCAGAGGATCGAATTCAAGATGCTCGTCTTCACTTTCAAGGCTATTCACAGCCATTGACTCCTTCAAGGCCGGTCTCAAGATCCTCCTCTTTGATCATGCCTTTTGCAGACCTCCCACCTCTCTCCCTCCCGTTTACACTGCCCCTCCCCCGTGCTCGGGTCCTGATCCGGATGTTCAGCACCTTGGGACATCCTCTTGATGTAAAAGCTGCTCTATATATGTCACAACAACAACAACAACAACTTACACTTATAAAGCGCCTTTCACGTCGGGAGGACGTCCCAAGGCGCTGCGTGTGACCCGAGCTGGGAGGGGGGTGTTCGGGAAGGGGTGAAACACGAAGGGGAGGTCGAAGAATTGGGGGTGGAACAAAAGGCACGGTCGAAGAGGAAAGTCTTCAAACCGGCCTTTAAAGAGGAAAGGGAAGAAACGAGACGGAGGGATTGGGGGATGGAATTCCATAGGGTCGGAGCAGAAAAACTGAAGGCCCGGCCTCCGATGGTGGGGCGGTTTCCTTGCCTTGCCCCGCCCTATTTAACCAATCTACTTTCCTTGTAGGGGGAAAGTAGATTGGTTAAATAGGGCGGGGCAAGGCCGTGTAAGGCCTTGAAGGTGAGGACGAGGATCTTGAACTCGATCCTCTGGAGGATGGGGAGCCAGTGGAGACGGGCGAGGGTGGGGGTTATATGGTCACGGAGGTGGGTGCGGGATAATACACGGGCTGCAGAGTTTTGGATGACCTGCAGCCTGTGAATGGAGGAACTGGGGAGGCCGACGAGGAGAGAGTTTCCGTAGTCCAGTCTCGAGGTGATGTACGCGTGCACGAGTGTTTCGGCAGCGCGGAGGGTAAGATAGTTGCGGAGCCTGGCAATGTTGCGCAGGTGGAAATAAGCGGTGGCGGTCAAGGCACGGATGTGGGGGAGGAAGGAGAGTTTTTGGTCGAACGTGATGCCGAGGTTCCTGACTGGCTTTGTGAGGTGGAGAGTACAGCCTTGGATGTTGACGCTGGCAGCGCCCGATGTGCGGAGGCACTGGCTTGAGCCGATCAGGAGGGTCTCGGTCTTACTCACGTTCAACTGGAGGAAGTTGTCCCTCGTCCAGGACTCAATGTCTGACAGACATGTTGTCAGAACATCGATGGTCTGGGGGTTGAGGGATGAAGCAGAAAGGTACAGCTGGGTGTCGTCCGCATACATGTGGAAATTTACCCCATGTTTGCGGATGACATCGCCGAGAGGGAGCGTGTAAAGGGTGAAAAGGAGGGGGCCGAGGACAGAGCCCTGAGGGACGCCATGAGAAACTGTGCGGGGGTTTGAGGAAAAACCATTGGAAGATACAAAGTGTAAACGGTGGGTCAGATAGGAATGGAACCAGTCAAGGACTGTGCCTTGAAGGTTGAGGTGGGAGGAAAGACGTTGGAGGAGGATGGTGTGATCGACTGTGTAATTTTATTGTTGGTTGTTGTAATAATAATCCTTGCATTTGGTATTGTGCTTTTCACGTCTTCGAGACACGTCAAAGCGCTTCAGATTATACTGTAAAGTGAATTGACTATATATTTGTGGGTGAACGTAGCAGTCAATTGCGCACAGCAGGTTCCATAAACAGTCATGGATGGAAATTTATTACTTTTTTTTTAGGAATTATTATCATTATCAGTATTATTATAGTGTGGAGTAAGCAAACTTGCCCAAGGTTTCACCCTGACTGGAATTTAACCCAGGTCTCTCACTTGGAAGGCAAGTGCTCTAACCACTGAGCTACAGGACTCCATGAGGTGCAGGTTGGCAAGAACCGAGGCTTGAGGACCCCAGAGTGCACGTCGGGGGAACTGATTTGAGTCCAACCTAAAACTAGGACGAATTTAGAGCCACTGGGAATAATTTATTGCAGCACTGTACCCGTCACACACCTGAATCCTCTCCTTCTGCATCCCCGAGGGACAAATGTAGATTTCATCTCTGCAAAGAGAAATAGCCAAAGTTATTGGGTGATTGGCAGAGGTTGGAGTGTGGTCCCAGAGTTTAGTTTGAGTTCAAAGATCCCACAACCTCAGCCTCTGTTCACTTGTCTTTTCCCAGCTAAAGAAACACAGACTTTGTTCAGTCATTCAGTCTCTCACCCACCCCCCCCCCCCCAACCCCCACTCCCCGTGAGCTGGGGTCCCCAGGCACCCACTGACCCGTGTCTCAGGCTGATGCCTCCCCCGGTGCCTGTCACCCAGCCCAGATGGTAAAACTGCCGGCAAAGCTCCGGGATCAGGATCCGAGGATGTTCCTGGTCCTAAAGGCACAATCAGAGACTTCATAGTAAGCTTGACATTTGATATAACTCCTTATGACGTCTACGAGATGTTTGAAAGCACTTCAACAAAAACTGTGATTTATATAGCGCCCTCAGAGCGCTTCCCAATAACGGATCCCGGGGCCGAGCTGGGGGAGGGGACAAAGGTGACCGAAAGCGTGGTCAAAAAGGAAGGTCTTTAGCCGAGACCTGAAAATAGGAAAAGAGGAGGCAAATACTGTAAAGTGTAGCAATTGTGTATTTTGTGGGCGAAAAGCGGCCAGCCATTTACACAAGCAGTGTCTCACAACTCATAGATTGAGTGACCTCAGTTTGTTTTAACATTTAGATATTTAACAACAAATTACATGTGTATAATGCCTTTCACGAGTATGTCAGTCAGGAATTTGGACATGAGCTGGGTGTTAGGATCGGAAGGAATAGAGGGTAGGGAGGGTGGGTGTAGGAGGTTGGTTGAAGAGAACAGTTTAGAGACATGCCTTGAAGGAGGCAAGGAAAGGAGCGAGATGAAGGGACTATGAGAGGGAGCGAGATGAAGGGAATGTGAGAGGGAGGTAGATGAAGGCAGTGTGAGAGGGAGGTAGATGAAGGCAGTGTGAGAGGGAGGTAGATGAAGGCAGTGTGAGAGGGAGGGAGATGAAGGGAGTGTGAGAGGGAGGGAGATGAAGGGAGTGTGAGAGGGAGCGAGATGAAGGGAGTGTGAGAGGGAGCGAGATGAAGGGAGTGTGAGAGGGAGCGAGATGAAGGGAGTGTGAGAGGGAGCGAGATGAAGGGAGTGTGAGAGGGAGCGAGATGAAGGGAGTGTGAGAGGGAGCGAGATGAAGGGAGTGTGAGAGGGAGCGAGATGAAGGGAGTGTGAGAGGGAGCGAGATGAAGGGAGTGTGAGAGGGAGCGAGATGAAGGGAGTGTGAGAGGGAGCGAGATGAGGGGACAGTGAGGACAGAGAAGCTGGAACTAATCAAAAACTTTTAAACTTCTTTGGTCAGTGAGTGTCATTGCGAGTGTGACAGTGAGTGTGACACTGAGTGTGAATGTGATTGTGACATTGAATGTGAGTGTGACATTATGTGAGTGTGACATTATTGTGTGAGTGTGACATTGTGTGTGAGTGAGTGTGAGATTGATTGTGAGTGTGACACTGCACAATATTGATTGTGAGTGTGACACTGTTTGAGTGTGAGTGAGTGTGAGATTGTGAGTGTGACATTGTGTGTGAGTGTGATATTGATTGTGAGTGTGGCACTGTTTGAGTGTGAGTGAGTGTGAGATTGTGAGTGTGACATTGTGTGTGAGTGTGATATTGATTGTGAGTGTGGCACTGTTTGAGTGTGAGTGTGAGATTGTGAGTGTGACATTGTGTGTGAGTGTGATATTGATTGTGAGTGTGGCACTGTTTGAGTGTGAGTGTGAGATTGTGAGTGTGACATTGTGTGTGAGTGAGTGTGACATTGAGTAAGTGTGACAACAAAGTACAACAAAAGTATATTTGTTTAGCGCCTTTCACGTCGGGAGGACGCCCCTTGGACTGAGTGTGAGAGAAAGCGAGTGTGTCAGCGAGTGAGTGTGACAGCGAGTGTGTCAGACAGCGAGTGAGTGTGACAGCGAGTGAGTGTGACAGCGAGTGTGTCAGACAGCGAGTGAGTGTGACAGCGAGTGAGTGTGACAGCGAGTGTGTCAGACAGCGAGTGAGTGTGACAGCGAGTGTGTCAGACAGCGAGTGAGTGTGACAGCGAGTGTGTCAGACAGCGAGTGAGTGTGACAGCGAGTGTGTCAGACAGCGAGTGAGTGTGACAGCGAGTGAGTGTGACAGCGAGTGAGTGTGACAGCGAGTGAGTGTGACAGCGAGTGAGTGTGACAGGCAGTGTGACAGTTAGTGTCACGGCTGTTGGCTCAGGCCCGGTCTCACCCTCAGCCCCGCGGCCTCGCCACCCGGGCCGCTCATCCCGGTTCCCGGCACCGACACAACTGGCGGCGGCGGCCTGTCATACACAGGGTGGCCGCGGGGGGCGCTGTGTGGCGGGGAGCGGGAGGAAGAGGAGGGTGTGATTCCCGGACCGGCTGCAGGGGGCGCGGAGTCGAGGGGGGATGTGGTATGATTCCTGGACTGGCCGTGGGGGGCGCTGTGTGTGGAGGGGAGGCGGGTGTGATTCCCGAGGTGGCCGCGGGGGGGCGCTGTGTGAGGCGGGAACCGGTTGCTATGGTATTTTGGAAGATGGCGGCCTCGTTGCTGGCCTCGGCCCGTGTCCTTGGGGTCGGCCTGGCCCCTCGTCTGCTCCCAGCCGCCGGCTGTCAGCGCCTCTGCTGTCGCCGCTACCTCAGCACCAGCCGCCAACTAATGGGTGAGCGGTCGCCACCTCTTCCTGTGTGTGACCGGGGCCAGGCCAGTGACAGACCTGAACTAAGGCCTGGGACAGAGACAGGGAGAGACTGGGATAGAGAGTCAGGGAGAGAGACTGTGACAGAGAGAGGGAGGGAGAGACTGACAGAGAGAGGGAGAGAGAGACTGTGACAGAAAGAGGGAGGGAGAGACTGAGAGAGAGGGAGGGAGAGAAAGAAAGGAAGACTGTGAAGAGAGAAGAGAGGGAGGGAGAGACTGACAGAGAGAGACTGTAACAACAACAACAAAATTACTTTTATAGAGTGCCTTTCATGTCGGCAGGACGTCCCAAAGCGCTGAACAGTGGGGGGATCGGGACCTGAGCAAGGGGAAGGGCAAGGGGGGAGGGGAGGGAGAGAGGTGGGAGGGCAGCAGAAGGCACGGTCGAAGAGGAGGGTCTTGAGACCGGCCTTGAAGGAGGCGAGGGAGGGAGCGAGGCGAAGGGTCTGCGAGATGGAGTTTCAGAGCGTGGGGTCGGAGGGGCTGAAAGCCCGGCCACCGATGCTAAGGGGGTGGGGTGGGGGGGGGGGGGGGGGTCAGGCGGGAGACATGGAGCAGACCGGAAACCGGTGAACAGAGACGGCAGGCAGGTTGGTAGGTAGTCAGAAGGTTGGAGAGGTAGTAAGTGGCAAGGCTGTGGATTGCCTTGAAAGTGAGAATGAGGATCATGAATTGATGTGACAGAGAGAGTGTGACAGACAGAGAAAGAGAGCCTGTGATAAAGAGAGAGAGACTGTGACAGAGAGAGAGAGACGGTAACAGAGAGTGTGATATTGATAGTGTGACAGAGAGAGTGTGACACGGAGAACATAAGAACATAAGAATTAGAAGCAGGAGTAGGCCATTCAGCCCCTCGAGCCCGCCCCGCCATTTGATAAGATCATGGCTGATCTTCTGACCTAACTAATTACCTGCTCTATTTTAAAAATCTTTTAAAATCTTTTAAAAATCTATCGGTCTCAGCCTTGAAAATGTTCAAGGACTGAGCATCTACAGCCTTCTGGGGTAATGAATTCCATAGATTCACTACCCTTTGAGTGAAGAAATGTTTCCTCAACTCCGTTCTAAAAGGCAGCAGAGAGAGTGTGAATATATGATGCTCAGACTCGTGTTCAAATCCATTCACTCCCTGGCACCTCTTTACCGTTGTGAGTGCTTTAATCCCGAATCCACCACCTATCACCTCTACTTGACTGGCACTGGCCTCCTCCTCGCTTCCTCCACACCACCATTGGAGGTTGCGCATTCATCCACTATGCCTCCAAAACTCCTGAACACTCTCCCTCTAAACTCCTTCGCCCTCCAGCCTGAAAACCTTCCTCTTTGACCATGCTTGATCTGTTCCCCCAGCTCAGGGTCAGGCTACACCAAGCGCTATGTGATGCTACAGGTATTGAGGGCGCTATTTTTGGTCAAGTTGTTGTTGACAACTCCGAACCTTTGCACAACCTTGGCGTCAGGTTCGACCCCCAATTGTCCTTCCTCCCCCACATCCAGTCCCTCATCGGCACCTCCTTCTTCCACCTCTGACGAATCGCCCGTCTCCGGCAATACCTCACCCCAAAAGCCACTGAAACCCTGGTCCACGCCTTCGTCACCTCTTGGATGGACTATTCAAATGGCCTCCTCACCGGCACCCTTTCCTCCACAATCCATAAAATTCAACTCATCCAAAACTCTGCCGCCCACATACTCACCCGCACCAAACTTCGCTCCCCCATTACCCCAGTCCTTGCCAGACTTCACTGGCTCCTGACCCCGAGAGGATCGACTTCAAGATCCTCACCCTTGTTTTCAAATCCCTCCACTCCTCTGCACACCCCTATCTCTCTGACCTCTCTGCTCAAACCAGCACCTATAGCCTTCGCTCCACTGGGTCTGGCCTCCTCCATGTCCCCCAAATCCTCCACTCCACCCTCGGCGGCCGTGCCTTCAGCCATTGTGCCCAGAGGCTCTGGAATTCCCTTCCTCACTACCTTCGTCTTGCCCCCTTTTTTCTCAGTTTCAGGTCCCAGCTGAAGACCTTTCTCTTCAGCCGCGCCTTTGGTCACCTTTCTGCCCCTGACTCGGTCCCAGGATCCACTTTTGTGAAGCGCTCTGAGACGCCGTCCGGCGTGGAGGGCGCTATATAAATCAAAGTTGTTGTTGACAGAGAGAGTAATATAATAATGCAAGATCAGGATTTTATATAACGCCTTATCACGCGTTAGAAATATCTCAAAGTATAGGGCCACAGGGCAACAACAACAACAACAATTTACATTTATAGAGCGCCTTTCACGTCGGGAGGACGTCCCAAGGCGCTGCACAGGAGGCGTGTGACCCGAGCTGGGAGGGGAGTGTTTGGGAAGGGGTGAAACACGAAGGGGAGGTAAAAGAGTTTGGGGTGGAACAAAAGGCACGATCGAAGAGGAAAGTCTTCAAACCGGCCTTGAAAGAGGAAAGGGAAGAAGCGAAATGGAGGGATTGAGGGATGGCATTCCATAAGGTGGGAGCGGAGAAACTGAAGGCCCGGCCTCCGATGGTGGGGTGGTTCGGGCGGGGGGCTTGGAGCAGGCCAAATCCTGTTGAACGGAGGGTCCGGGTGGGCGTGTAGGGGCAGAGTAGATCGGTTAAGTAGGATGGGGCAAGGCTGTGTAAGGCCTTGTAGGTGAGGACGAGGATCTTAAACTCGATCCTCTGGAGGATGGGGAGCCAGTGGAGACGGGCGAGGGTGGGGGTTATGTGGTCGCGGAGGCGGGTGCGGGATAGTACACGGGCTGCAGAGTTTTGCATGGCCTGCAGCCTATGAATGGAGGAACTGGGGAGGCCAACTAGGAGAGAATTTCCGTAGTCCAGCCGTGAGGTGATGTATGCGTGCACGAGTGTTTCGGCAGCGCGGGGGGTAAGATAATTACGGAGCCTGGCAATGTTGGGCAGATGGAAATAGGCGGTGCCGGTCAAGGCGCGGATGTGGGGGAGGAAGGAGAGTTTTTGATCGAACATGATGCCGAGGTTCCTGATTGGCTTTGTGAGGTGGAGAGTGCAACCTTGAATATTGAGGCTGGCAGCGCCCGATGTGCGGAGGCGCTGGCTTGAGCCAATCAGGAGGGCCTCGGTCTTATTCACGTTCAATTGCAAAAAGTTGTCCCTCGTCCACGATTTGATGTCGGACAGACATGCTGTTAGAACATCGATGGTCTGGGGGTTGAGGGATGAGGCAGAAAGGTACAACTGGGTGTCATCCGCATACATGTGGAAATTTACCCCATGTCTGCGGATGACGTCGCCCAGAGGGCAATCGTATATCATCAACAGTAATAACTTGCATTCATATTTATTTTATGAAATAATGTATTATATTTATAAAATGAAAAATGTGGACATGACTGTTTGAGGGACACAAATGTGCGCAATTAGCTGCCGGACAGTTGAGGGTCGAACAAGATGCCCAGGTACCTGACTGGCTTGGTGAGGTGCAGTATACATCCTTGGATTTGATTCCCGGCCAGGGCAAAATGTTAGGCAGGTTTCCTAACTCCATACACACACACACACACACACACTGTTCACCTGCAGTCAGTAGGAACCCAGTTGTTAGTCGACTGGCGGATTACTTTTCCGTGAGAAATAATCGCTTATAAAAATAAATAATAACAATCATTTGGTCACTCAATCCATGACCTTTTGTGGTTCACTGCTGTGCGCAATTGACTTCCGAGTTTCACCCACAAAATTTAGTCAATTCATTGTACAATATAATCTCTGAAGCACTTTGAGACATCAAGCAGATGTGAAAAAGCGCTACGTCAAATGCAAGGATTATTATTATTATAGAATCAAAGCAAGGAGGCAATTCTGTGTCGGCCACCCAGTCAATCCCATTCCCCCATCACACAACCCACCCCCACAATATGGCTTGGTTAGGTGGAGTGTGCATCGGTGGATGTTGATTCTATTGGTGCTTGAGGTGTGGAAGTGCTGGCGTGCGCCAATTAGGAGGGCCTCGGTTTTAAACAGCAGTCGCAGAATTACGAATATTGTCCATAGGATTCTAGCTTCTCTGCAAACATTTCCGCAGAGATCTTTTCTCACAAATGTTATGCCAAAAGATTAGAGGTCAGAAAGGCCCCAGATAACACAATAATAATGATAATCCTTTCCTTTGATATAGCACCTTATCACGTCGTCGAGACATCTCAAAGTGCTTCACAGAATATACTACACAGAGAATTGTCTATTTTGGGGTGAAATGCAGCAGCCAATTGCTCACAATAGTTTCCCGCAAACAGTCATGGATTGAAGTAACCAATTTATTATTATTTTTTGAAGGAATTGTTACCCCTGGAAAAGCACTATTTCCTCACTCCACACACACACGCACCTCTGTTTACCTAGCAATAAATAGGAACCCATTTGTTAGTCGATTGGTGGATTGCTTTTCCAGGGGTAATAAATCTTTTTTTAAAACTTGGGTCACTCAATCAATGACTGTTTATTGGACGCTGCTGTGTGTAATTGTCTGCCACGTTTCACCAGCAAAATATATAGTTAATTCACTTTATGATATAGTCTATAAAGCACTTTAAGACATCGCGAAGATGTGATAAGGCATTATAACAAATGCAAGGATTATTATTAGGAGTAGTAAATCTGAAGGTGTCAACTCTCTGTCGCTTGTCTTTGTTTGGTTGTATATATCAAACAACAACTTGCATTTTTATCGTGCCTCTCAAGCAGGGTCGTGTGGCTGAGCTACTCTGGGACAATACGTGTTCAGGTAATTTTCTGACAAAATGGCCAGTGTTGCCAGCAACTGTGTCAGTCCTGTATTGACAATAAGTCTGTTGCCCCAGGAAATAACAGCTGGTGGATTTTATTTACAGCCAGACCACAGCATGATAAACGCGGGGAGGAGGAGAGCGTTTAATGGGCTTTATTGTGTCTCCTCAGATGCTGCTGCCCTCAGTGTGTTGATGCCGGCATTATCACCAACAATGGAAAAGGGCAACATTGTAAAGTGGCTGAAACGGGAAGGTGAGACTACCTTCAGAGGTTGTGGGAAAGTGTCTTTGTGTTGCTTTCAGGCTCACCTTTCACCGGCAGCCCACAATGCCAGGCAGAGCAATCTCTGACAAAGTTTGTTCTCTGACAGAGCCCCTGGCAAGGGTTGACCGGTGTGGGCATCAGTGTGATGGTACAGGTAGACTCAGCTTAACGTTTTTTCGTTATTACATTGCTGATACATTGGGAACATATATTCATTTAACGTTGCGATGTTCGCTATTACGTCGTTCGTCAGCGGATGGAAAGTGGGCTCGACATCGCTGGGACCTGGGAGTGAGCCAGGCCGCAGCGAGAGAAACCTGCAGAGAGTGAGACCAGCCAGGCGGGCAGCAAGTGAGACCGACAGCAAATGAGTGAACTGGGCAGGCAGTCAGGGAGCGAGTCTAATTTTTTTTAGAAAAATGAAAAATGTCCAAAAGAACCTAACTCCAGTTTTTACATTAATTCTTACAGGAAAAATGTATTCGCTTAACTCAGTTTTGCTTAAAGTCACACTTTGCAAGAACCAAACTACGACAGTAAAGTGGGGTCTACCCATATATGGGTCCCAATGGTGTGATGAAATTGTCTTCTCATGGGTAGTGTGTCAGCTGTGTGTCATTTTGAGCTGTTTCCTGATCTGAAAGACCCTGTCTACATAGAGATTGTTGTGTAATCGATCGAGAAAGAAGAGCAGTCACATTAATGCCGTTAATATTATGAAGCTGACTTTTAGTAAGATATTTAACACTGACAAATGTTTACATCAGATTAGCCACAAAAGCAGCAGCAACAGCAACAAAATTACATTTATAGAGCGCCTTTCCTGTCGGGAGGACAAAGGCAGCAAGCACTCTTGTGTTCAAACCAGACATGATCATAATTGGTGTGTATTTTGAAAGCAAACCTAACAGTTAGTCTGGCAGATGTATGGAGTATGACACAGAGAAGCGCTTTAGGGTATGATTAGGGTGGCATTGACCCACAAAGTGCTTCCACTCACCAGGAGGCATCCTGCCCTCCATCCATCCACGTCAAATGGTTGCTTATCCAATACAAGAGATTCACAGCGCAGAAAGAGGCCATTCGGCCCCTCAGGCTGTGCCAGCTGTGTAAATGTGCCACCCGTTCAGTCCTGCACTTCTGCCCTTTACCCACGTTTTAAATATTTTCAAATGCAGTATTTGTCGAATTTCCTATTAAAAGCTGTTATGGATTCTGCTTCCAAGGCTGATTTTGGTTGAGAATTCCATACCCTAATAATATCATCCACATATTCCCACATGCTAGGATTCCACTCCCCTCCCCCCCCAGTTTATTTTGAAGTGAAGCTGGAATGGAAGCGTTGATATTATACGTATGAAACGTTCTTGGGGACTCATGATGCAGTTTTTGCCTCTTTGATGTTCGGGACCGAAAGAGGGAGGAGATACACTTGAAGATAGAGAATAATGAGCATCTGAAACAGGCTCCCTAAGGAGGTGGTGGCAGCAGAAAGTCTTGATTAATTCAAGAACGAATTACATAGATTTCTGTTAGGAAAAAGCATCTCAGGATATAATATATAGTTTGGGACACACCTTGTTAAGTGACTGGAAGGTGAGCTGGATCTGTTCTTGTGACTGTGATTGTGCCAGCATGACTTACTCACCAGTTCTTTCCCCCGGGAGCGTGTGTGAGTGATGTGAGAAAAGACATCACCTCCAAAATGTATAGCGATCGAGTTTCTAAATTTCCCCATTTCCTATTATTCTCTTTGCCTTGTGAACCCGCTTCATTGATAGTATTAATATTTCATAAAAACAACCTTGTCGCCCGTGGCTTCTGTATTCTTCCTGGTAGAAATAATCTCTGTCCCCTCAGTGTATGATTTGTGGTGTAATATACCAGAAGATTAGACCTGGCAGCACAGCTCAAATGTATCAGTTAGTGAATAAAACAAAGTTCAAAATCAATGGTATCAAAATACTGCCCTGACCTTAGATGACTAATGTATCATTCCATTGTTGCTTTCCTCTCCAAAAGAAATTCTATAAAACAATAATCCTTACATTTGACATAGTCCTTATCAGGTCTCTTGAGACGTTTCAAAGCGCTTCACAGAATATACTGTAAAGTGATTTGATTGTATATTTTGTGGGCGAAATGCGGCGGCCAATTGCGCACAGCAGCGTCCCACAAACAGTTGTGGATTGAGTGACCCAATTGTTACTGCAGTATTTTAATTTATTTAAAAATATTATTACCCCCAAAAGCACTGATTCTGAGCACAGGGTTAGTATAAATGGCAGCTTTCCATTCCACCAGCCCTAAGACTAGCCTGGCTTTTAACTCCCTACTTCAATATACTGTAGTAATAATGAGAAACATTAGCCTGAGGTAATCAAACACAACACCAGGGGGCACCAGAAACACAAGACTGGTTTAATTCCTGTAATTTTTAATCCCAGCTAAACGGAACCCGCTCCTTTAAAACAGAATCCATGCCGAATTAATTGCAATTTAAGGCAGATACTGAGGATAGGGAACAAAAACAGCTAGGAACACTCAGCAGGTCAGGCAGCATCTGTGGTGAAAGAAAAAATGTGTCAACATTTTCTGATGAAAAAATGTTCTGATGAAGGGTCGTGGACCTGAAATGTTGACTCACTTTTCCTTTCTCCTTAGATGCTGCCTGACCTGCTGAGTGTTCCCTGTGATTTCTGTTTTTCTTTCAGATTTCCAGCATCTGCAGTGTTTTTGTGTTTTTGTGACTGGGGATAGGGATATGGCTGAAAACGGTTTTAGTGAACATCATCAAATATAACAAGGGAAACGGATAGCAAAGAAGGAAGGTGAGCAGGGTAAAAGGGAAGAACAAAAGTCGCATTGAAGAGAGGAGCAAAACTTCTTCAAGGCAGGCATTCCCAGACGAGAAGTGGCAGTGAATTAAATATAAACAAATTTGTTTCAGATTTCCAGTATCTACAGTGTTTTGCATTTTATAATTATATTTATGATAATATGATTATTCAATCCACCACAACAACAACAAAATTATATGTTTATGGTGCCTTTCATGTCGGCAGGATGTCCCACAACTGTTTCTGGGACACTTTGAGTGTCCAAATTATTTAAAAATAAACTCTGCACAGCTCCCAGAAGGACGCTGACTGTTTGCAGCCCATATATATTACATTTGCTTTGGCTGATAAGATGTTATTGTCTATATTCTGTTAGATCTACAAACTTGAATTCCCTTAGCTCAGAATGTTCCCTGTGCTCTCTCTCTCTCTCTCTGAATGGGAAGTGCAATGCGATCCTGAAGCTGCTTGCTGTGCTGTTTGTGTGGCGACTCTGAGATTGTGAACTAAATTGAAACAGATGGACAGACCGTGAGCACCTCCTGACCCGGCTCTGTCAGACTGTCCAATCCAAGTGAGAGCAGTTTCACTTGTGAAGTCAGCTCAGTGGCTCACTGTGCAGCGGCCTGGGGGGCTGGCACATGCTCTTCTCGCATTCACTTGGGTTCTGTGTGTCTTGTGGTTAACAGCCCACCCAGCTATTTTGCAGCATTAGTGGACATTTTCTCCGGTTACCCTGGCTGATCTTTCCTGCCTCATCTTCCTCCAGAGTTACCATGAATTGGTCGTTGATCTCTTTGTTATTTACAACTTACATTTACACTGTAAGGTCTCAGAGAGTGTGTGACAGTGGAGGCACAATGCAGAGCCGGGGGGAAGGCGGAGGTGACCGGAGACATGGTCGAAGAGGAAGGTCTTAAGGCACAAACTAAAGATAGGGTAGAAAGGGGCGTAGTGGCTGATAGCATGGGTGCCAATGGTGGAAGGGAGGGCATGAGTGACATGCAGGAGGCCGCAGCCTGTTTACCGGAAGCTACTGGTGGAGACTACCCACAGTATTTGCCTCAATAACAACAATAACATCTCCATTCATTCAATTTTTGTCGAGTAAAATGATTTAGGATGTCTCAACAACAACTCTCATTTATAACAGGGTTGTTGTTGGATTATATCACTGACAGGCAATCTCATGTACTGTACAGAGAGCTGCAGCTGTGCCTCTCACCTCACAGCACCTCTGATCCTCTCCCTCACTTGGTCATGTTTCCCTTCAGGTATTCATCCATGACAAGAGACAAGATGAGGAACTCAACTTCAGGAGAAATTGTAAGGCCAGATCTGCAGGAAAGAGGATTAGAGTCCTGTAGCCCCTTACAAGCGACAGACCTGGGTTCAATTCCCAGCAGGATGAAACCTTAGGCAAGTTTCTTTATTCCGCACACTTGACAATAATCTCTCAAGAAATAAAACAATAATAAATTGGTCACTTCTATCCATGACTATTTGTGGGATACTGTTGTGCACAATTGGCTGCCTCGTTTCACCCACAAATATAGTCAATTCACTTTACAATATATTCTGTGAAGCACTTTGAGACGTCTAGAAGACATGAAAAGCGCTATATCAGATTATTATAATCTTGCATTTGATACAGCACTTTTCACATCTTCTAGACATCTCAAAGTGCTTCACAGCATAAAGTGTGAAGTGAATTGACTGTATATTTGTGGGCGAAACACGGCAGCCAATTGCACACAGCAGTGTCCCCACAAACAGCTGTGGATTGAAAATGACCAATTTAACATAGTTTTTTGGGGAGACTGATTATTATTAGGCATGTATATGGAGTAAGGAAACTTTCCCAAGGTTTCACCCTGACCTGCCTGAATTGGAAACACAGGTCTCATGCTTATAAGGCAAGTGCTGCAACCACTGTGCTACAGAACTCCATAGTGATCACTCGATAGTGATGAAGTGTTGTGTCAAATGCATGAATTATTATTATAATAATACAGTAAAAGCCCATTTATCTGGCACCCGGCAGGCGCTTTAACCGGCCAATGCCGGTTAAAGCGCCTGCCGGAAAACCTACCACAAAAAAATCTAAGTTCTTTTAACACACACCATACACACCAGACCTTTACTGATTGAGGTTTATAGTCCAGCGATTCTTTTTTAAATGGAGGGCGCCAAGCGGGTGAAAAAAACGGCAGCGCGATTTTAAAGTCGCACGATTTTTGTAGCAGCAAGCCGATAGCCCTAAACTCTACTACTAGCGGCAAACCCAAATACTGCACCTGCGCAACAATATGGGTTATCGGCTAGCGTTATCGGCTTGCCGCTAGTATGGTTTTAAAGTCGTGCTCCGTTTTTTTCACCCGCTTGGCGTGCTCCATTTTAAAAAGAATCACTGGACTATAAACCTCAACCGCAGCATCATGGCTTCAAGCGCAGTGTCTACCAACAAAGGTGAGAAGCGCGAGAGAGCAGTTTTAACAATAAGTACATATACAATATTCTGTTATTATGTTATTATTTATACATTTACAAATGCTCTACCGCTATTGTTCTGGATAAGTTCTGGTTTATCGAATGGGGACTTTTTTTTTGAGAGTGCCGGTTTTATGGAAGTGCCGGTTCATCGAGTCACGGATAAACGGGCTTCTACTGTAATTATTATTATTTAAATGGTCTGCAGAGTGCATTGTACGCACTCTCAGGGGAGGCAAGGAGAGTGATATCACAGAAATGAACAATTTTTGGACTGATTATTATTAGGCATGTGGAGTAAGGAAACATGCTCAAGGTTTCGCCCTGACCGGCCTGGATTCGAAACACAGGTCTCACACTTGTAAGGTGAGTGCTCTAACTACTGAGCTACAGAACTCTTAGCTGGGTTCAATTCCTGGGTAGGGTGAAACTTTAAGCAAATTTCCTTACTCCGCATGTGTCTTTTTATCCAGTGCTAAGTAGGAACCTCAAAATAAAATTAAAAATTCAATCCACAATTGTTTGTGGGACACTGCTCTGTGTAATTGGCTGCCATGTTTCGTCCACAAAATACAGTCAATTCACTTTACAGTATATTGTGTGAAGCGCTTTAGACGTTTTGAAGATGTGATAGAGTGCTAAATCAGATACAAATGCAAAGATTATTATAATGGCATCAGCCAAGACAGGAGCAGTCAGTCATTTGAAGTGGCTGTTAATCGTTTCCTCTTCAGAAGCTATCGCCATGCGTCAGGAGTGGCTAGCTCAGTCCTGAACAAAGACACCAGCTTCGTTTCCACAACTTTTAGTGTGCACTTAGGGTGTGACCACAGCTGGCGACCTTGTGCTGATTGAGTCCCAGCTGCTTCACTGACGTTCCTCTGATCAGTTAATGTCTGTTATTATTATATTCCATTGATCAGCTGATAAATCAAAACCTAAAGTTACACTCGGAAGCCTTTGTGTCTTTAAAGGAACATTGCTTTCATTTTCCTTATCTGGCTTGATTGTGGAGAGGTTAAAAGGAACATTTTTAACTCACAGGGTTCCTCTGAGTGAATTTCTGTTCTGCAAATAGCTGTAGAGGCTGGATCATTAGAATTATACAAGAGAGAACTGGATAAGCAAGTGATCAATCATAATATTGAAGTACTCAGGCAGAGAGAGGGATTAATAAATAATAACAATACAATTACACTTGGATAGCACCTTTCACATTGAGAGGATGTCCCAAGGGGCTGGAGAGTCAGTGTTTCAGAGCCAAGGTGGGTTCAGGATCGGGAGGTTGGAGGGAAAGGAGGGGAATGGGAATGTCCGATGGGACAGTCGAAGAGGAGGGTCTTGAGCAGGACTTGAAGGAGGCTAGGGAGGGGGTGAGGCCGAGGGATTGCGGGATGTAATTCCAGAGGTTGGGGGCAGAATGGCTGAGGCTTGCCCGCTGGTGGGGCGGATGGGTTGGGGACATGGAACCCACTGAGCGGAGGGAGCAGGCAGGTTGCTAGGGGGTTAGGTGGTCGCAAAGGTAGGGTGGTGCAAGGCCATGGAGGGCTTTAAAGGTGAGGACCAGGATCTTAAATTGAATCCTCTGTGCGATGCAAAGCCAGAGATGTTGGATGAAGGTGGGGCTGATAACGTCACGGAGCCTGGTGTGGAAGAGTATATGGGTTACAGAGTTTAGGATGATCTGCAGCTTATGTCTGTGGAGGGAGGAGTTGGGAAGGCCGACAAGTTGGCGTAATCGAGCCTGGACATGATGAGGCAATGTGCAATGTGGAGATGAGGGCGTGTCATGGCTTAAACAGTGATGTTACAGGAGTTGAGACGGAGCCGATGGGCTCACTGACCCCTTGTGCTGAAATGTTCTGTTTTTAAGATTCAGCCAGTTAGTAACAACAACAACTTGGATTTATATGCAGATTGCTCTGCATACCGGACAGCATCTCAGAGTGCGTCAGTAAAGCAATACCAACAACAATTTACATTTGTATTGTGCCTTTCACGTCGGGAGGATGTCCCAAGCTGTTGAAAGAGTAATACAGCAGTGAAAACCCCCAGACAGCCACACGCAGTAATGGGAAAGTTGACATTTAGATAGTAGGGTGGAAATGATGTCATTGTATGGAAAAGAGTCATGTTTGCCTGCATTGCCATCTGGCTCAAAGACATTGTTCAAGCGTAAACCCAGATTCTCTTTAAAACCCAATCCATTCCCTTTTTGTTAAACCCAATCCATTCACTGACCTCTTCACATCAATATCAGGTTTTTACCAGTGGCACTGAGCTTGTTTCCAATCTGGTTATGGTTTTGTTGGATGAGAAGTAGAAGAGTGAGATGTAAGGATGGTTCAGTGAATTCCTACTGTAATAATAATAATTCTTGCATTTGATGTAGCACCTTATCAAGTCTTTGAGTTGTCTCAAAACGCTTCATGGGATATACCATAGTGAATTGACTGGATATGGAAGCTGATTGATTCAAGCTTTATTGTATTTGCATTTGAACTTAAAACATGTCATAAATAAATTTGTGCCTAGAAACTTGTCATGTCTCAAAGCACTTAACAGGGATTTGCTGGCTACAACAACAACAACAAAATGACATTGCCCGCCATTCTAGGTTTGCTCTAGTATTTCAACTGTTGGTAAACGCTAGTAAAGAGAACATTGTAATCCTGTATTTTGCAACAAGCTGCTTTGAGTTTCAGGCTTTAAAGGTCTTGGGTGATAGGCACAAAGTGCACATTTCTGTCTCTGCCAGCAGAGGGTAGCACAAGCTCATCCTAAACATTTGGGAATAAATTCAACAAAGATTGTGTATGGGTTTGGGACAGAATCCTGGAGCTGAATATAGATGCATAGTTTCTAGTGAGAGGATTTGCTTGTTTAAATATAGCTGGCACACACTACACATCTACATTGACATAGCACCTTTCACATCCAGAATAATAACAACAAAATTACATTTGTTTAGCACCTTTCACGTCGGGAGGATGTCTCGAGGCGCTGATAATCCTAATTGGTAGAGAATTTATACAGTAAGAATTTACATACCTTCTGACCAGTGTGATGTAATAATAATAACAAGCCTTGCATTTGATATAGCACTTTTCATGTCTTCTAGAAGTCTCAAAGCGCTTCACAGAATATATTGTGAGGTGAATTGCCTGGTTGTTCGTGGGTGAAACGCAAGAACCGCAGAGTCCCACAAACAGTCGTGGATTGAAGTGACCAATTTTTTTGAGAGAGATTATTGTTAGGTGTATGGAATCGAACACGAGTCTCCCACGCTTGTAAGGCGAGTGTTCTAACCAGTGAGGTATAGGACTCCACATGTACATCGCATTAAGCCATCAGAATCGTAATGACATGTGAGATCTGCACATTGTGTCTTCTCTGTGTGGTCCTGTCTGAGAGATCCTTTCTCACAACCACCTTACTGACCTTTGGTTTCTGATAGTATATTATGGAATAGGTGTGAGAGAGGACCTCTCAGTGGGCAGGGGCACACAGAGCGCATTCAGTGTGCAGCTCTCACATCACTAAGATTCTGGTGACTATTTGTGTGTTCACTGTATAAATTGTAGTTGAGTGCTATTTATGCCAATCCCATGGGTCTGCCTGCCTGGTTGCCTGTTAGTTACTTATGATGTTCCTGCTTGTTTGAAGTGCTAGTAAATATCACGGAGACCCTCACAGAGTTAACCCCCTGCTTAGTGCTTATCCTGCTGTGACCATTGCTGGGGGAGGGCTGCAATGTCCGATATGAGATGTTAAAACCAAGTTACCATTCGCCAATTCAGGCGGATGTTAAAGATCGTTTGGCTCTATTGTAAAAGAGTCTCTTTGATATAATGGCGAATATTCCCCGGGATAAATTGGACATTCACCTCCCAGCGGTTCTGCTGTGGGTGCCGTGATTGTCCACGTGTGTCAGCAGTTTATTCCTTGATCAAACCAAGGTTTTTACTGAGGGCGTTAATCCTCTGATTTGCTGGCAGGATCTTTGCCCCGATATACAGTTAGCAGGGAGATGTGTGATGGGTGAGGGAACACCAATAACAAATGATATTTACACAGCACCTTTCATGTCAGGAGGACATATCAAGACACTGGACAGCCATGGATTTGGACCAGAGCTCGGGGTTAGGATCAGGAGGGGTAGAGGACAGGGAGGGTAGGGGTAGGAGGGTGGCCAAGGTGAGGGGTTTGAGATGTACCATGAAGGAGGTAAGGGAGGGAGCAGGTGAAGGTACCGTGGAATGGAGTTCCTTGGGGTAGTATTGGTACCATCAGCTGCCAGGCTTTCAGCCTCTCTCTTATGCTTTGGAACTGCATCCCACAATCCCTTCGCCTTGCTTCCTCCATTGCCTACTTCAAGACCGGTCCTTTTTGACTGTCCCTTCTATCGCCATCCTACCCCTCTCTGCCCTCTCTCATCCTAACCCGCCCCCCCCCCCCCCCCCCCCCCCCTCCCCCATACTTGGGACCTGACCCCTGACTGTTCAGCACCTCGGAACGTCCTCCCGACATGAAAGGTGCTCTACAAATGTAACTTTCTAGTTGTTTTGAAGCCAGAGTGTATGAAATGTGAAAGATTGTTGCTGGTGAGGTTCTGTGCTGTTCTCGCTCTGTGCCTTTTAATGGTTGCTGCATTTCCTAATCCAGTTCTCCCTATATTCATCATTTCTCAGTATGGAGCTGCCTATCTGCCCGCGCTACTGTGTAAACTGCTCATTCACCAACCGCATAGAGAGGCCAGCTGGGGCTCCAAATAGTCTTATCAACTTGAGCAGCCTGTGCCCTGCGTTGGGATGTGTTGTTGATGAATGAATGGCCTTCAGTCAGGAAGATACACTCCTCACTGACTGTACTTGCTGTAGCGCAGTTGCAGTGACTCACAGTCAGTATTTCACACCAGTGTGTTCGCAGGGAATTTGATGAACCACACGGATCTCACTTTTCAATGACTTGCCCTGGGTTGTTTTTAGGAAACTATTTGCATTCTGATGCAGGCTGAGCACAAATTAATATGTTTTCCATCTGTCAAAGCACTGGAAACGAGTCTGTTTTTTCGTTCAACAAAATCCAATAAAAAGTGATTGTGAGCATTCTCGCAATTGTCTGACAAGCCCTCAGATAATCTACCTGATCTTCTCTGTTTTCAGCACTATATGAAGAGATCTCACATGGATTCTGTTATAAATTCAGTTTAGACTTTAGCCTTCTCATTGAACACCAGTCACTATACTTTAAATTAACTCATCATGTGAAGTGCCTGGAGACAGTTTGATGTGATAAAGGCAGCACATCAAAACACAACTGTCCTTATTTTAATTAGTCTCCTCTTTCCCTAGGTGAGACGGTGAATGCTGGTGATCCACTGTGTGAAATTGAAACAGACAAGGCTGTGGTCACCTTGGAATCCAATGATGATGGCATTCTGGCTAAAATAATGGTAAGATTAGCCCTATGGGGGCAAAATGGTCATTTGTCATCAATGCTGATGTAAAGAGAGTATTAATATAAATGATAATCCATCTGTGTATTCCATATTGGGCCAGATCACATCTTCAAAACGTCTCAAAGTGCTTTACAGGATATACTGTAAAGTGGTTATGTTTTGTGAGCGAATCTAAGAGTAACTGAACGTCTGCTTTGGTTACTTCCGTCCTTCCAGTTCGACAGGTGCTAGACAAATGTCATTTTGTTGTTGTTGTTATTGCGTGTTTTACTCCATGATTAGCGTGAATGACCAATCTCTAGTGTAGAGTGGCTAGTTACTGGGGCGTGTGGCTGGTTCCCTTACTCCACATGCCTCTGTTTACCTAGCAGTAAATAGAAACCCAGTTGTTAGTCAATTGGTGGATCACTTTCCGTGGATAATAATCCCTTCAAAAATAATAATATTTTGGTCAATCAATGCATGACTGTTTGTGGGATACTGCTGTGTACAATTGGCTGAAACATTTAATAATAATAATGCTTGCATTTGATATAGCACTTTTCACATATTCTAGATATCTCAAAGCACTTCACAGAATATACTATAAACTGAATTGACTATATATGTGGGGCAAAATGCGGCAGCCAATTGTGCACAGCAGTCATGGATTGATTGATCAAATTATTTGGAGTTATAAAGTGAGTGTTACTTCACCCTGAATGAGTCTCCTTAGGACGTTCTCCTGACATAAAAGGAGTGGAATTTACTGTTGTTGGGTGTGAAAGATAAAAAAAACTTCAGCCCACAAAATACACAGAATACCCAATACAGAATACACAATACAGAATATTTTATGAAGTTCTTTGAGACGCCTCAAAGATGTGATAAGGTTACATCTATGCAAGGATTATTATTATCTAAACATTTGTCTTTAACTGGCTCAAAGAACGATCTGTGTACTTTAGCCCATTGGCTCCAAGTTCACTTGACGCAAATGCTCCACGACATTAACACTCGTGAAGGGAATATATAAATGCAAATTGATGTTGTAGAGGGCGGTGTTCAGGTATGCAGTGCGTTGATCTCCAATGAACTTGGTCTTGTGGTATAGGATCACAGATTTGACAACTTGAGAGTGACCTAACAGAAGATTATCCGCCTCTTCACGTCGGAAAGACATCCCAGGGTGCTGGATAGTCAAGGTGTTTTGGGCCTGAGTTTGGGGTTGGTGCCAGGAGGGGTAGAGGGAAAGACAATTCTGCGTGTCGACTTTGCGAGCAGCAGTTCGGCATTGAACCAGCAGAGACGGATTTTTACATCAGTTTATCCCAGTGTTAAAACCTGGAACGTTTCCAGGTTGATTCCCAGTGGTAGCTTTAACATTGTTGGCAAAATAATTTGCTTTAATCAAACTTTTAACAGGGGAATGTTTTACCACAGCATGTAGACCGCACACTGCGTTTCTTCCCTATTACATTACAATCAGCTGTGGTATTTATCAGAACAGATCTGTTTACACCCCAGCCAGCACCAGCCGGGAATTCCCATCAGTTTGTCCGACCAAAGCATGATCACAGCTTAATTTAAACTAAGATTTCTTCTCCCCTACTCTGATGGGGTTTATGTAGCTGTTCACAGAACAGAAAAGGAGGAAGTTTTGGGCAATGAACATGCACATCGGCCACTTTCGTTGACCAACATTCTTGCTGTGGTGGGTTCAGTCTCACTGGTCAACCTGGCTTTCATAAATCACAGAGCGCTACAGCACAGATACAGGGATTTAGTTTACTGTGTGTGTGAGGCCCATAGTCTAGTCCATGCTGCCAGCCCCCATTCCCCCCCACCCCCCACCATACCCTGTAATATTCCTGTTAGCTTTAAACATTTTCACACTGTAGCTCAAGCAAGTCTTCAAAAGATGGAAGCAAATACTTCATTGGGAAGGAGGACAAAGATTGTGTCCTTTTTGAAATCTGTGTCTATTAATCGAATAAAATACACAGTCACCACATTTTACAGTAAATTTCTTGAAGCAAGGGGGTGTCATCCTGTATCTTGGTTTTGGGACGTCCTCCTGACGTGAAATAAATGTAATTTTGTTATTGGTGTTTAGAGCACAGAATGTTAATAATCCTTGCATTTGATATAGCGCTTTTCACATCTTCTAGACGTCTCAAAGTGCTTCACAATATATACTGTCAAGTAGGGTCCGTCGATATGGAAATTTTCCGATTTAGATATATCGACGGGCTCGTATTGAGATCTACCGATATATCGATATTTTCGTACTGCGCATGCGCGCGCGTCGCAAGGTGCGCGCGTATTCGGAGGTGCGCGCGCATTCGGGGCCTATCTCCTCAGGAGGTAAATATCTCTCTGTGTGTGTCTCTCACACTCACTCTCTCCATCTCTGTGTTTTTCTGTCTGTGTCTCTGTGTCTCTCTCTCCTCTCTCACATCCCCCCCATCTCTATCTATCTGTATATTATAACATCCACCCCGTCTCCCCCCCCACCCGTCGGTCCCCCCCCCCGCCGTCCGTTTCTCCCCCCCATCCTGCCGCCGTCCCTCTCTCCCCCCATCCCTCCGCCGCCATCCCTCTCCCCCCCCCACCCCGCCGCCGTCCTTCTCTCCCCCCCGCCCCCCGCCGTCTCTCTCCCCCCCCCCCCCCCTACTCCTTGCATACCTGTATATTGTATTCGAGGACTATGAATACAATATGGGGGCTTGCACCTCGGTCTGTGCATTGTGTATAGAGATGAGCATTCTGGGTCTTGTAGATCGGGTGCATGCGCATTCCGATCTTTTTCGATATATCGACTTTTTGATATATCGATATTTTTGAAATGTCTATATCGGCATATCGATATGAAAACTATATCGGATATAATCGATATATCGCTGGACCCTACTGTCAAGTGAATTGACTGTATTTTTGTAGGCAAAAATATATTGACAATATGTTGACAAATGCCTGCACAAACAAGACTGTTCCACTAGTTCATTAGATCTTGCAGATACTTTCTTATTAAAAGTAATAATCCTTGCATTTGTTATGTAGTAACTGTGCAGATCCTGTAGTTTAGTGGTTAGAGCACTCGCCTAGCAAGTGTTAGACCTGGGTTTAATACCCGGCAGGGCGGAATGTTGGGTAAGTTTCCTTACTTCACACGCCTCTGTTTGCCTAGTATTAAGTAGGAACCCCGTTGTTCATCAATTGCCAGATCATTTTTCCGGGGATAATAATCCCTTTTAAAAAAAACATTTGGCCACTCAATCCACTGTTTGTGGGACGCTGCTGTACACAATTGGTTGCCACATTTCACCCACCAATATACAGTTAATTTACTTACAGTAAATCCTGTGAAGCGTTTTGTTTTGTCTCCTTAATGTGATATGTGTTGTATCAAATGCAAGGATTATTATTTTATATATTATAATAATCCTTGCATTTGGTATAGCGCTTTTTACATCTTCTAGACATCTCAAAATGCTTCACAGAATATATTGTAAAGTGAATTGTCTGAATACTTATGGGTGAAACGCGACAGCTCTGCCCTACAAACAGTTGTGGATTGAAATTACCTAATTTTTTTTAGGGATCATTAATAGGCGTGTGGAGTAAGGAAAGTTGACTAAGGTTTCACCCTGCCTGGTATTGAACCCTGGTCTCTCACTTGCAAGGCGAGTGCGCCAACCACTGAGCTACAGGACTCCCATCATTATATCCCAAAGTGAAAGACAAATTGCGCATGTGAGGAATGTTGTTTATCTGGTAAGAGCAGGGCTGTCATTAAGTTCTGGGTCATCTCTAGTGCCCTTTCCCAGTGCCCGTCTGCCTGGATTCTTCATTAAAAAGGAATGTGAGAGCTCCCAGCAATTCATAACCCCAAATAATACACAATTTCATCCCCAAGAGGTTTCAGACAACTTTATTACTATTGTGATGAATCGAGTTTCACATTAGCTCCCAAACCTTCCTGTGGAGAGAAAGCAACAAAATCGCTTTTTATTTCACTTGCTATATCTAAACCACAGCTTGAATCTCAGAGGAGTGTTTGGAGATGGCAGCCCGATGGGTAGGCAATAACACAGGGGGGCGAGGACCATTGTGGTTTTGCTAGAATGGGAAAAGAGTATTCAGTACAACTGGATTTTGCTGTTGATCTAACATTGTTTCCATCACTCCCTGCATCAAACCCACTAATAATTACAAGTAATAATAATAATGCATGCATTGATATATCACGTCATCACGTCTTCAAGACGACTCAAAGTACTTTACAGCATAGACTGTGAAGTGAATTGACTATATTTTTGGGGTGAAACTGCCCACAGCAGTGTCCCACAAACAGTCATGGATTGAGTGACCCAACTATTATGATTTTTTTGAAGGAATTATTACCCTAGGAAAAGTAATCCACCAATCGACTAACAACCAGTTTCCTACTTATGGTGAATATATTTATATTCTGTATATATTTATATATTATTATATCTGGTATATTCTGTGAAACGCTTTGAGAAATCTCCAAAGATGTGATGCAGCAATTATATTTCTGCTAGGTAAACAGAGGCATGTGGAGTAAGGAAACTTGCCTAATGTTTTGCCCTGCCAGTGAATCAAACCCAGTTCCTCTTGTTTCCGAGGTGAGCGCTCCAACTACAGTAAAAGCCCGTTTATCCTGCACCCTCGGGACCTGGCCAATGCCGGTTAAAGTGCGTGCTGGATATTCGGCCAAAAACACACAAAAAATGTTTTTAAAAAATACATCGTGCCGGATAAATTCTGGTTAATTGAATGGGGACCTTTTTTGATGTGCCAGTTATACGGAAGTTATGGTTGATCGGATCACGGATAAGCGGGCTTTTACTGAACTAAGCTACAGGACTGCATCTCTCTGTTCTCTCCTGAACTGGGAATCAGTTTTCCTTTCACTTCAGTTATGCTGTCGTTCACTACTGTGTGTGACTGTCTGTTTTTCACTTGTCCTGTGTAAGTGAGAAGGGATGGAAATCTCTCATGTGGCCACTCCGCAGCTAAACCAAGTTGGAGGTTGAAATAGCATTTGCTCATCGGAGACAGGGAATCCTTCTGTGCTTCGTGGCTTTGAGTCTCTGGCTACAATGCCTTTATGAGCTGCTCTGACTCTTTGCCCTTGACTCAGTATCGAATGCCTGACAAATAGCTGCTGCTGGCATTCATTGCAGTCTTCACACTACACTTTTACAAAGTGGCCCCAGTCTTGGAGTTGGCCTCACATATATCAAGAAATATCTGTCCCCAGAGGTGAAAACCTCTAACCTCACAACCTCACACAGCATCTCCCTGACTGATTGCTCTAGGACATTAAACACAATATAACTGGTACATTCATCATAAGCTTTTCATTTTCCTTGTCTGAGCTATGAATTACAGAGCTGATCTCGTCGCTTAAGTCTCCAGACAGATAGGCTGCATGGATGTACTGTCAAGGTTCTATTAGCACATGTGTGTGTGTATCTGTACGTGTATATTTGCACTTGTGTGTGTTTGCATGTGTGTGTGTTTGCACATGTGAGTGTTTGCACGTCTACGTGTTTGCTTGTGTGTGCATGTGTTTAGAAGCGTGTCTATTTGCTTGTGTGTGTATGTGTGTGCACATATGTGCCTGCGTGCGTGGCTGATGCTGAGTATGAAGTTATTGTTTCTCTAAGTGACAGAGACAGCAAAGTTTAAGGAGACTAGTGCTATGAGCCATGGGATGGGAACAAGCTAACAAGGATTGTATTTGAGTGCAGCGCAGTGTAGCCCAGGATGTTTGATTGAGTGGCAGGGAATGGGGGGGATTATAATAATAATATTAATCCTTACATTTGATATAGCGCTTTTCACATCTGTGAAGCTCAAAGCGCTTCACAGAATATATACTGTAAAGTGAATTGACTGCATATTTGTGGCCGAAATGTGACCGCCAATTGTGCACAGCAGTGTTCTACTGTAAAGATTGACCATTTTTTATTATTGGTTTTTTTTTTTGACGGATTATTATTAGGCGTGTGGAGTAAGGAAACTTGCCCAAGGTTTTGCCCTGACCTACCTGGATTCGAACACAGGTATCACGCTTGTAAGGCGAGTGCTCTAACCACTGAGCTACAGGAGCTCCAGATTGGTTGCTGTGGGTGTGGGTGGGGAAGAATCAGTGGCTGCTATATACAGAATACTCGCGCAGATCTCACAGACCAGGTGGTGTTGCTGCTCCAGAAAGCTTTGGGTGGTCATGATGAAGGGGTTGCTATGGCTACAGCAGGAGCTCAGAGATGGAGTCAGTGAGCTAACAGTGTGAGTGAGTCCCCAGGAACTCTCACCTGTGCGGAGTCAGGGTTTAGATTCATAGATTCATAGAATTTTACGGCACAAAAGGAGGCCATTCGGCCCATCTAGTCTGTGCCGGCTCTTTGAAAAGAGCGATTCAATCCCACTGCCCTGCCCGCTCCCCATAGCCTAATAGAACTGTTCTCCCTAAATAAAGATCTAATTCCCTTTTAAAAGTTGTTATCGAATCAGCCTCCCCCACCTTTTCAGGCAATGCATTCCAGATTCGAACAACTCGCTGAGTGAAAAAAATTCTCCTCAGCTCCCCTCTACTTCGCCTTGAAACTATTTTAAATCTGTGACCACGAGTCACAGATTCGCCCACGAGTGGAAATAGTTTTTCTCTATTTGCCCTGTCAAAACCCCTCATGATCTTATAAACCTCTATTAGGTCTCCCCTCAATCTTCTCTGCTCCAGAGAGAATAACCCTAGCCTATCTAGCCTCTCCTCATAGCTGAAGTCCCTCAATCCTGGCACCATCCTAGTAAATCTTCGTTGTACCCTTTCCAATGCCTTCACATCCTTTCTGTAGTGTGGTGACCAGAATTGAACACAGTATTCCAGCTGAGGCCTCACCAAAGTCTTATAGAGGTTAGTCAGCACTTCCTGACTTTTGTACTCTATACCCCTATTTATAAAGCCTAGTATCCCATATGCCTTCTTAACAGCCTTGTCTACCTGTCCTGCCACCTTCAACGAGTCACTAACACAAATCCCCAGGTCTCTCTGTTCCTTCACACCATTTAAAATTGTACTATCTAGCCTATATTGCCTCCCTTCATTTCTTCTCCCAAAATGCATCACCTCACACTTCTCTGCATTAAACTTCATCTGCCATGTGTCTGCCCACTTTACCAATTTGTCTATATCCTCTTGCAGATGGCTACTATCCTCCTCACTATTTACTATTCTCCCTAACTTAGTGTCATCTGCAAACTTGGAAACTGTACTCCGTACACCCAAGTCCAGATCATTGATGTAGATTACAAACAGCAATGGTCCCAAAACTGATCCCTGTGGCACACCACTGCTCACTTCCCTCCAATCTGAAAAACAGCCGCTCACTACAACTCTCTGCTTTCTGTCTCGCAGCCAGTTGTGGATCCACGCTGCCACTGTCCCTTTTACGCCATGGGCCTTTAATTTTCATGATCTTATAAACCTCTATTAGGTCTCCCCTCAATCTTCTCTGCTCCAGAGAGAATAACCCTATCCTATCTAACCTCTCCTCATAGCTGAAGTCCCTCAATCCTGGCACCATCCTAGTAAATCTTCATTGTACCCTTTCCAATGCCTTCACATCCTTTCTGTAGTGTGGTGACCAGAATTGAACACAGTATTGCAGCTGAGGCCTCACCAAAGTCTTATAGAGGTTAGTCAGCACTTCCTGACTTTTGTACTCTATACCCCTATTTATAAAGCCTAGTATCCCATATGCCTTCGTAACAGCCTTGTCTGTTACACGGATTTACACTGGGAAAAGCTCTCTCGCTGCCAGGATGGGTTGGGAGAGCAAGAGAGAGAGAGAATAGCTGTGTAGAGGGGGTACGAGGTATGCCTGTGTGAATTAGGCATTTGTGGTCTTAATTCACACCTAATTTGTGCATTTCGCTCGCAAATATACAGTCGATTCATTTTATAGTATGTTCTGTGAAGCGCTTTGAGATGTCTGGAAGACATAAAAAGTGCTACATCAAATGCAAAGATTATTAGTAATATTAGTTAATCACTGTCGAGATGATCTTTGAGTGTTAACTTGCTGATCAAGAATAAGAGAAATAATCTTTGCATTTTATATAGCGCCTTACTTATCATGCCGTGCCTCAAAGCGGTTCACAGAATATATATACTGTACTGTAAAGTGAATTGACTACATATTTTATAGCTGAAACCCGGTAGCCAATTACACACAGTAGTGTCCCACAAACAGTCATGGATTGAGTCACAAAATTATTATTTATTAGAAATTTATTTGAAAGGATTATTGCTCAAGAAAAAACAATTGGCCAATCAACCAACAACCAGATTCCTACTTGCTGCTAGGTGAATAAAGGCACGTGGAGTAAGGAAACTTGCCCAATGTTTCGACCTGTCTGGGAATTGAACGTAGGTCCTCTCACTTGCAAGGCGAGTATTCTATCCACTAAGTTGCAGGAATCCATGAATCCACCCTCTTTGACAGTTGGTTATTAACTGTAGGCAAACTGCTTTCAACAGTATTGAAGGAAGTGCCATTCATTCCAGCACTGCTGTCATTTTGCTGTAGTTTTGCTGTAATTATGCTGTAGTTTTCCTGTAGTTTTTGCTGCAATTTTGCTGTAGTTTTGCACTCCGAGGGTTAACAACAGAGCAGGAAAATGCTGGTTGCCACAATCCATCACATTTCACAAGGGAGGTGTCCACCTGTTGGATCTTTGCCTTAAAATATCCCTCATTACCATTGCCAGCTGTCTAATTGCCACTTGCATATATTGAGCGTCATAATAATAACAGCTCATGAATTACTGTACTGTGTGTGTGTCTGTCCCAGGGCTCCGCCACAGGGCTTCATTATTTTTCTTACAGCACATCTGCCCATCGCTCTAGTGTTTTATACTGAGTTGCACATTATAATTACATCCAAAAACTGAAATTAACAGCATAGTAAGATAGAGTGTAACGGTAACCCTCGTGTTTGATATAGTGCCTTATTATGTCTTTGAGGCATCTCATAGTGTTTCACAAATTTTACTCTAAAAGGAATTGGCTATATTTTGTGGACAAAACACAATAGCCAATTGCGCACAGCAGTGTCCCACAAACAGTCGTTTGTGATCAAATAATTAGTATTTTTATTTAGTTATGGAGGAATTATTACCCCAGGAAAAGAGATCTGCGAATCGATTAATAACCGGGTTCCTACTTACTGCTAGGTAAATAGAGACATGTGGAATAAGGAAACTTGCTTAATGTTCCACCGTGCCTCTTGTTTGCAAAATGAATGCTCTAATCAATAAGCCACAGGACTCTTGAGTTCAAGAATAATGTTGGTAAATGAGAGGGACACAGAGTGCATCATCGATATTGAGACTGGGTTCAGTCATGGGGCTTGTCTGAACGAGACGGCACATTGCTGAATGCTAAACCTAAAGTGTTCTCATAACTGCGCATTAGTCATCAGGGAGCAGCCAAGCCTTTCAACAACAACAACAACAACAACAATTTACATTTATAGAGCGCCTTTCACGTCGGGAGGACGTCCCAAGGCGCTGAACAGGAGGCGTGTGACCCGAGCTGGGAGGGGAGTGTTTGGGAAGGGGTGAAACACGAAGTGGAGGTAAAAGAGTTCGGGGTGGAACAAAAGGCACGATCGAAGAGGAAAGTCTTCAAACCGGCCTTGAAAGAGGAAAGGGAAGAGACGAAACGGAGGGATTGAGGGATGGCATTCCATAAGGTGGGAGCGGAGAAACTGAAGGCCCTCCGATGTTTGGGCGGGGGGCTTGGAGCAGGCCAAGTCCTGTTGAACGGAGGGTCCGGGTGGGCGTGTAGGGGGAGAGTAGATCGGTTAAGTAGGATGGGGCAAGGCCGTGTAAGGCCTTGTAGGTGAGGACGAGGATCTTAAACTCGATCCTCTGGAGGATGGGGAGCCAGTGGAGACGGGCGAGGGTGGGGGTTATGTGGTCGCGGAGGCGGGTGCGGGATAGTACACGGGCGGCAGAGTTTTGGATGGCCTGCAGCCTATGAATGGAGGAACTGGGGAGGCCGACTAGGAGAGAATTTCCGTAGTCCAGCCGTGAGGTGATGTATGCATGCACAAGTGTTTCGGCAGCGCGGGGGGTAAGATAATTACGGAGCCTGGCAATGTTGCGCAGATGGAAATAGGCGGTGCCGGTCAAGGCGCGGATGTGGGGGAGGAAGGAAAGTTTTTGATCGAACATGATGCCGAGGTTCCTGATTGGCTTTGTGAGGTGGAGAGTGCAACCTTGGATATTGAGGCTGGCAGCGCCCGATGTGCGGAGGCGCTGGCTTGAGCCAATCAGGAGGGCCTCGGTCTTATTCACGTTCAATTGCAAAAAGTTGTCCCTCGTCCACGACTCGATGTCGGACAGACATGCTGTCAGAACATCGATCGTCTGGGGGTTGAGGGATGAGGCAGAAAGGTACAACTGGGTGTCATCCGCATACATGTGGAAATTTACCCCATGTCTGCGGATGACGTCACCCAGAGGGAGCGTGTAAAAGATGAAAAGGAGGGGGCCTAAAACAGAGCCCTGAGGGACGCCGTGGGAAACTGTGCGGGGGTTTGAAGAAAAACCATTGGAAGAAACAAAATGTAAACGGTGGGTCAAATAAGAATGGAACCAGTCAAGGACTGTGCCTTGAAGGTTGAGGTGGGAGGAAAGACGTTGAAGGAGGATGGTGTGATCGACTGTGTCGAACGCAGCAGACACGTCAAGGAGGACGAGGAGGCAGAGGGAGCCCTGGTCACAGGCGGTTAGGATGTCATTTGTGACCTTAACCAGGGCAGTTTCTGTGCTGTGGATAGGGCGGAAACCTGATTGGAGGGGTTCAAAAAGTGAGTGATTTGAAAGGAAAGAGCGGAGCTGGGAGGCAACCACTCTTTCAAGGACCTTGGATAGAAACGGGAGATTGGAGATGGGTCGATAACATGATGGTTGCGACGCATCAAGGGAGGGTTTCTTCAGGATAGGGGTGATGGTGGCTGTTTTAAGGGAGGTAGGGACGGCACCTGAGGAGAGGGAAAGGTTAATAGTGTCAGAAATGAGCAGGGCTAACAAATGGAGCTGGGTGCGGAGGAGTGGGGTGGGGATGGGGTCCAATGAGCAGGTGGTGGGTTTCATGGAGGTGATTGTTTTTGTGACTGAAAGCGGGGTGGTGGGGTTGAAAGTGTGAAATGGGGGGTGAGTAGGGGTTGAGGTAGCTGATGAGGGCGCGGAGGTGGAGGAGTGGTGGGGGGAGGAAACCGCAGAGCGGATTTTCTCAATTTTAGACTCGAGGAAATCCAGCATCTCCTCACAACGAACGTTTGAGGAGAGGATCTGCGAGGTGAGGCGGTGGGGGGCGGGCGGAGGAGCTTGTTGGTGGTGGCGAAGAGGAGGCGGTGGTTGTCCTTCGCTTCCAGGATTATCCTGGAGTAGAAGGCTGATTTGGCGGTGGCTAGGGCGGAGCGGTAAAATTTGATGCGGTCCAGCCAGATTTGCCGGTGGACCGTGAGGCCAGATTTGAGCCAGTTGCGTTCAACTGCTCTCACTTGGCTTTTGAGGGAACGGAGGTGAGTTGTGTACCACGGTGATGATCGGGAATGGGAGACGGTTTTGGAGGTGAGGGGGGCCAGGGTGTCGAGGGTAGTGGAGAGGGTGTTGGAGGCGGAGGATGGGTCGGTACAAAAAGAATGCCATTGTGGGAAGAGGTCGGAGGTTTCTAGGGCAGAGGTGAAAGTTTGAGGGGGAATCTTCTTCCAGGGCCGGTAGAAGATGGTGGTGGGTTTGGAAGTGGAGGGGGGAGGGATAGAGGTGTTGCAGGAAATGAAAAAATGGTCGGAAATGGCCTTGTCTGTGATGGTGACGCCAGAGACGTTGAGGCCTCGGGTGATCACTAAATCGAGAAGATGGCCGTGAGTGTGGGTGGCAGTGTTAATATGCAGTCTTTCAGCGCAGTCTTTGGGATTAAAATTAACAAGAGTGCTCAACCGTCACAAAATGAAGTGAGAGGGTGCGAGATGGAATTAAGGATTACAATTATTATAAAGTGCAGAACACAAATCCCAATCAGTTAGTGCTGAAAGTTAACAAGCAAAGGTGTTTTTGTACATCCACATTAGTTAGATGCTGCAGGGATATTCTGTGCTGTTGGAGATATTCAAAGTTCTGGAGATATTCAGTGCTTTAGATGCTGTATCAGGCCAGCTCACAGTGCGGAATCTCATGCATTGTTTCTGTAAAATGAACCGATGAAAAGCAGAAGACATGAAATTAAATCTGGTTTAATCAAAGGTTGAAAATCAAAAGGAAAATGAATTCTGATTGAGTTTGCGGCTGTTCATTACCCTTGTGCCCTACACAATCATTCGATCTAATGAAAAGCATCTTCATATATCAGGCAACGCTGTTATAGCATTACACAACAACCTTGGTGTGCGACTGACTTTTTGTGTTGGCCATAAAAGCGATGTGATTTCTCGAAACGTCCCTAGGGTCTGTAATCACAGAATAGGTCGCTGTTTATTTGATATTATTAAATACAGTCTGTTCTGGTTGTGATGAGAATCCTAGAGCTTCAGGTGAGATGGGCTGTTTTCTCTTTAGACCTCTTGACATATGTCTGAGATGGGATTAATGAGATTCAGGTCATTGAACTGTCTCTTCACCTCTGCGCTCAGTGGCCAATAGAATTGTCTGACAATCAGAGGCAAAGGATGGGGAATGGTGGTCGAGAAGAGCAGGCAAGGTCAGGAGGAGAATATTGAGGGACTTTGTTGATTTCCTATGGGGATCAGAGCATGTGTTTGTAGATATTTCCCTCAGGAGATTGGCTTGATATGTAGTGAATGATGTGTGGAAGGAGCACTTGGATGGTCTTCCTGACATCCTCATGTTACGGGGGGAGGTGGAGGGAGCTGTTCTTGAGTGGCATTGGCAGAGATCTGGGCTGTCAGTGGAGGGAAAACAGGCATTATTGTAATCCCGTCAACTGGCTCGGACAGTCACACTGGGTCAGATGAATGTAGGTTCAAGCCCCACATCGGCTGATGTCTCAGTTCAATGCTGGAAGCATTACATTACCCAAGTTGCCATCCTGCAGATCAGACGTGATACCGGATTAACCAGCTACTACAGTTTTCAGAAAGTTAGGGAAGCGTCTTTTGGAATTTGACAGCTAATGGCACTATGTCAATTACAAAGATTCTTTTAATAAAAGTTGAGCACGACTGGCATTCTCAGTCTGAGCTACCAAAAGCTTCCAGTCTAGTGTGAGAGCAGGAATTCCTCATTCCATTCATTGTTGTCAGCCCTCAGGTCCTGGAATGGAGATTAACATTTGCTGAAGCACCCTCCCAGCTGAACTGTAGACGTTTGTTTTGGTTAAATTACTACTTGTTAATGCGTTTGCTGTTTATACTCTCCCTGAGCTTTAATGCCCTGAGGGCTGGAGTTTAAGGCAAGGGTCACCGCAATGCACATGGCTACCCTTAGTAGTAAAGTAAGGTGAGACGTGTGGTAACACAGCCTACTATCTGCACAGCTCTTGATTGGAGCTTTTGCTCTCTGCCTTTGAAAGGACAGAAGTGAGATCCAGTATATGGTGTTCCTGGTCTGTGGCACGGGATTGAGGGAGAATGACCTGCTCTACAGATGAGAGGAATGTACAGTGATCCTCAGCGTGTATCAGAAACAGCCTCACCAAGCTCCACTAGGCCCTGCCAGGCTAGGTGTGATTTATACTACCTCACCGACTGATTGATCTGTCCGTATATCTTCCGTGAGAGATGTCAGAAAGGCTGAAATGATTACAATATAAACTGCTCCAATTGATTTGTCAGGGATTCATTTCACAGCAGGTCAGAGCCGTGCCCTCACCTTGGAAAGATTGATAGTCCTTTTCATTAACGACTTCACAACCCAATCACACAGTCTGAGATGTAACATTAGTATCGTGTGCTCTGGGCGAGGAGCCTGGTTTCAGTGCAGTGCTCCACTGTAGACCTGCCTCCCTCACTGCCAAACTGCACAAAGTGAGTGGGCCAAATCCCTTTCCATTCACATGCACGGATAGAATTCCAATCTAAAACAGCTTCCCATTCACAAGGACTGAATCCCCAATTGTCACCTGTATACAGACAAACTAATCACTGACCAGCCTGCATAGCGTTCATTTATCCATTCCCCCACCCCACATCCCCCATATATGGTGCCTGGCATAGGGAGGAATTCCCACAGAGGAACTTAAATTTCTGACAATGTTTTAAAACCTGACATTTAGCTTTGCAAGTAAACCTAGGGTTACATTTGATTGCTGACAAACTCATGTACAGCCTGTGGTTCTTTGTGCCTACAAGGTTCAGCAGTTTATAGAAATCCTCACCCACACAGGATGCTTCGCATTAATTGTATCTTTATCTGGTTTCATAATGTTTATTCATTCCCTCCCCCACACCATACCAGGCAGACCTGTTACATGTGCAAGTGTTCAGTAGACACTGAGTTTGGTTGCTTGGTTTCCTTTTTTTGTTTGATTCTTGGCTCCACTCGAACCTTCCCATGAATATCAGCAAAACATTGAACTACAATTGTATTTCTCTTCAGAAATGGGGCTCCTTAAGGAAACGCGGGCAGAATAGGACACAGTGTCCTTGGCAATCTAAGCAATCGTTTCACAACTTTCCCGTCCGGCTTCCAAATCCCCAAGTAAAGGTCGCAATCTGCCGGAGCCGTCTCACTAGATGGGATTTGGAAATGTGGAGGCAAATGGTGTGAATAGCCCCTTTCACAGCAGTGTGTGGGGCAGAGACTGAGTGCAAGGCTTGCTTTCAAAGGGTATAACTTGCGAGTGGAGGAGAAGAATGAACTCGGACCTGCTTCACTATTATGGCAGCTCACGGATGTGCTTGATCTTTTTTTCACTCTGTTTCCCAATTTAATAATAATAATCCTTGCATTTGATCTAGCACCTTATCAGACGTCTTAGAGCCGTCGCAAACACTTCACAGAATATACTGTAAAGTAGGGTCCGTCGAGATGGAAATTTTCCGATTTAGATATATCGATGGGCTCATATCGAGATATACTGAAATATCGATATTTTGGGGGTTTTCGTACCGCGTATGTGCACGCGGCGCGCGCATTCAGAGTGCACTCGCATTCGGGGTGCGCGCGCGTTCCGGGTGTGTGTGCATTCCGGGTGCGCGTGCATTCGGGGCCTATCTCCTCAGGAGGTAAATATCTTTCTCTCTCTGTGTTTCTCACTCTCTCCATCTCTGTGTTTTTCTGTCTGTGTGTCTCTCTCCCTCTCTCCTCTCATATCCCCCCCATGTCTATCTATCTGTATATTATCACATCCACCCCGTCTCTCACCCCGCCGTCCCTCTCTCGCACCCCCCACCCCCGTCGTCTCTTTCCTCCTCACACCCCCCGCCGTCTCTCTCTCCCTCCCCCCCCCAGCCCTCTCTCCCCCTCCCCCCAGCTGTCTCTCTCCCCCTCCCCCCAGCCGTCTCTCCCCCTCCCCCCAGCCGTCTCTCTCCCCCTCCCCCCAGCCGTCTCTCTCCCCTTCCCCCCAGCCGTCTCTCTCCCCCTCCCCCCAGCCGTCTCTCTCCCCCTCTCCCCCCAGCCGTCTCTCTCCCCCTCCCCCCAGCTGTCTCTCTCCCCCTCCCCCCAGCCGTCTTTCTCCCCTTCACCCCCACCCCCCCAGCCGTCTCTCCCCCCCCCCCCACACCCCTTGCATACCTGTATATTGTATTCGAGGACTATGAATACAATATGGCGGCTTTGCACCTCGGTCTGTGCATTGTGTATAGAGATGAGCATTCTGGGTCTTGTAGTGCAGTGTGCGTGCATCCTGATATTTTACCTCGATTTTTCGATATATCGATATGAAAATTATATTGGTTTTAGCGATATATCGATATATCGCCGGACCCTACTGTAAAGGGAATTGATTGGATATTTTATTGGAATTAGGTTTTTAAAATAATAAAAGGATTCAATAGCGTAGATACACAGAAACTATTTTCTCTGATTGGGGAATCCAGAACACGGAGGGCATCGTCTTAAAATTAGAGCTGGGTCATTTAGGAGTGAAATTAGGAGACAGATTTTCACTCATAAAGTATCTGGATCTGGAAATCTGGATCCCCACTGACCTAACAAAGTGACCTAACAAACAAAGTATAGTAGAACTACTTTCTTGCTACTCTGACCTAACAAACTTTGTTTGTTAGGTCAGAGTATCAAGGGATCAAGGGGCAACAGTGGGTAATTGGACTTAAAGTACAGATCAACCATGATCTTATGGAGTGGCAAAACAGGATTGAGGGGCTGAATGGCCTCCTCCCAGTTTTAAGAACATAGGAATTAGGAGCAGGAGTAGGCCATTCGGCCCCTCAAGCCTGCACCACCATTCAATAAGATCATGGCTGATCTATTCTAGCTCTACCTACCCGCCTTATCACCATATCCCTTAATCCCTTTATCCATAAGAAATCTATCAATCTCAGTCTTGGAATATGTTCAAGGACTGAGCATCTACAGCCCTTTGGGGTAGAGGATTTTATGTTTCTATTATTATTACAAACAATGTGGGCTGTTGGTTTGCGCATTCTAGTTTTCATGAATTAGAATCAGCTGTAATAAATCACACAGTATATTTTGCGCTTTGATGAACGATCCACTCTCTTTGTCACCTGTAAACACTTCATGTCAGAGAATAATAATCCTTACATTTGATATAGCACTTTTTGCGTCTTCTACGCATCTCAAAGCGCTTCATGGAATATACTGTAAAGTGAATTAACTATTTATGTGCGAAACATGGCAGCCAACTGTGTACAGCAGTGTCCCTTCAGGCCTTCATCCCTCCCTCCTCCCGATCTGGAAAACTTCAGATCCAATGAGAACGAAGGGGCTAAAATCAACCCAGAGGAATGGATGGGCCTTCAGTCCAGGGGTAACAGTGTACATGGCACGTACACTTCAGTCACTTATGTTGACGGGTTCTCTGTGCTTCTGGGCAGGTCGCTGAAGGAAGCAAAGACATCCCTCTGGGGTCACTGATTGCTTTGATGGTGGAGGAGGGTGAGGATTGGAAGCAAGTGGAAATACCTGCCCAGTCGGTCACTCCAGCTCCCGCCCAGCCCTCAAATACCCCACCAACAGAGCCCCAAGCATCCATCACCAGCAAAGTGCAACACTTAGGCCTAACCGGCAAAGCCAAGTGAGTATGATTTTTTAGTTTCATTTACCTTTAATAATAATACTCCTTGCATTTGATACAGCGCCTCATCTCGTCATCGAAATGTCACAAAGCGCTTCACAGAATATACTATAAAGTGATATAATGAAAGAGCGGGGGAGTGGGACTGATTGGAAAGTTCTTCCAAAGAGCCAGCATTGGCACGGTAGGCCAAATAGTCTCTTTCTGCGCTGTAGGAATTCTATGATTCTAATCTATGAATTGACTGTATGTTTGTGGGCGAAACGTGGCAGACAATTGTGCACAGCAGTGTCCCACAAACAGTCGTGGATTGAGTGACCAAATTCTTATCATTTTTTAAGTGATTATTACTTCCAGAAAAGCGATCTGCCAATTGACTAGCCAATTGATTATTTACGGCTAGATAAACAGAGGTATGTGGAGTAAGGAAACTTGCCCAACATTACAACCTGGTCGGGAATCAAACCCAGTCCTCTAACCACTGAGCTACAGGACTGCACAACAGAATCAATCAATCAATCAATCCTTACATTTATATAGCGCCTTTCATGTCGAGAGGACATCCCAAGGCGCTTTAGAGTTAGGTAGGGACAAGAGCAGGGAGGGAGGGGTCGGGGCAGGATGAAGAAGAGTAGGAAAATTAACTATATTTGTGGGCAAAATGCGGCAGCCAAATTGCGCACAGCAGTGACCCACAAACAGTGATGGAAGTGGGATTATGGGAAAAGGGGGTGAAAGATGGCCAGGGGAGGGGTCGGGATAGAGGGAAGGAGAGCAGGAAAGCTGACTGTATATTTGTGAGCAAAACGCTACACTTATTCATAATCTGTTAGTTTTGATCGGCTTAAGAGGATTGTTTTCCTCAACAACATGTTCACCACATGTTGATGTCCAGCCTGTACTCTCCTTGCTTCGGGCACCCTTCACCCCAACCATTAGTTGCCAAGGTTTTAGACTCCAGTTCCCTGTCCTCCTGAACTCTCCTCCGAAACTAGCTTTGCCTTGCAGAGAGATTAACATGCAGTGTAGATGCTGAGCAGACCACAGTCTGGTGACTTGTGTTGTATTTCAGAAGGAATCTCCTGAATATACTCAATCTATTCGTTCAGCTCATTTGCTTTTCGTTCCTGACTTGACTTGTTCTCTTTTGTGTTGTTAACAGTGTCCGCCTGAGTCCAGCCGCTCGGCAGATCCTCCAAACCCACGGGCTTGACCTGAATGGAGCTGCCCCCTCTGGGCCACGAGGGATCTTCACAAAGGAGTACGTAACAACAACAACAACTTGAGTTTACACGGCGCCCCTCACGCAGGGTAGCGTCCTGGAACTCTTGCAGTGTCAGAGCACGATGCCAAGCCGGGGATTGGGGGGGGAGGGAAGTGGGGGTGACCTTAGACGCAGTTGAACGGAAAGCGATCCGAAAATGGGGAAGGATTGGGCAAGGTGGAGGGAGAGTATTCCAGAGTTTCTAAGCTCAGTGGCACGAGGGCCAAGCAAGAAGGACACGCGTAAGCTTGCAGTTGCCACTAAGGAAAGCAGCACATGGTCGATCACCTTGTTATTCGCTCCTTTTATCTTAGTCAGTCCATCCGTCAGAGGGCTAGGCTAGGATCAGTGCTGCCGGTGCAGTGAGATGTATGTGCAGTGTTTTAGCTCAGCCTGTTTGGTAATCAGCAGTAAAGACCACATGGTGGCATTGATGCTGTTTGTGTGCACAGTGTGCGGAGCTATTTAGATGACATCGGAGCTGGAGTTGAACGGCGCCGTGTGAAAGTCTGTTAAATACATGGTGCCTGGAATCACGGCAGCTCAGTACTTTAACCCACATTTGATTGTAGGATTGAGGGAGAGGTGACAGTGGAATTGCCTATATTACCCCACTGGTTACTGGATTGCTTCGTAGTTAACAGCGGAAATCTTAATCCATTGCCACAGGCACCCGCATTCTCACATTCTAACACAAAATATTCACAAAGTAACATCCGTCGGCTATCACACACGCACTCGCGCACACACCCCCCCACACACACACACACATAAGCTCTTGCATATGCTCTCACATATGCACACACATGCACATGCTCAAACACAGGCCCAACAAATGCCTACACACACAGACTACACACATGTGTGCACGCACACACAACATTGCTATCGCCACAGCAGTGGCAGTATGTCCAGTCTTTTGACTGTTGACAGCCATTGTCTTATTGTGCAGACAGCATACCACAGATGGAAATCAAATGTTTATGTGGGTCAGAAAAATCTTCCCTCTTTTTGTCGTGTTTACTACCTGATTTCCGCCGCATTCACAAGAATATTCACAGGAACATTTCTCCTTCCCGCCCTGCGCCCACACAAAACACATTCTTTTATGTTCTTGAAAGCAGGGCTGGGTTGATGTTGGGACAAGATTACTGTGGACAGCAGGTGGTGTGCTCTAATGCCCCTTAGTCTGAATTAAATTAGGTAATGCGTTTGTTGGGTTCTGACCTGCCTCTAAACACATTCACAGCTCTGCTTTCCAATAGCGATTGAGCATTAATTCCCTGGTGAGTTCACACCCACCCAGAGCTGGATACTATTGCTAACCTGCAACTACTGTTCCTGCAATAACAGCACTCACACTTGGTCTGGGACAGTAGCCTCTCCTGCCACTTTCTATTTTCTTTTTGAGGAGTGGAGGCCTTTTAGTGCATTTGACATAGCGCTTTTCTAGACGTCTCAAAGCGCTTTACAGAATATACTATAAAGTGAATTGACGGTATATTTGTGGGCGAAACGCAGCAGCCAATTCCACACAGCAGTATCCCACATACAGTCGTGGATTGAAATGACTGATTTATTATTATTTATTTTTGAGGGATTATTATTTGCCGTGTGGAGTAACTTGCCCAAGGTTTCACCCTGCCTGAAATTGAACCCAGGTCTCTTGCTTTTAAGACGAGTGCTCTAGCCATTGAGCTACAGGACTCCACAAACAAATAAAGAGGCTGTGTGCGTAGAAAGGATCGATGCAGTAAATTGTGGAGACCCGTATAAACAGCCATCTGCTGAGTAATGAGGTGATTAACCTGGTGTTGGGAGTGGGGGTGAGAACAGTGAGCTCATCTGGGCCGGTTACATAAATGCACACTACAGGGATCAGGGCGGCCTGGGTACACAACACAGCACTGATCCCATCCCAATTAATGCACACATAAAGACAGCTCTACGTTTAGACACGGGGAGGAATTAAAAAGTTTTGTGCTGCGAAGAGTTGATTGGATGAATTGAATGAATAAATGTGAGAATGTGTTTGGGTGTTTCCAGGAATAGGAACAACTGTGGCTGAGGTGGGGAGCAGAATGATCTTGGAATCCATGTCACAGAGCGTTTCACAGGAGCTTAACCAGTGTCTGTCATATTGACGTTCCTGTCAGTGAGGCTTTACTGAACACTCCTACTCGCCAAAACACATCCCACATATCAAATCATGCATATTCCACACCTAACACAGCAAGTTCCCAACACTCACTGAGAACTCAGTGATCCCTCACCCAAAACAAGAATGAACATTAATAATAATCCTTGTTTTTGATATAGAGCCTTATTCTTGTTGTGTTTTTTTGTGAATTATTGTGTTTTTTTGTAAACTACATTCACAGAGTGCCTTTCACGTCGGGAAGACATCCCAAAGCGCTGAATAGTCAGTTCGGACCCGAGCAAGGAGGAGGGGCAGAGTAGGGGGAGGGGAGGAAGAGAGTTGGGAGGGTAGCAGAAGGCACGATTGAAGAGGTGTATCTTGAGACTGGCCTTGAAGGAGGCAAGGGAGGAAGCAAAGCAGATGGACTGTGGGATCGAGTTCCAAAATGTGGGTGCAGAGAAGCTGAAAACTCGTCCACCAATGTGGATTTATGTGTGAATAACTGTTGGGATGAGCTTTGACTCTTGTTGGTCAGAAATAATAATAATAATCCTTACATTTTTGATACAGCTCTTTATCACCTTATCACCGATTCGTCCACATGTACACAGTCAATTCACTTTACAGTATATTCTGGGAAGTGCGTTGAGACGTCTCGAAGATGTGAATCAAATGCAAGGATTATTGTTATCATGTTTTCGAGAAATCTCAAAGCGTTTCACAGAATATACTGTAAACTATGATGAATGTATACAGTATTTTGGGGACGAAATGTGGAAGCCAAATGCACACAGCCGTGTCCCACAAATAATAGTAGATTGAGTGACCAAATTATTTATATATAGTAAAAGCCCGTTTATCCGGCACTCTCAATGCCGGTTAAAGAGCCTGCCAGATATTCAGTCGAAAACGCCAAATCCAAATTTTTTTTCAATGCATTTTTCTGGATAAATTCTGAGTAATCAAATGAGGACTTTTCTTTGTGATGCCGGTTCCACGGAAGTTACAGGATTATTACCCGCTGAGAAACCAATCCACCAATCGACTTAAAACCAGGTTCCTACTTAGTGTTAAGTAAATAGAAGAATATCAAGTAAAGAAAGTGCCTAGGGTTTTTCCCTGCCCAGGAATCGAACCCAGGTGCTCTAACTATTATGCTGCTCGTCTCCAAGTTAACCTTTATGGTGGAACTATCTGTAACTGAAATTCCTCCCAGTCTCAGGTGGTAAGACTCTGATGTAACCAATTTCACAACAAAATTTAAGATTTCATTAAAATTGTTAGAGGAAATCTTAAATTTGTTCTAATTGGGAAGTTGTTTTGACAGTTGTTAAAAAGTAACTCTGGTCATTGCTCAAGATAGCCACTAGGGGGAGGAGCAGGCTGACGATCCTGAGGGAAGCCACATGGATGAGAAATTGAGTTTCCTCTCCGCTATCAACGAGAGAGACAATTCCATTGGCAGATATGATTGTGGAGTCCGATAGCTTAGTGGTTAGAGCATTCGCTTCGCAAGTGAGAGTACTTGGGTTTGATTCCTGGGCAAAGGGAAATATTGGGCAAGTTTCCTTACTCCACATTCCACTAAGTAGAACCCGGTTGTTAGTTGATTGGCAGATCGCTTTTCCGGGGAAAATAATCCTGTAAAAACATTTTAAAAAATACAATTTTGCCTCAATTGAGGCATTTCGCCCACAAATATACAGTCAATTTTTCTACTCTCCTTCATCCTGTAACCCGTCGCCCCCCCCCCCCCCCACCCACCGCCCTTGTCCTTACCTGACGTACAGCGCCTTTGGATGTCCTCTCGATGTGAAAGGCGCTATATAAATGTAAGTTTTGATTGATTGAGTGCCCTATCCACTAAGCTACAGAGTTCCCATTGTAACTTCTTAATAGTAATTACTCTTACATTTTAATAATAATGTGGATAAGGAGAGCAAGCATTTCATGCATTCTGAGTTTAATTCTTGGAGGTACTATGACCTTAATTTTAAGATATTCAGCCAGTCTTTCAGTTTCATTTCCAACCAAGAGCAATCTTCTGCTGGAGGAACAATCTAAGTTTCTGTTTGCTGTGAGAGAGAGCGCGCAGGCCAAAATGATTGAGATTCATACTGATCAGTGTCCAAGCCAGGTTTCCCCAGCGACAGCCCATGCACACTGAGCCCCTGAAGGAACGTTCATTTTATACAGCCATGCTTTGCAGATTAAACAGAAATGTTCCCCATTACGGCTCTTAAGCCTCAAAGCTTTGTGTCCAGTCTTTATACAATAACATGATGCTGTGTTCTCTGCGATATCATTCACTTATCTACTCCCTCCTTTGTTGTTTGTAGAAGTTGAAAGTTGTTTTTTCACCATGTTTAAAGTAGAGCCCTAGCTGTTAATAGTAACCAGCCTGTGTATACAGTATGGAGTTTGTATCTCATATTAATATGGGTGATTTGGATAGAAGGAAGCTAAATATTTTCCTTAAATTAAGGATGTTGCCTGGTTCCTCTCTCGCTGCTCATCTGTTACCAGGTAAAGACATCTGGAAGACGTGAAACGTTCTGCTTCTAATGCAAGGATTATTATAAGATTATTATTATTTTGAATTTACAGGTGCTTCAAAAAGTTATTATCCAACATTTATCACCAACTCTTCAATAATAATCCTTGCATTTGACAAAGTGCTTTTCACGTCTTCTAGACATCTCAAAGCGCTTCACAGAATATATCAAGTGAATTGACAATATATTTTGTCGGTGAACAACTGGGTTCCTACTTAATGCTAGTTAAACAGCCTACTAGAGTCAGGGAGTTTGCCTAATATTTTGTCCTGCCCAGGAATGGAAACCCAGGTTCTCACATGATGCAAGTGGTCTAACCACTAAACTACAGGTTACAGGTTAGATTGCTAGCTTGTCACTGAGAAACTCCTGTTGTATTTCACAGAGATGCACTGAACCTGGTGAAGCAGAGAGGGACCGTACCACAACCCAGCACACCCGCCCCTGTGCCACCCTTTGCTGCCACGGCTGCTCCCACTGCCCCTCAAGCAGCTCAAAGTCTCCCTGGATACCCCAGGCCCATGATACCACCAGTCTCAGTCCCCGGACAGACGCCAGCCATGGTAGGTGTTTATAGACTGAATAATAATCATTATGTTTACATTTGATAAAGTGCCTTTCAAGTTGGTAGGACGGCCAAAGTGTTACACTGTGAGTGACTGCTTTTTGTGGGCAAACGCGATAGGAATTAAATTATATTGTGTAAACTAAAGGTTAAAAAAATCCAATGTGTAAATCGTACGCCACACAGCCGTCAACCTGCACTTATCAACCGTGCCGCTGTGTGTGGTGAGACTGAGTGGTGCTGTGTCTATATATAATCAGTTAATGATGGGTATGGATTTTGATGCTTTGTTCAGGTTATTGTGTTTAAAGAGTGAGTGTTGTCATCAATGGCCTCAGGCCAACATCAAATTGCTGTATAGCACCACAAGGCTGGAAATCTTATTCTTTATTATCATGGTGTTTAGTTTTAACCACAGCTCCTTCAATGTTGTCGGAATGTAAAGAAACCGGGTGCAATGCAATCAGTTCTTCATTCTGAAAACAATTGTGATCCTTCATTGGTAGCGAGTGGCTAGGTGTTTGGTTCACTGGATATGTATATATTGGGAGTGAAAGTGAAGCAGTGAATAGATCATCAGCACCGCCCAGGTGAAGGACGAAAGCTTAGTCAGAAACCATTCTAATGATTTCTTTCTACCCAGAGCTGGGGGCAGGAACTTGACATGAGCTACTGTGCTTGTGAGGATGCCTTGTAAAAACATTCTTTTGCTTTTCCAATCATTTTGTTTGTATTTTGCTGAGGCGATTTCTGAGCTGTGAGGGAATAGATACTGCTGTAATTGCTGCTGTGTCCAGAGGTGGTTTGTGGTCTTGTGGGCTTTGTGTTGAAAGCTGTGAACGATGATACCTCAGGCCCACGATACCACCAGTCTCAGTCTCTGGACAGTCTTTGACCACAGCTACACAGTGGGCTATAGCTCGCAATAGAGACACATACAGCAGTCACACCATTGTCCCACCACCAGCAATGACAACAACAACAACTACAACAAAATTACATTTGTATAGCACCTTTCATGGAAGGAGAACATCCGGCAAGCCATAGGTGTTTAGATTCAAATTAGACGTCTTCAGCTTTAAAACAAACTGAAGGAAATGTGTGGTTACATTTGTTTTTAAAACAAGTTTGCTACAAAATAACCATAATTATAAACTTCCTGTAGGTCCGGGCAAAAAAAGCAGTAGGTGCTGAGAGTGCTTCAGTTAGATCATTCAGAACTCTGTAACCCATGTCCTCTCCCACACCAAGCAACGTTATCCTATCACCCTCATCTGACTCCTCTGGGTTCCCATCAAATAGAGGATACAGTTCAGGATCCTAGTCCTAACCTTCAAAGCCTTCCATGGCCTTGCTCACCTTACCTCTGCGACCTCCTAATCCCCTACCAATCTGACCGCTCTTCCACTCAGCAGACTTCAGCCTGGTTCAACTCCCCCACGTCATCTGCCCTACTGTTGGCGAGCGAGCCTTCAGCCAGTCTATCCCCAAACTCCATCCCGCAGTCCCTCCCTTGACTCCTTCAAGATCCATCTGAAGACCCTCCACTTCGACCTTGTCTTTGGCCACTCCTTCCCTCACTGCGCTCCACCATCCCTGATACTGACCCTTAGCTCGGATCTGAAACACTGACTGTCCAGTGCCTTGTTGTTAGTGCAGCTTATTCTGTAGCACATGGCTTCAGTAGCTCAGCTGCATCCACTTGTAATCTTACAGTGAGGAGAGTTTCCATTAAGGCCAAGAACTAGCTTATCCATCATACAACTTGCCAGTGGTTAGAGCACTCGCCTTACAAGAGTGAGACTTGTGTTTGAGTCCAGGCAGATCAGTGCAAAACCTTGGGCAAGTTTAATTACTCCACAAGCCTGATACTGTAATAATCCATCAAAAAAAAAAACAATAATAAAATTTATATTTCAATCCACGACTGTTTGTGGGACGCTACTGTCCACAATTGGCTGCTGCATTTCGCCCACAAATATACAGTTCATTTTACAGTGTATTCTGTGAAGCGCTTTGAGACGTCGATAAGAAGTGAAAAGAGCTATATCAAATGTAAGGATTATTATTATAAGTAGCTGTGCACAATTTGGCTGCCATGTTTCGCCCACAAATATACAGTCAATTCTCCTACTCTCCCTCATCCTGCCCGGACCCCTTCCCCCCTGCTCTTGTCCCTGCCTGACTGTACAGCGCCTTGAAACGTCCTCTTGACGTGAAAGACGCTATATAAATAGAAGTTGTGTGATTGTGATAAGTATCTTGTGACCAGTGACCTCCTTCATATAGAAACAGCCCTGAGAATAGAGATCAGGGTGATTTATATAATATAGAATAATATGGGACTGATTTTATTTTTTCTGAAGGAATTCTCAGCAAACAATAATAGAGAAATATAGAAAGGTTTCTAATTGAAGGTTTCTCAGAAATAGTTCATTGCTTTTTTTTTATAAAGAAATGGCTTTCAGTTTCAGAATGAAAAGAAACTGGGCATGTCATATTGATAATACTGTACAATCAATTTCCTCATTCTGAAACCCAGACAGACTTAAAAAAAGATTTTGTTTCTGCTAGCATGTGTAATAGATAGCTGTTAACCATTTCTTGTGTATCTGTAGGGGAGTGTGATTTTTATAATACAGTAAAATCTTGGTTATCCAGCAACAAAACCAACTGGCACGCTCAACCAACTGTTGAGTATCTCTCAATACAAGTAAAATTTGAGTATTGCAAAATTTGCATGCGCACTTATTAAACTTACTGAACGCGATCTTACCGAGTGCGCTGTTTTCCAGGAATGTAACCCCCGTGTTTGACAAGGGTTATTTATGTATGCTTTATTGGTAAGTGTCCATACAATATTCTGTTATTATTTAGTCTATTATTAATATGGTAATTTAAAAAATAAGTTAATTTTTTGTGGGGGATTTTCGGCACATTGTCGCTCGAATATCCGGCATATTTGATTAACCGGCATTGGTCAGATCCCGAGGGTGCTGGATAACAAAGATTTCACTGTATTATAATTTTTTGGAACTCCATACCACAGTCCCTTTGCCTTTCTCCCTCTCTCCTTCAAGGCAGGCCTCAAGACCTTCTTCTTTGACCACGCCTTTGCACATGGCTCCTACTACAGGCCCCAAACTAAACTTCTTGGCCCCCTTGTCTCCTTCCTCCCTCTCATCACCCAGATGATACCCCCCACTTGCTGCCTCGACCCCCACCCTCCCCAACCAGCTACTGGTTGCTCAACTCACCCTCCTCTGCCCATTGCTGGAATTCATAATAAATCAGTTCCTGTCCTCAGGCTCACTCCCCCCTCTAAACAGCTGTCACCACTCCCCTCCTTAAAAAACCTACTCTCGATCCTTTCAACCTCGTGCACGACCGTCCCATCTCACACCTGCCCATTCTGGCCAAAACCCTGGAATGTGTGGTTGCAAACCAACTTGTCTCACATCTCATGCTCCAATCTCTGCTCGAATCCCTCCAGTCTGGTATCCTCCCAGCCCAAAGCACAGAGACAACGTTCATCAAAGTAAGAAATGATGTCCTCTGTCTCTGAGATCAGGGCTTCCTCTGTCTCCTCGTCCTCCTGCACCTCTCCACTGCATTTGACACAGTCAACCATGCCACTCTGTGTTGTCCTGTAGCTCAGTGGTTAGTGCACTCGCCTCGTACGATAGAGACCTGGGTTTGATTCCCATCAGGGCAAAACCCTGATGCAAGTTTCCTTACTCTACACACCTGATAATAATCCCTCAAGAAAAAAAATTATAATAGATTGGTCACTTCAATCCACGTTTATGGGACACTGCTGTGCACAATTGGCTGCTGCATTTCGCCCACAAATATACAGTCAATTCACTTTACAGTACATTCTGTGAAGCGCTTTGAGACATTTAGAAGACATGGAAGTGTTATATCTATTGCAAAGATTATTTAGTTATTATGCTTTTCTACCACCTCTTCTCCTTCACCCATCTTAGTGGGACTGCACTCACATTGTTTGAGTCCTACTTAACCAATCGCCAGCACTTCATTTGGGCAAATGATTTCTCCTCTTCCCCTCTCCCGGTCAGCCGAGGGGAATCCCAGGACTCACTCCATGGCTCCTTCTTTTCCTCATCTACATGCTCCCTCTCAGCCATGTCATCCACAGCAACTTCCACATGTGCGATTCCTTCAGCTGCGATTCCCCGTCCGGACTATTTGACAGATGTCAAGGCCTGGATGAGCGCAAATTTCCTGCAGTTGAATGTTGGCAAGATGGAAGGCATACTCTTTGGCTGACCCCGTCAAGGTCTACTGTCCTTCGGGACTGAACTCCTCAACCTCTCCAGGCTCTTCCTCAGACTCTCCGAACTTGTGCCCCACTTAGAGTCAGGTTCGATCCCTCGCTTCCTTCCTCACACATCCATTCCTTAACCAGAAATGCTTTTTTCTACCTCTGCCACATCGCCTGCCTCCATCTATACCTCACAACCGGCGCAGCCAAATCCCTCATAAACGCTTTCATCACTTCCCGGCTGGACTATTCTAATATGGGCCACAGAGTTCTGTATCAACTGCATCTTTTGGATTGTGGAACTGGGGAGAAGGGAGTGCATTGGAGTAAACCTAGAAGGAGGTGACAAACGCATATGCAAGGGTTTGGGCTGCATTTGGGGTAAGGTGGTGGGCAATGTGGCGGAGGTGGAAGAAGGCGATACTGGTCAGGGAGCCCGGGGTGCGAAGGACCTCTTCGCACTCGATGTCTGATGTGAGGATAGAGAGTTTGAGAGGGTCCACGGAGGAGGTGATGGATAATGGAAAACAGCGTATTTGGATTGTTGTTTGGCCTCCAGAATGACTTTGGAGTAAAAGTCAGTGTTGCCCTGGGAAAGGGGCAGGTGGTAGATACAGAGGTTCTCGAGTCGTAGCTGGTGGTGAATCACGAAGCCGGCTTTCTGTGCTTCGAGCATCTGGGTTTGCGATTTGAGTGAGCAGAGATGACTGTTGTATCAGTGGTCCGAGGTGGCCTTGTTTATGATGGACAGGTCAGAGATTTCAAGACCATGTGTGATGACGAGGTCGATGTCGTGGATTGAGAGTCGGTGAGGTTTAGGGAGAGGAGGGCAGTGAAATATAAGGAAGTGGTGCTAGGGGAGCTTAGATGGAGGTTGAAATTTCTCATTATGAGCTGGTGTTCAGTGCACAGGGACAGGGATGAGGAGAGATGTCAGGGAGGGAGGAGCCAGGAGGTTTCAGGTAAACTGAAGATTTTGAGGGACAGTGGAGGGATGGTAGAGGGTGAGGTGCTCAAAGGAGAAGAAACAGCCAGAGGAAGAAGCTAAGAATATCAATGTACCTTATTGGGGCGGGAGCAGACATTTTGGAGACCAATGTAGATAGGTTTGCTGATGGTGGGGGGGTGGGGAAAATGGAGGAGATGGTGGTATAGAGAGGATTTGGGGTTATGGGGAAGAGATGACCGTGGAGTTTTAGAAACAGTGAGAGTTGGAGAAGGTATGGATGAGGGAGGGGAAAACAATGTTTGCCTTTCGGATGCGGTTGGTGCGGAGAGTGTGAGTGATGGGACAGTTGGGGTAGCTGCTCTGTGACAACGATGAGCCTGGTGGAAGATGCCAAGGCTGGAGCAGAGGTAATGGGGGGTCCAGGGGAGAGAGAAGGTGAGGATCACGATGGGCGTAGCGGAATGTGTGGGGAGGGAACAAGAACAATTTCTGGAGGAGCAGCTTGGGTCAAAGCGGCTGCCAAACTGCACACACAGGGACCGGAGCAAGCCATCAGTGGACCAGCATCAGTCCATGGACTGCGGGAGTGCAGGGTGGGGAAGAAAGGGGGATGGAGGTCACGTCTTAGATGTCTGAGACCTGGAGGCAAGGGAGGACAAGGAAGCAGAAGGATATAGAATATACTTACTATACTTTCCCTATCCTGGCGGGTTTGAAAAAGGCTCCAGGAAGTAACTTCACACTATACTTACCCGAACAGATTCGAAAATGGCGCCTGGTAGAGATGTCAGGTAGCGAGAATTGGCTGTTTTCAGGCCGAGATGTTGAGACTTTGGTGGTTGCTCACCGTTTTACGTTCATTAACCCGTGGCCCCCGGTGTACAGCCAGGAGACTTGAATATGTCTCAGCCCACCTCGCCTGCCCATGGTCTACCTCACTTGGCTTTCGTCAACCAACCCTCGCTCCTCACGTCTCCTGCTCGGTTTCCAACAACAAATTATATTTGTGTAGCTCCTGTTTTAACGGTGGGATATCCATTGGGGGTGAGAAAATCTCAAAATAATCACATGGTACTTGACTGGAGATGAGTGTTTGCGTGCGAGCAGCGAGTTCTGATCAACATACAAAATAATATTTGTGATTTGGATGTACTGGATTTGTACCTATATAGCTGCAATCTTTTAACACTGTGGCATTAAATAAGTATCCAAATGTTTTGAAAAACAGTGAACAAAAATACATACCAAAGCTGGTAGCAGTAAACTGCCGTGTTTTGTAGGATTCTTCAATGATTCATTGAGAGGTTGAGTTTATCAGAGAAACCTCATGCACAGCGCTGCATTCATACCAAAGTGGGACTCTGTTTTGAAATTTGCTTTCACTATAAGCTGACTAAATAAAATCAAATATTTCTGTTAATTTCTGTTTTGTCTACTAAACATATTTGTAATTTATCCTCTCTCCGCTGCCTGATCGCTCCAGCCGTCTGCATTCCTCTCGTTGTCCAACTCAATCAAAACTCTGCCGCCCACATTCTCGCCTGCACCAAACTTCACTCTCCCATTACCCCAGTCCTTGCCAGACTTCACTGGCTCCCTATCCCGGAGAGCATCGATTTCAAGATTCTCACCCTTGTTTTCAAAATCCTCCACTCCTCTGCACCCCCCTGATCTCACCTCTCTGATCTCCTCTCTCCTGAAACCAGCGCCCATTGCCTTCGCTCCAACAGGTCTGGCCTCCTCCTTGCCCCCCGAATCCTCAGCTCCACCATCGGCGGCCGTGCCTTCAGCCACTACGCCCCGAGGCTTTGGAACTCCCTTCCTTTCTCTTCCACCGGGCCTTTGGTCATCTTTCTCCTTCTGTCCCTGGCTTAGGCCCGGGATCAGAAGCGCTCTGAGACGCCTCCTGGCGTGGAGGGCACTATATAAATCAAAGTTGTTGTTGTTAGGTGTGCTTGAGGGGAGGAGACAAAGAGACTCGAGTGAGGATGCGTGAGGGTACTGTACTTTGTGTTTATAATAATAATAATCCTTGCATTTGATATAGCTCCTTATCGGGATGACAAAGCACTTCAAGGAATCTATTGTAAGGTGAATTGACTGTATATTTGGTGGGAGATACATGGCAGCAAAAATAAATAATCAATCATCCTTGTATTTGATATACAACTTCACACTTCCTCTGCACGTCTCAAAGGACTTCACAGAACGTACTGAAAACTCGATTGATTAGATATTTGTGGGTGAAACGCAATAGCCAATTGCACACAGCAGTGTCCCACAAACAGTTGTGGATTGAGTGTGTGGGGAGTAGGGGGGTATTATGGTGGGTGGTGGAGGGTGATTTTACTGTATTGTGGGGTGGAGTGATTATACTGTATTGTGGGGGGTGGGCGGGGGTTTATACTGTATTGTGAAACAAGTGTCAAACAGTACTGGTGATGGTTCTGTTTTCAGGGCACATTTACTGAAGTGCCAGCGGGTAACATCCGGCAGGTCATCGCACAGAGACTGACAGAATCTAAAACCACCATCCCTCATTCTTACAGCAGCATTGACTGTGATCTTCAACACGTCCTGCTAAGCAGGAAGCAGCTCGCCAAAGGTGAGGCACAGCCCGTCTGTCTGCGGAATTGATGTCACCCACCACACATGTGCCTACACCCAGTCACTGACACTTATTGTCAGCAAAATACACAAACTGGCAAAATAATAGAAAGCAGCAACTGAACCATCAAAGTCTGTTTCCATGAATGGCTTGTGTGACTGCTGTTGCAGTGATTATAATAATAATAATCCTTGCCTTTGATATAGAGCCTTATCGCATCTTCGAGGCATCTCAAAGCACTTCACTTAATATATTGTAAAGTAAATTGACCGTATATTTTGTGGCGAAACATGGCAGCCAGCCGTGTCCCCAAAACAGTCGTAACTTGAGGGACCAAGATGTGATGTGGAGTTTTACCTCACTGAATGATGGAGCAATGTGCTGCATCCATTGTACAGGGAACAAGGGTTGCCAACACCAGTGTCATCGGGGAGCCCAATGATAGCACAGTACTGCTGGTGTCTGAAGCCTGAGGCAGGGTTGCAGCCAGGGAATCCCTTCCATGTCAGTACAGTGTCTGCCTGTGAAGTGGTGCGTGAGAATACTTTTGCTGGAGGTGCAATGGCTGTAACATGGGTAAAAATAGTCTGCATGAAAGCTGGCTGGAGATATACCGTACAATTGATATTCAGGTAAGAGTGCATTGCACATTGGAAGGATGTCTAAAAATGCCTACATTACAGGACTTTATCTGCTATGGGTTTCACAGCGCCTTGATAATAATCGCTGCCCCCCAAAACATTTGTCATTTCAATTGTGGGACACTGTTGCCCGTAATTGACTGCCATGTTTCGCGCACAAAATATACAGTCAATTCACTTTACAGTATATTCTGAGAGCGCTTTGAAATATTTTTCAAAAGCGCTTTTTCACACAAAGCCCCATATCAAATACAAGTACAGGTATCATTATTGTTGTGAATGTGCACTTGTGGCAATGTGCATTAGAAGGTGAGATTGTGCTTGTGAGTCTATTTACAGCTAGCTTTATATTTAAAGAGACACATAAGATTTAATCACCACTTTTCTCATTCACATTACGCTGCACGGGCTGCAGGCTGCTAGAGCCTGCCTTGTTGATTGATAGATAGAATCTTATTTCCACCAAATCCTATTTTCCAGCTCAGCCAAGTGTTAAACCAGCTCACTGACCACTGGAGGTCCCAGTTCAGGGTCAGCAGTGCTATTAGTCACACTGCAGTTAGGTTTACGATTTTAGGGTTTAATTATAATAATCCTTGCATTTGATATAGTGCCTTAACATGTTGTTGAGACGTCTCAAAGCGCTTCAGAGAATATATTATTAAGTCTATATATTTTTTGAGCGAAATGCAGCAGCCAATTGTGCAGAGCGGTGTCCCACAAACAGTCGTGGATTCAATGACCACATTTTTGGAAAGAGATTTCTATCTCCAAAAAGCCATTCGCCACTGGACCGAACAACCAAATTCCTACTTACTGCTTGGCAAACAGAGGTGTGTGGAGTTGCCTATAGTTTGGCCCCAAATAGGAATCAAACTCGGATCCTCTCGCTTTCTCAAGAACTAGGAATGCATAAATTGGTCAAATTAATAGCATTTCCTCTGAAGCTAATTTGCGCTTTTTATCAAATGAATGTATTATTAACAATACACGGTTCAATATTCTAATTCCTATCAGCCTATTTACTCAGTGCTGTTCGTGCCCTGTTTCAACAACGTTGAAAGCCACTGTGTTCAGGCTGGATGAAGGCACTCCGTTATCTGAGGCACAGCACACTGTTTATCTGAGAAAGGGATTGTGCAAATCTCTGAACCTTTTATTTCTATTCAAATCTAATTCTTCAGTAGTTACCAAAGTAATTACTGTAATCTACCCTTCCAGAAAGGAAAGCATTTATTGTGTTGTGTAACACGAGTCCTGTTAGCTGTGCCAATAACTAATCACACGCCAGTTTGTGGTTAGTTAGCTCGCTGCCTCCTGTACATTACTGTTTCTTTACCTGCAGGGTTCAGCATTTGAGCATCTTTGCAAATATTATAGCCTACCAGATAAAGGTGCCATTGTTGGCTGACACAAATTCCCTTTCAGAAGTCATCTCTCTCCTCCTCTTGAGAGTCAGAGAAAGAAATAAAAGTAACATTTCTCATGGAGATTTACCTGTTTGCAATCAGCGGCAACTCAAATTCAACCCACCTAGTCATACATCCACATACACAAGTTTCAGATACAAGAGTGGTGGCCAAACTTTTTAGTAAGCTAATAAAATAAATTTATACCATAAATCAAAGATCATTCAATCAAGCAAAAACTAGAAACAAAAAAAATTACACTTGTATAGCGCCTTTCACATCAGGAGGACATCCGACGGTGCTGGACAGTAAATGTTTCAGAACCGAGCTGGGATCGGGAATGGGGAGGGTGGAGGGAACGGTGGGGATTTGGGGTGACTGATGGGACCATCGAAGAGGAGCATCTTGAGATCCGACTTGAAGGAGGCCAGGGAGGAGGGACTGCGGGATCGAATTCTAGAGGTTGGGGGCAGAGTGGCTGAAGGCTCGCCTGCCAATCGTGGTACAGGTGGGTCGGGGGACATGGAGAAGGCCAGAGCCTGCTGAACGGAAAGAGCGGGCAGGTTAGGAGGTCGCAGAGGTAGGGTGGGGCGAGGCAATGCATTGGTTGAGCACGGATTTACATACATTAGTGTGAATGTTCGACGGGCCACTTCTTGACAGTCCTGACTTCCACACCACGGGCCATGGATTCACAACCAAGAAACCAGTGTAGCGATGGGCATAGCATCGTTTGTCTATTCATATTTAAGTGGGAGCCATGGCCTAGATATGTAGTCTTGTGCTGACCCTGCTGTTCTGTGCTGCTGTCACATGGGGTTTAGAAATGACCAGAATTACTGACTGGAACAAAGTGCCCAGTCAGGGCAACCACTGGGAAAGAAGCTCCAGGAACTCCCCACTCCCCTCCTCCTCTCCCCCGCCCTCCCCACACACACACACTCACATACACTATACGTCAAGACAACTGGCTAGATTTTGGCTCCAAGCTGAGATCTCTGAGCTGAATTTACATTATTTCTCGGAGAGAGCATAGGCCACTTTGTACTTTTCTCTTGAAAGTTATTATCAAGTCAGCTTCCACAACCAAACCTCTCAGGAAATGCATTCCAGATCCAAACAAATCGCTGTGTGAAAAAAAAATTCTCCACATCTCCGCTCTAGTTCTTTTGACAACTATCTTAAATCTGTGTCCTCTGATTACCAACTGATCACCATGGAAATAGTTTCTCCCTGTTAACCCTATCAAATCCTCTCATAATTTTGAACAAAGCAACAACAAAATTACATTTATATACCACCTTTCATGTCGGGACAACGCCCCAAGGCAATCAGTGTTTCGGAGCTGAGCTGAGCTGGAGGCGGAAGGGTGAAGGGTAGGGAGGGAAGGAGGGTGACCAAAAGCACGGTCGAAGAGGAGGATCTTGGGATGGGCATTGAAGGAAGTAAGGAAGGGAGGGAGGCAGAGGCACCGCAGGATGGAGTTCCAGAGTGTGGACCCAGCCTGGGTGTTATGAATGCGTCTATGAGGTTTTTCGGTGGCCTGCGGTGTGAAACAATGGTGGAGCCAGGAGATGTTGTGGAGGTGCAGGAAGGCAGAGCAGGTCATAGCATGGATTTGGGGTAGAAAGGATTGTTGAGGGTTTCACCCTCATTAAATCTGCCCTCAACTTCCTCTGCTCCAAGATTACTCCTAGCTTCTCTCGTCTCTCAACATAACGCAAACCCCTTATTCCAGGTACCATCCTATTAAATCTCTTTTTCACCCTCTCCAAGTCCTTGACATCCTTCCTAAAGTGTGGTGCCAGGAACTGAACACATTACTCTAGCTGAGGCTTAACCAGTTCATCATAACCTCCTTACTTTTGTATTCTATGCCCCTATTTATAAAGCTGAGAATCCCATATGCCTTTTTAACAACTTGATCTACTTGTCCTGCCACCTTTTTATGAAAGAATTTTATGTTGTTCCTTCACCCCCTTTAAGATACCATCTAGTTTATATTGCCTCTCCTCATTCTTCCTCCCAAAATGCATTACTTTGCATTTCTCCGCATTAAATTTAATCTGCCATGTGTCTGCCCAGTTCACCAGTCTGTCTATGTTCAATTTCAATCCACGACTGTTTGTGGGACACTGCTGTGCACAATTGGCTGCCGCGTTTCACCCACGTATATACGGTCAATTCACTTTTCAGTATATTCTAGATGCGCTATAGCAAATGCAAAGATTATTATTATTATGTCTTCTTGCAGTCTGCTAACTATCTTCCTAACCGTTTACTACTTTTCCAAGCTCTATATCACTGCAAACTTGATATAGTTTGCATTGCTCCACATAAGCAGGTCCAGGTCATTTATATAAATTGAAAGGAGCAGTGCTGTACTCCTAACACTGACTGCTGAGGAAACACCACTGCACTCCAGAAAAATAACTGTTCACCACTGCTCTCTACTCTCTGTCTCCCAGCCAATTTTGGCCCCATGCTGCCACTGTGCCTTTGGTGATCAAATACTGAGAGGGAGGGAAGAGTCCAGGCTCACATGTATGCTCCAAAACTTAAGAGTCACCAGTATTCTAATGGATTCCTGCGGTAATGGGATTGATTTATCGCTGGAGTTGATGGAATTTTGTCCTGTACATTCCACATGAGCTGCTTTATTTAATGTCCTGTTACATAAAAAGAGATCTGAGTTTCAACCACACACACCTACTGTTCCCAGCTCACACCACCCACTGTATCCAGCTCACACCCACCCACTGTACCTAGCTCATATTCACTGCACCCAGTTTACAGTTTGGGGGTTTTATTCACCTAAGCTTTTAATTGTCTTTTTCACCCAGTCGCCTACTCGTTTGACCAGTCAGCTTGTTTGACCAGGTGGATATTTTTGCTACATTATTATTTACACTCACTATCCTCGCTTCCTGTTTATTCTGTTTTTTTCAGACAATGTGAAAATCTCGGTGAATGATTTCATCATCAAGGCAGCTGCCGTCACTCTGAGAGTAAGTGACTCAGGTGGTGGGGGTGGGGGTGGGATGCACGGGGCAGGGTGGGTGTAGTATCTCAGTCAAACACAGTAAAGCAACAGGATAGGGGTCATTGCAGTGGCTCCAGCAATGGTGGTGGTCTCTCTCTGGTACTGTTGGCTGGGGTCCAGGAGTAAAGGACAGTATTTGTTGAGATCTGCACTCAGACAGGTATTGTCAAGCCTGGCATTTTGTGTGGGCCTATTGTATGCCGCCAGTAAAGCACATGAGAAGGATTTACAGGTCAGTGATTCACAGAGCGATGCGATTCACTGAACAATATGTGAGTTGAATACTGATTTTGTCTCCCATTGTGACAAGCTGCTCCACCAAAGGCTAATGTCCAGATGCCATGGACTATTATATGAAGAATAATTAAGATTCCTTAAATTCAGGGAGTGAGATATTCTGCCATTTTGTTATTTTATAATCACAGAAGCCTGAGAGCTGAGCCGTTCAGTGTCTATCATACTCGTATCTTGATGACGTCTCAAAGCGCTCCACAGAACATACTGTAAAGTGAATTGACTATATTTTATTTAAAAAAAGCAAAAAAAAAAAAAATGGTCATTTCAATCCACGACTGTTTGTGGGTAGGGTCTGGCGATATATCGGTTGTATCCGATATAATTTTCATATCGATATGTCGATATCGAAATTTAAAATATATCGATATATCGAAAAATTCGATAAGTAAAAAAAATCAATATATCGCAAATATTGGTATATTGTGTCCGGCGATATATCGATATATCGGTTTATGTCGGTATAATGCGGACTTTTTCAATTTACCTTGTCGAAATCCAAATGCGCGCGCACACCGGAATGAGCACGCATGTGCAGGACAAAAAAAAAACACGCGATATCGATATATCGGTATATATCGATATGGGCAAACCGATATATCGATATTGGAAAATTTCGATATCAACGGGCCCAATTTGTGGGACACTACTGTGCATAATTGGCTGCCGCGATTCGCCCACAAATATATACAGTCAATTCACTTTACAATATATTCTGTAAAGCGTTTTGGGACGTCGATAAGATGTGAAAAGTGCTCTATCAAATGCAAGGATTATTATTATTATTATTATTTTATGGACGAAATATGGCTGCCAATTGTACACAGCAGTGACCCACAACCAGTTGTAGATTGAGTGACTAAATTATTATTCTTTTTAAGGGATTGTTACCCATGGAAATAATTGATACGCCAATCGACTAGCAACCAGGTTTCTACTGACTGCTGGGTAAACAGAGACAATTGGCTGCTGCCTTTCGTATACAAAATATACAGTCAATTCAATGGAATTTCAAAGGGTGGGGACAGAGAGACTGAAATTCAGCCCAGCTGCCAATGATAGGGCGAGCGGGAAACCTTGAGCAGGCTGAATCTTGCTGAGTGGAGGGAGAGGACAGGTTGGTAGGTCACGGGAGCCTGGTACCAGAGAGGACATAAGCTGCAGAGTTCTGGATGATTTGCAGCTTGTGGAGGGAAGAGATGGGGAGGCTGCAAGGAGGGACTTTCTGTAGTCAAGTGTGGAGGTGAGGAATGCACGTACAAGGATTTTGGCAACCTGAGGGATGAGGCAGTGGATGGGTTGAGCAATGGGTTGAACCTTGCGGAGGTGAGGGAAGGCAGAGCGGCATGAATATGTGGGAGAAAGGACAGTTGAGGGTTGAACAAGATGCCCAGGTTCCTGAATGGCTTGGTGAGGTGGAGTGTGTAGCTGTGGATGCTGAATCTGTAAGTGTCTGAAGTACAGAGGTGCTGGCGTAAGCCATTCAGGAGAGCCTCGTTCTTGTAGAATGTTGGCTCTCATCCAGGACTTGATGCCTAACAAGCAGTGTCTCAGGATGTCTGAGAATCGAGGGTGGAGGCAGAGAGACAGAGTTGGGTGTCATCCACGTACATGTGGAAATTGATCCCATGTCTACGGATGATGTCAGCAAAGGGGTAGAGGTCAAAGAGGAGGGGACTGATGACCAAGCCTCATGAAACACAAGATGGTGTAGAGGCTGGAAGAGAAACTGTTGGCGGAGAAAAATTGGAGACTGTGTGAGAAATAAGACCTGAACCATTCAAGGACACTGCTTGTGGGACACTGCTGTGCGCAATTAACTGCTGCATTTTGCCCACAAATATACAGTCAATTCACTTTACAGTATATTCTGTGAAGCGCTTTGAGACGTCGATAACGTGTGAAAAGTGCGATATCAAATGCAAGGATTATTATTATTAAGGACAGAAGATTGAGATGGGAGGAGAGGCAGTAGAGGTGGATGGAGTGGTTCACGGTATTGAAGGCAGCAGAGAGGTCGAGGAGGCGGAGGGAGCCCTAGTCACAGATCGACAGGATGTCATTCATCACTTTGACTAGAGCAGTTTCCGTGCTGGGAGCGATTTTGTTCGTTCGTTCACATTCTGATTCCTCCTGACATCTGTACCTCTTTTCTTCTCCCCGTCCCAATCCACTCTTTTGTTAATGAAAAACATTATAGCAAATGCCAGATGTGAACTGCATCTGGAGCAGTGATGGTGCACAGCTGCTGAGCTCCGTCGATATCTCAGTCGCAGTGGCTACTGAGCGAGGCCTCATTACACCGATTGTGCGAGATGCTGCATCCAAGGGCCTGCAGGAGATCGCCAACACCATCAAGGTAGGGTCATGGCAGCTTGTTCTGCTGTATAACTAACAAGATAGCATTGTTGCCCCTTCCCAGTTGCAATCTGAGTCTATGGTAACCCGCCACAGCAAGATCATTATAGAATAATAAGTAATATTCCTTTACATATTCCTTATCACGTTTTCAGGAAGTCTGAAAGTCAGACGAGCGCTCTAACCACTAAACTATAGAACACCACAGTATTGAGAGAGCTAAAGATGCACTTCTTGTAACCGTCTGTCATCAGATCAGAATTCCAGTACCAAGTATGACGCCAACATTAAATTGAATCTGGGATGACACAGAAACAGCGTATATGGGACACAATCCGCTTTCTGTTTTTATCTCAGAACTCTAATGTTTCCGGCTGGAATGTGAATCCATTCAGCTTTTCAGAATAGAAGTCTTCAGACAGCTGTGTTGGTGCTGAGTTGGTGGGGGCTGTGGTGATATTTATGTTGGCAGAGCACAGAGTCACAGGGGGAGCTATAGTAATAATAACTTACAACTTTTAGACAATGTTTTTCATGTAAACTAAGCACTTCCCGGATAAAATTGGTTAGATGTAAATTGAGTGTTACATAGGCAAATACACCAATTAATCTCCACCAACAAAGGCTCACACACATTGAGACAATCAATCAATTCATTGTACAGTAAAAGCCCGTTTATCCGGGACCCGATCATCCGTAACTTCCGTATAACCGTCACCTAAAAAAAAAGTCCCCATTCGATTAACCATAATTTATCTGGCACAATATTTTTTTTAAAAAATATACATATTTATATATATATATTTTTTTGGGGGGGGCCAAATATCCTGCACGCTCTTTAACCGGCATTGGCCAAGCCCCGAGGGTGCCGGATAAACAGGCTTTTACTGTATTTGGGGTAAATTAAAGAGTGAACAATGGCTGTGGAGGGGAATGAATGGGACTGGCTGTGATGGGATATGGCCACTGTTTGGGGTTAGTGGACAAAGGAGTGACATTGCTGGGATTGGACTGTTCATTTCACACTGTGGCCAAAGGGAACATAGAAACAGGAGGAGGCCATTTAACCCCTCAAGCCTGTTGCACCATTCAATTAGATCATGGCTAATTGGTACCTCAACACCAATTGCCTTCCTTTGCCCTGAATTCCTTGATACTCTGACCAAACAAACATCTATCCACCTCAGTTTTGAAAATGTGAATGGATCCACAATCCACAACCCTTTGCGTGAGAAAGCTCCAGATTTTCACGACTCTTTAGGTGATTAACCGCCTCCTGATTTCACTCCTAATGATGCCTAAGAGGGGGAGAGAGAGGCAGAAGTCAGTGGGGAGATGTGATGCTGGGATAATGAGTGTACAGAAAGCAGCTAACATGGCAATTCAGTATAAATATCTGACAATATTCTGCCGTGGAGACTAGTTTCACTGTTGCCATGACAACAGCTGCATTTGAGATCAAAAGTGAGCATCATTTGGGATGCGACTTGTCTGGCTTTTATTTATTGAGACTGCTGCTATTTATAAGACAGAGGTATCGCAGTTTCGCAATGAAAAAGAAATTTCAGGATAAAGTCTTTATGGTTTACAAGAATCATATCAGGGTTGAAGGACTATAATTATGTGGAGAGACTAGAGAGGCTGGGATTATTCTCTTTATACATAATATATTATGTATGTAGAATATATACTTCACAGAATATACTGTAAAGTGAATTCACTGTATGTGGGCGAAACGCGGTAGCCAATTGCACACAGCAATGTCCCGCAAATTTTTGTGGAGTAAGAGCGGGGGGAATGGGATCAGTTGGCATCTGTTTTCAAAGAACAGAGACGATGGGCCGAATACCCTCCTCCTTCTGTTCTGTAAGATTCTATGATTCTATAAAGAGCCCTGCGTTTGGGAATTGCTTTCATTCTCATAGAATCATAGAATTATTCAGCACAGAAGGAGGCCATTCAGTCCATCGTGTATTGCCAGTTTATTGAAAAGAGCTTTCAAATCGATCCCACTCTCCCACTCTTTCCCCATAACCTGCAGACTCTTTCCCGCAGACTTGTGTCCCCCACCCAAATAACTATCTACTTCTCTCTTAAAAGTTGTTATCGAATTAGGCTCCACCGCCCTTTCAGGCAATGCATTCCAGATTCGAACTACTCGCTGAGTGGAAAAAATTCTCTTCACCTCCCCTCTATTTCTTTTAACAAATATCTTAAATGGATGTCCTCAGGTTTCCACTCGCTTATTTTACATTAATTTAAATTGGTGTCTTCGGGTTTACAACCCACCCACTAGTGGAAGTAGTTTCTCCTTGTCCACCCTATCGAATCCCCCCAAAATTTGGAAAGTCTCCTCTTAACCTTCTCTGCTCCAAGGAGAATAATCCTAGCTTCTCTATCCTCTCCTGATAATTGAAGTGCCTCATTCCTGGTAACATCCGGGTAATCTCCCTTGCACTCTCTCCAATGCCTCGACATCCTTCCTAAAGTGTGGTGCCTAGAACTGAACACAATACTCTTATCTGAGGCTTAACCAGTTTTATACAGGCTAAACATACTTTCCTAACTTTTGTATTCTATGCCCCTATTTATAAAGCCTAGTATCCTAGTATCGAATTCAAAATCCTTGTCCTCACTTTGAAGACCATTCATGGCCTTGCCCCCTCCTATCTCTCCGACCTGCTGACTCCTATGAACCTTCCTGCCCCTCCGTTCAGCAGGTTCCGGTCTGCTCCATGTCCCCCACCCAACCCGATCCGACCCGCGCTACCATCAGTGGATGGGCTTTCATGAAACCTCTCTGCTCCCATACCCTGGAATTCCATTCTACAATCCCCTCGCCTCGTTTCCTCCCTTGCTTTCTTCAATGCTGGTCTCAAGACCCTCCTCTACGATCGTGTCTTCTGCTGCCCTCCCATCTCTCTCCCTCCGCTCCCAACTCCCTCCCACCCCTCCCCCCTACACTGCCCCTCCCCCTTGCTAGGGTCCTGACCTGTTCAACATTTTGGTACATCCTCTTGACGTGAAAGGCGCTCTATAAATGTAATTTTTTTTGTATCTTGTATGTTTTTTTAACAGCTTTATCTACCTGTCCTGCCACCTTGAAAGATTTACTTATACGAGGTCTTTCTGTTCCTTCACCCCCTTTAAGATTTTATCATCAGCTTATATTGCTCACCTCATTCTTCCTCCCAAAATGTACCACTTTGCATTGATCTACATTAAACTTCATTTGCCACATGTCTGCCCATTTTACCAGTCTTTCTATGCAGTCAGCTACTATACTCCTCACGGATACTTTTCCTAGCGTTGTATCACTGAAGTAGAGCAATGTTGGGGTGATGGGGAAAGGCAGAACGTGCCACGGCTCGGTTATGTGCGGGGGGGAGGGTGGAAGGATTGTTGAGGGTCAAACAAGACGCCCAGGTTTCTGACTTGCTTGGTGAGGTGGAGTGTGCATCCGTGGGTGCTGATACTGCCAATGCTTGAGATGCAGAGGTGCTAGCGCTAGCCAATCGGGTGGGGCGGGGCAGTTTTGCTGACATTCAGCTATGGAAAGTTGGCTCTCATCCAGGACTTGACCAACAGTACGTCAGATAGGGTCGGTCGATATCAAAATTTTCCGATATTGATATATCGGTTTGCCCATATCGATATATATCAATATCGCAGGTTTTTTTGTCCTGCGCATGCATTCCGGTGTGCGCACGCATTCGGATATCGACAAGGTAAGTTGAAAAAGTCTGCATCATACCAATATATCGATATATCACCAGACACGATATACCGATATTTGTGATATATCGATTTTTTTTTCATATAGAATTTTTCGATATATCGATATTTTTTAAATTCCAGTATCGGCATATCGAATTAAAAATTATATAGATATAACCAATATATCGATATATCGCCGGACCCTAATGTCAGGATATCAGTTGTCTGGGAGTTGAGGTTGGAGTCAGAGATAAGAGTTGTGTGCCATCCGTATACATGCGGAAGTTGACCCCATGTCTGCAGATGATGTCACCAAGGGGGAGCATGTAGAGGTTGAAGAGGAGGAGACCGAGGACAGAGCCCCATGAAACACAAGATGGTGCGAATTTAAAACTGGTTGAGAGTGTGGTGAATACTATTGAATTTGGAAGTCAAATTAGATTCTTCAATTCCTTGTAGCTGGCTTTGAGAATTCCTTGGCATTTGGTGTGCATTTGGCTGACACTTTTCAACCACAAAATATACAGTCCATTTACTTTACAGTGGTCTGTGAAGTGTTTTAAGACGTCTCAAAGACATGATAGGGCATTCAGGATTATTATTATTAATACGGATATACCATATTTTGTGGATGACTTTATCTTCACACCGTTAATGGACAGTGTGTATGTTAGACACTCTGGAGATTTCAATGGTGAGGAGAGAGAACGGAGAAATATCTTCACCCTGGATAATAGGGCGCTTTATAAGTTTAAGTTGTTGTTGTTGTTGTAACCAAAGGGTGAAACTGCACGGCATCAGCCTGGTGTTAATCAGCACCAAGCAGCTGCATTCTTGAAATAAGCAGAGCTGGATCTAGGGTATTCTATGACAGCTGCATTTCGCCCACAGTCAATTCACTTTATAGTGTATTCTTGTGTGGCGTTTTGAGGCATCGAGAAGATATGGAAGATGCTATACCAAGGTTCATTATTTTTGTTATTGTTACACTAAAAGCTTGTTTATCTGGCACCCTCGGGACCTGACCGGTGCCGGATAATCAAATATGCCGGATATTCGAGCGGCAAATCGCCGAAAATCCTACACAAAAAATTTACTTATTTTAAAATATACCATATTAATAATAGACTAAATAATAACAGAATATTGTATGGATACTTACCAATAAAGCATTCTAGCACACTCGGTAAAATGATCAGTAAAATAAAAATTCCAGCGTTCGTTAAGTTTAATAAGTGCGCATGCGCACGCATTGCACGCATGTGCAAAGTGAGCATACTCACGAGTGTCCCGGTGACTAAAGGCATGGTTAAAGATGCATGTCTTGAGATGGGTCTTGAAGGAGACAAGGGAGGAGTGAGGCAGAGGCACTGTGGGATGGAGTTCCAGAGGGTGGGTGCAGAGTGGCAGAAGGCTTGCCTGCCAATTGTGGGGCATGCAAGGCGTGGTACGTAAAGCAAGTCAAAGCCTGCTGAGTGGAGGGAGCATGCAGTTTGGTAGGGGGTTAGAAAGTCACAGAGGTAGATGGGGAGGAAAGCCATGGAGGGCTTTGAAGGTGATAAAAAAAAGGTTAAATGAGCACATAAAAGCACCAAAGAGCAAAATGTCATGTTTCATGCACTGATCCCAGTTCTAATCCCCTGATTAATGGGGGGATTGGATCATGTCAGACTGTACTTTTCCTGAACTAGCCTCTTTGTTGAGTGATTGAGTAGGTGTTTCTCAGAAGCTCTTGTTTGGTCCAGACTTGAACGTATGTTGGAGGTGTCATACCATGTCAATGTTCCCTCTCAATAAATCATTCATCTTGTGAGAATGTGAGCCACAACCTCCTTCTGACTTAATAATTCCATCTAAATGTGGTTGAGGTAAAGGTACTGACAACACTGATCTCAGCGCAAATGTAGACATTGCCCACACTGTATGGAATGTCTTTGTTGAATTACACAATGTAAGATCCTTGGATGACTGGTTGTTGACATAATCTCTTGTATGCCCTGCTTGTCGGCCTTCCCAATTCCTCCCTCCACAGTTTGCGGATGATCCAGAACTCTGCAGCCTGCTTCCTCTACCATTCCAAACTCAGTGACCCCATCTCCACCATCCTTCCCTGACTCCATTGGCTCCCCATCACCCAGAGAATCCAATTCAAGATCCTGGTTCTCAATTTAAAGCCCTCCACAACCTCGCCCCACCCTTCATCCATGACCTTCTATCCCCTTACCAACCTGCTTGCCCCTTCTGCTCAACAGGCTCTGGCCTGCTCCATGTCCCCCGACCCACCCACCTCACCATTAGCGGGCAAGCTTTTAGGCACTCTGCCCTCAACCTCTGGAACTCTATCCCGCAGTCGCTTCGCCTCTCCCCCTCCCCGGCCTCCTTCAAGTCCCGCCTCAAGACTCTCCTCCTCAATGGTCCCATCGGCAACTCCTAATTCCCCCCCTTCCCTCCCTCCCCGTCTCCAATTTGGATCTGAAACAGTGATTGTCCAGCTCCTTGGGACATCCTCCTGACGTGAAAAGCACTATACAAGTGTAATATTGTTGTTGTTGTAAAACGTAGCTTTTTGCCCATTGCCATGTCCTCTATCCCTCCATGTTGCCCCTTCCTTCCCCATCTTCAAGTCACTCCTGAAGACCTTCCTTTACGACCTTGCCTATGGCTACCTCCCCATGGCTCGGCGTCATGCTCTGCCACGGTCAAGCTCTCTTGGACACTACCCTATGTGACGGGAACATGATAAGTGTCAGTTGGTGCTGTTGTTGTAGGTATGGTACAATTTATCATACCTTTTAGTCCAGGGAAAATTTTCCTTTATTGTTTACCCTTCACTGACTTCTCTAACCATTATTTTGTTTCGGTTGATCATGTCTCCACAATTGTTTTCTCCATATTCCTTTGGTGCTATGCCACTTGAAACAAAGCCAGTGTGGGATTAATAGTCTGATTCATTTGTGCACTTTCATTTTACTTTTGCCTCGCCCTCACTTGATGTGCCTGTGTAAAGAAGATCTTAAACCTTGCCGGTAACATGACAGATCAAGACTGAGTTTGACTCAAACCCACAACACACTCATTCTCGTTTTATTGGGCGCACCCTGTCTGCTTCCTGTTACGGCCCATGACAAATCCCTCATACTGTGAAGCTTCTTTAGTAATGCTTGTACGTGTCGCCGAATGAGGCAGAGGATTCAGAATAGAAATAGTTGGATTTTTGGTGGAAGCAAGGTGTTGAAATTGGCCTGGGAGCCCCCTTCCTCTCTCCTCGGGGTTTGAAGACAGTCGTCTTAAATCTCATCACAATCATTACATATAGGCTTGACAACAACAATAGCTTGGGTTTATATAGCGCCTTCCATGTTGGACGGCATCTCAGAGCACTTCCCAATAACAGATCCCGGGGCCGTGCCAAGGGGAGGGGGAAGAGGTGACCGAAAGTGCAGTCGAAAAGACTGATTGATGACGTCAGCCAGCAGTTGGCAGAGGAGGGGGAACTGGGTGACCAGCAAGTTGGGAAGGGGGTCGAGGCAGCAGGTGGTGGGTTTCATTAAAGTGATGGTGGGTGAGATGGAGGAAGGAGAGACAGGGAGGAAGGAATGTAGGATGGGGGTCGTGGGAGGCAGGCTGGACTACACCAACTCCCTGCTTGTCGGCCTTCCCAACTCTTCCATGCACAATTGCACGTCATCCAGAACTCTGCAGTTCGTGTCCTCTCCCACACCAGGCTCCGTGACTCCATCATCCCCCACTCTTGCCCGGCTTCACTGGCTCCCTATCCCTCAAAGGATAGAATTCAAAATCCTCATCCTCGCTTTTCAAGGCCTTCCACGGATTTGTCCCCTCCTACATCTCTGACCTGTGGAACCCCTTTCAACCTGTCCGCTCCCTCCGATCAGGAGGCTGATCTGCCCCCACCTTATGGAACTCCATCATATCAACTCCATCTTCGCTTCACTCCCTCCCTTGCCTCCTTCAAGGCATGTCTCCTTCCTGATGTGAAAGCCACTATAATGTATAGCCTATGCATTGTATTTTATTGAAAATTCACCTAAACAAATAAGCTCCAATCATCAGCCTGGAACAAGATAAAACTAAGGTTCCTGGGCAGCACACTTTTGTCCTGTCTTGAAGCTCTAAACCCTGCTTTTATAATTACAGTAAAATCCTTGTGGGCAGGACATAAACGTGAAAGCTTGTTTTTGTTGAGTTCTTGCCCATGGATGAAACCGATCTCGACTGCACAGTACAAACATGTGCAAGTCTGGACCTGAGTGACAATGCTGTTGAGCTTCATGTGGAGACTGTTTAGATGTGGTCAGTAAGGTGGCCAAATTATTATTCAGATTTTGAGGGGAATATTACCCATGGATAACTGATCCATCAATCAACTAACAACTGGGTTCCTACTTACTACAACAACTGGGTAAACATGGGCTTATGGAGTAAGGAAACTTGCCCAGCATTTTGACCTGCAGTGAATCGAACCCAGGTCCTCACACTTGCGAGGTGAGTTCTCTAACCACCACGATACAGTCCTCCACATAAATACCAGGGAAAGAACTAACAGCTGTCTTTCTTGTCCCTTTCCAGGGCCTCGCAGAGAGAGCGAGAGCAGGGAAGCTGCTGCCTGAGGAATATCAGGGAGGATCCTTCAGGTATGTCTATCATTTTTAATGAACAGTTGATATGTAATAACAATAATCCTTGCATTTGATATAGCGCTTTTCATGAATATACTTTAAAATGAATTGATTATATTGTGGGCGAAATGCGGCAGCCAATCGCGCACAACAGTGTCCCACAAACAGTCGTGGATTTAAACGATCAATTTATTTTTGTTTTGTTTTTTCGAGGGATTATTATCAGGCATCTGAAGTAAGGAAACTTGCCTAATGTTTCGCTCTGCCCAGAAATCAAACCTAGGTGTCTCGCTTGCAAACCAAGTGCACTTACTACTGAACTATGGGAATCCACTTTGCCCCGAAAGGTTATTCTTCAGTTCAAAAAAAATTTTTTTTTTTAAAAGATGCATATGATTACTCAATCCAAGATTGTTTGTGACATGGACATGGAGCATTGATGCTGCTGTGCGTAATTGGCTGCCACGTTTCGCCCACAACATTTACAGTCAATTCACTTAACCATATATTCTGCAAATGCTTTGTCACATTACGACATGTTACGAGGAGTGATAAGGCAAGGAACTATGTCAAATGGAAGGCACTATATAATAATATAATAATCCTTGCATTATGATATAGTGCTTTTCACGTCTTCTAGACGTCTCAAAGCACTTCACAGAATATACTGTAAAGTGAATTGACTATATTTGTGGGTGAAACGCGGCAGCCAATTACGCACAGCAGTGTCCCACAAACAGTCATGTGTTTAAATGATCAATTTATTATAGGGTTTTATGGATGGATTATTATTAGGCGAATAGAGTAAGGAAACTTGCCCAAGGTTTTGCCCAGCTGCCTGGATTTGAAACACAGGTCTCACGTTTGTTAGGTGAGTGCTCTAACCACTGAGCTACAGGACTCCATAATATACTCTGAACTCGTGCGCAACTAAGGCATAAGGCTTGATCACCAGTTATCCTTCCTCCCCGCCAGTCTCTCTGGTCCCTCACCAGCACTCCTTTCTTCAATCTCCGCCACATTGAATTACTCCGTCAATACCTCACCCCAAAAGCTGACAAAACCCTGGTCCATGCCTGTGTCACCTCTCGACTGGACTACTCCAACACCTTCCTTGCCAGTCTCCCCTTCTCCATCATTCACAAAATCTAGCTCATCCAAAACTCCATTGCCCACATTCTCACCGGCACCAAACTCCATACTCCAGTCTTTCCCAAACTGCACTGGCTCCGTGTCACTCAACACAGAGTGGATCTACATCAGGATCCTCACTGTTGTGTTTAAATCCCTCCACTCCTCGACACCCACTCCACCTCTCTAACCTCCTTTCTCCTCACAGCAGTACCCGCTGCCTCTGCTCAACTGGGTACGGCCTCTTCCTTGTCCCTGAATCCTCCACTTCACCATCATTGGCCGTGCTTTCAGCCACTACGCCCTGAAATTCCCTCCCTGAACCCCTTCACCTCACCTCTCCTTTCCCATCTTCAGGTTGCGCCTGAAGAGCTTTTTCTTCCCCCACCCCACTGGCTCGGCCTCGGGCTCTGCCATTGTGAAGCTCTCTGAGATACCGCCCGGTGCGGAGGGCGCTATATAAATGCAACTATTTATATATATATATATAGATATATATATATATATGCTGTGTGGGCCTGCTCACAGACTGGTTAGTAGGGTAAGCTTGCCGGGCATGCTTTGCCTGTGTTGGTGGTTGCCTGGGTGAGAGGCAGACCTGGTGCCAGCTACCCTCGTGCTGCTATAGAAATAGAGCAGGTGCTGCTGCGCGGAGATAAGCTTCCCCAGTCAGTCAGTCATTCGGGGAGGGCTGCGTACAGCAGTGATTACCAGTCTGCACCATTATCCCAGTGTCTCTCAGTAAATCTCACCAATAAACCCCTTCCTCAGATCTGTATTCAACTCCAAACCTAAGCCTGAGCCAATTGAGAAAATTCTAATCACTCAGTGAGGGGGAGAGGGTGTGGGCAGCCCCCTCCCCCTGCCATCCCAGTGCCCACACACACTCCTCCAGTGCCCACACACACTCTCTCCCCACCGATGTCCACACACACTCTCCCCCCCAGTGCCCACACACTCCCCCCCCCCCCCCCCCAGTACCCACACACTCCCCCCCCAGTGCCCACACACTCTTCCCCCCCCCAGTGCCCACAATTTCCCCCCCCCAGTGCCTACACAATTTCCCCCCCCCCGTGCCCACAATTTCCCCCTCCCCCCAGTGCCCACAATTTCCCCCCCCCCAGTGCTCACACACACTCTCCCCAACCTATTCCAATTAGTGAATAAAATGCATGTGCAGTGATCATATTTCACCCACAAACTATATAATCGGTTCACTTTGCAGAATATTCTATGAAGGTGGTTTGAGATGTCTCGAAGATGTGATAAGAACAACAAAATTACCTTTGTAGAGCACCTTTCACATCGGGAGGACATCCCACAGCTCTGAACAGTCAGGGGTCAGGACCTGAGCATGGGGGGGTGGTGGGAGAAGGTTAGGAAGAGGGAGGGCAATGAGGTACAACAACAAAATTACATTTATAGAGCACCCTTTCACATTGGGCAGGCGCCGAACAGTCAGGTGGCTGAAGACACGGACAAAAAGGAGGGACTTGAGTCGGGCATTGAAGGAGGTAAGGGAGGGAGCAAGGCGAAGAGATTGTGAGATTGAGTTCCAAAGGGTAGGGACAGAGAGGCTGAAAGCCTAGCCGCCAATGGTAGGGCGGGTCGAGCGGGAAACACGGAACAAGTCTGAACGGAGAGGTTGATAAGGGGGGTCAGCAGCAGGTCACACTGGCAACACACCAGCAACAACAACAACAACAAAATTATTCTTGTATAGCATGCCAGCAAACACTAGCAACAACACACCAGCAAACGCATCAGCAACACACCATCTAACACAGAAGGGACTGGTATTGCTGGTGTGTTTGCTGATGTGTTGCAAGCCAACAAGGAGGCAGTTGTAGTAGTCGAGTTATAGGCGCTATATTAAAATGCGTGGTTTATTATTCTGATGATTATTATTATTGAGCTTCCTATGGTTGGCCAGGCTGGGCTGTCACTGTGGGTGAAGTACTTGTGATGCCCTCATTTGTATTCCTGGCCCACACGAGAGCATGAGGAGAGCTGAGGGCCGGCCAGCCTCCACCAAGGCACCTCCACACAGTGCCCCAGTCTGGAGCCATTCCCGTGGGCAGGAAACTGCAACAATTGGGGGTGGGAAGTGTCGCAACGAAGTCATATAAAAGCCATTTAACTCACTGGGGGGGGATTGAATTGTGTTGTGTTTTGACATGAATATTTTGGACAATAATAAACTTCACCTACTTGGATGGAAAGTGTTGCTACTTTACTCTACACGTCTTTACATTCAGGCCATACAAATCAGACTGAAATTGTAAGTCTCTCTGCAGCAATTTACAATAAGACATTAAGATATGTGAAGTCCTGTAATTTAGTGGTTAGAGCGAGAACCTATCAGGTTCAATTCCCAGGCCGGGCAAGTTTCCTTACTCCACACTCCTTTGTTTACCTAGCAGTAAGTAGGAAACTGGTTGTTAGTAGTGTATATTGGCGGATTGCTTTTCTGGGTAATAATCCCGTCAAAAATATGAATAATAATAATTTTGTCACTCAATCCCCTTCTGTTTGTGGCACACTGCTGTGCGCAATTGGCTGCAGCATTTATCTCGCAAAATATGCTGTTAATTCACTTTACGGTATATTCTATGAAGTTTCTTCATTTAAAGTTCTCACAATTAAAGCTCTCCACAATCTTGCCCCACCCTACATCCATGACCACCTATCTCCTTACCAACCTGCCCACCTTCTCCACTCAGCAGGCTCTGGCCTGCTCCACATCCTCCGACCCACCTTCCCCCACTATTGGCGGGCGAGCCATCAGCCACTCTGCCCCCAACCTCTGGAACTCCATCCCTCCGCCTCGCCCCGCTCCCTGGCCTCCTTCAAGTCTTGCCTCAAGACTCTCCTCTTCAATGGACCCATTGGCAACTCATAATCCCCTCCATCCCTCCCCACACCTGTCTTCAGCTTGGATCTGAAGCAGTGACTGTCCAGCGCCTTGGGATGTCCTCCTGATATGAAAGGCACTCTACAAGTGTAATTTTGTTGTTGTTGTTATTCTTTGAGATGTCTTGAAGACTTGATATGGTGCTATATCAAATGCAAGGATTGGCATGACTAGTATTAAGCTCCTATTCTTTGCGTTTACTTTTCTAGCATCTCCAATTTGGGAATGTTTGGAATCCAGGCGTTCAGTGCGATCATTAACCCCCCTCAGGCCTGCATCCTGGCTGTCGGACAGTCTCGCTGGGACCTGATGTTTTGTGAAGGCGAAGCTGGCGATGCCGGCCTGTGCCGCAGGAACATGATGACAGTCACTCTTTCCAGTGATAGCCGCCTGGTGGATGATCTACTCGCTGCTCAGTTCTTGGAGAACTTCAAGGTGAACATGGAGAACCCCAGACGCTTGATGTTGTTCTAGAGAGGCCTGGCCTGGCCTGGCCAAACCTTCATCAACTGGGATTTGTGAGACATGTGGGATGCATCCCTGAAGGACTCCGAGATGGCTGTGGTGTTTTATTGTTGTGCGGCTAACTTACACCACACCACAACGACTACACCTCATTTCCTGCTCTAATAACGTTCTGCTATTTGTTTATTTATTTATTTCCTTGGTTGCCTGCCATCTTTGTCATGTCCTCACCAGAGGAGCTTGTCCACATGTATCTGCTGAGAGGCCAAAGGAAGAGGCAGCCAGAGAGTGCCAGACTCACTGCTTCACCAGTGTTCATCTGTGCACATCACATCTGGTAAAGGATCAGACAAGCAGAGTGCCAGACCTCTCTCTCTGCCTCTGGCTCTGCCTCTCTCTGGGTAACATTTCCCACTCAGGAGAATACTTCCCTTGTATTTGAGGCAATTGTATTTGGCCTCAAAGTCAATTTCTTCCAGTGTAAGAGTGCATCCCATCAATAGTGAACAATTTGGAATCTCTACACTGTGGTCTGTTGTATAATATCTGTGACACTTGCAATGTGTTCCCTTAATTATATACAGCATATTATTATTCCTGTCTTTGTCTACCTTTTTGAAATCCTGCAGCATAGTGGCTAGAGCATTTGCCTCAAGCCTGAGGATCTGGGTTTGATTCCAGGGAATGGTGAAACTTTAGACATTTGGCTGCCAACTTTCACCCACAAAATATACAGTCACTACACTTTACAGTATATTCAGTAAAGAGCTTTGAGATGTCTCAAAGATGTGATGAGGCGCAATGTCAAATATAAGGATTATTATTATTTTCCCTTGGCTTCTCCAGCCAGGAAGACCTCCCACTATTCATTGGTTTCCAATGAGACCCTGCTCCTGGGAGCTGTGCTGGGAGACTCATGGCTTTTCCTTTCAATCAACCATTTCCAGGGGTTTCTCATTCCTCGCTGTAGGGAAGCCCCTTGACACAGGTCTAGAGTGAGACAAAACAATAACAAATTGCATTTACACAGCGCCTTTCACATCAGGAGGACTTCCCAAGGTGCTGGACAGTCAAGGATTTGGACCTGAGCTGGTGGTTAGGATCATGAGGGGTGGAGGGCAGTACAGTAAAAGCCTGTTTATCCGGCACCCACGGGACCTGGCCAATGCAGGTTAAAGCGCCTGCCGGATATTCGGGCGGCCCGCGGCCAAAAACCCACCACAAAAAAATCAAAGTTCTTTTAACACACACCATACACATCAGACTAAGTAATAACAGATAATAACAGAATATTGTATTGGTGCTTATTGTTAAAACTACTCTCTTGCGCTTCTCACCTTTACTGATTAAGGTTTACAATCCAACGATTCTTTTTTAAATGGAGGATGCCAAGCGGGTGAAAAAAACGGCAGCGAGATTTTAAAATGTGGACTTTACTAGCCCTAAGCTGACAGCCCTAGACTCTTCCACTTTCTAGAGCCCTAGATTCTACTAGCGGCAATCTAAAATACTGCACCTGCGCAACAATGTGGGTTATTGGCTAGCGTTATCAGGTTGCCGCTAATATGGCTTTAAAATCGCGCTCCGTTTTTTTCACCTGCTTGGCGTGCTCCATTTTAAAAAGAATTGCTGGACTATAAACCTCAACTGCAGCATCATGGATTCAAGTGGAGCATCTACCAGTAAAGGTGAGAAGCGCAAGAGAGTAATTTCAACAATAAGTACTCATACAATATTCTGTTGTTATGTTATTATTTATGCATTTACAAATGCTCCACCGCTATTGTTCCGGATAAGTTCCGGTTTATCGAATGGGGACTTTTTTTGACGTGCCGGTTTTACGGAAGTTCCGGTTCATGGAGTCACGGATAAACAATCCTACTGTAGTAAGATTGTGACCAGAGGTGTTGAAGAGGAAGATCTTGAGACGAACTTTGAAGGAGGCATGGGAGGGTGCGAGGCAAATTGACTGTGGGATAGTGTTCCAGTGAATGGGAGGGAGCAGAGTGGCTGAAGGCCCGACCACCTCTGAGCGGGGGATGGGAATGGATCAAGGACAAAACCTACTGAGGGAGATAGGGGACCGGTCGATATGGCTTGGTAAAGTCAGTCTGAGCTGAGTGAAGTGCTGCTAAACATTTTAATGAAGGAGTGTACATGGGTGTATAACTTATTCATATACATCTGCGCCTAAGATTGCCACCATCAATTCCATCCTAACTCCCCTTTTAGCCAGTGAATAATTTAACTGTGGTCTTTGTGGTCATTTGGTTTTGAATACAGGGAGTTTAGGCAATTATCAGGATGTGGTTTGCAGCTGGTTTTGAGGCTGAGAGTGAGCACGGCCAACTTGACGACCAGGCATCACTTATAGTCCTGCTGGAGTCCCTGGGACCAGCCCGTCACACCTGGGCCTCAGGAATCGCCGGCAAAAAGCGGGTCTGTTTACCCCGTTCACTGCGATTGTGTGAAAGTCACTCACTCCAACTCTCTGCTATTGTAATGTTATACTCACTGTAATTATCTGCAGCTAACATGTATCCCAGGTCCTGGATCATGTCTCTTCCCCTCCCTTCTTCTAACCAGTGTAAACACACACTGATGTTCAGCCATTTTGTCTCTGCTCCTGGATCTCTCCCAGGATCTATCCCCACCCTCCCACTGCACGCACGCATACCCAACCATCTCTGCGTCACAAGCCTTAATTCTTCCACCATGTTGTCAGTCACCGTCCTTCTTTCTGATGTCCCACCTCGCTTGGGTTTTCAGTCTGGCACCGCCAAGTGCTTTGAGATGTGTTCTGACATGAAAGTTCCGTGTAATCATGTTATTACTGAGAAAACCCAGGTCAGTATTGAGAGCAGTATTTCTGCCTTGGAGAAGATTCACTTCACCTTACCTCAATGCAAAGGTTCTGGAATGTTCAGTAAAGGATGCTTTTTGCAATATTGTTGAGCTCCTGTAGCTCAGTGGTTAGAGCGCTCGCCTTACAAGCGTGAGACCTGTGTTCGAATCCAGGCAGGTCAGGGCAAAACCTTAGGCAAGTTTCCTTACTCCCCACACACGCCTAATAATAATACGTCCAATAAAACACACAATAATATTGGTCATTTCAATCCATGACTGTTTGTAAATAAAACCTCAAATGTTCTTAAGATCATTAAAGTCATCAGAGCCTGGTGACACCCGAACTCACTGAACTTTGCCCATGGAAACCCATCACTGTGCTGAAGAATATCCAAACCAAACTGAGAATTCCATGCATCCCAACTCCAAATGGGAATCCTAGAGATAGATTGTTGGAATAGAAGTGAACTTCCAGGTGGGAAACTCAGCTCAGCATGAAATGTGTGAGAGCATTTGCCTTCCTGTCTGCAGGTCGGACACACATCACTTCCAGCAACTCAATCACTAGAACAACAAAAACTTTTCATACAATCTGTCATCGTATCAAACTAATTTGCGATAAAAGCTGTTAAGTGTAGAGACTGTGTTTGTATACAAGCCACTGCTTGCACGCACTCTGGATTTTTCAGCCTTGGAAGTGGTGAGGTTGAACCTTCCTTTAGCAAGTGGCAGCTGTGGTCGGCTCTGTGCTGTGACACTCTCTGTGAGACTTGCTGCCAGCGCTGGCTGGGAATGGCTCTCAGCACTCTCCTCAGTTAATCAATGCAGGTGTCAGCGTGATTGCAGCATCAATAGCGGGTATTGTTCTTTGTCCTCAGGAACCTCCGCACTGTGCTGGCTCCTGGGCTCTTGCCCGGGCAGAGTCACGACAAGGCAACTGTCTATCTCTGCGGCCGCACTCGGCACTTACCGAACAGCAACGAGGGTAGAAACGAGTTTGGTGCTGACAGGAACGGGCTTCTTGTGGGCAACAGGGAAACGTAAAGCAATGCAACACAGACCAGAGATCTGATCTGCCTCACTAGACAGGCAGAGAATAATTGAAGCTGAACTCTCACCACAACACAGTGGACTTCGGTAGTGTCGTGGTTGGCAATCGAGAGGACGCAGGTTCGATTCACATGCGGAGTGAAAGTTTGGGCATGTTTCCTTACTCCACACACCTCTGTTTACCAGCAATAACTAGGAACCTGTGGATTACTTTCTGTGGGGTAATAATCCCTCAATTAAAAATAATCATAACAATAATAATTTGGTTACTCAATTCACAACTGCACAATTGGCTGCCGCGTTTCACCCACAGAATATACAGTCAATCCACTTTGCAATACTGTATATTCTTTGAAGTGCTTTGAGATATCTCAACAAGCTGACAAGGCACTTCGAATCAAATTCAAAGATTATTAATTTTGGGGGAAAATATATATTTCTAAGTATACTGATTACATGAATCCAAAACCAAATACAAAAAATCCATACGCAGGTTGTGCACACATTTTTCTTGGTTCTTTCCCTTAAACCAGTCGGAGGATCGCCCCCATGTGCACCAGAACCATTCGCTGCCCGCACACACCCTGAGAAGGTCACCCTGGCTTTCACAAGGCTCCCTGATGTGCACCTGCTAGGCATTTGCGACCGTTTGGACCAAGCCACTGATGCTAAGGCCAACTTCCAGAAAAGCCAAGTGATGTATTTTGGAGACTGGAAAGAACACAGTCACATACCATTTGCGGTGAAGACAGACTACATCAAAGTCCTTGGCATTTGGTTCCTGGCTGCTGAGGCTTTGCCCCCCCAAAAAAGCTGTGAGAAAGTGTTTAGGTACAAGTGAGGAAAAAACTAGTGATGTGGCGCCAGCCCTCACCGTCTTATCACGGGGAAGATCCTAGTGCTAAAATGTGAAGCCCTCTCGGTGTTATTGTACGTGTCTCAGGTCTGGCGTTTAACCAAGAACAACGACACTGCAGGCACCAGAGAGGTTTTCCAACAGATCTGGGGGGTCAAAGATGGAAGACGTGATGCACAAACTAGCCCTGACCCTCATGGCCACCTTTGTGTGTTGCTGCCTGAGGCTGTGTCTGGAGGCCCAAGTCACCAGCAACAAATACGCTGGGGTCTGGGTTTGTTCCTCTACCCTGTGCTAACAGTCTCGAAACATTCCACAGAGTCGTAGCCAAAACACCTGTGCTACATAGAGAGCTTCCAGAAGGTATTCCAGATCCCCGCACAATCACCAAGTGTCCGCGCTACAGGCAGTCAAAATGGTGCAAAAGGGAGAGAGGGCAGATCTGATTGGGAGATACCCTGGGGCGATGGCCAGCTTTATCTGGCAAAACGTCTTCACCAATCCTGACCAACAAACATCAGGACATGGCCTGGCTGGTGATTAAAGGGTCCTCTCCCCCCACCACCACCCCCTCCCCCTCCGCCTCAGGGCGTGCACATAGAATCGAGGCCTGGGCCAGTCAGCGCTCTTCTCGGGCCAACTGCAGAGGGGAGAAGACAGTGGACAGTGTCATTTTGTTGTTGCTGTTGTGGACCACCTCTTCCTGGAGTGTAGTTTTGCAAAGTTGGTTTGGAGAAAGTCATGGTAATCTGTGCTGTATAGCACTCTGAGATGCCGTCCGGCGTGGGGGGGCGCTGCATAAACCAAAATTGTTGTTGTACGGCCTCTTCCCAGGCAGTCAAAGCCAAACCCACCTCGAGCGCTCTGGAGGATAAGATCAGTAGGACAAGCCCTTTGACATTCCCGAAACCAAGTGCTCCTCTGGCAGAACGTTGGGAAGCTGAGAGCTTGTCTCAGGCCCACGTACGCTAGGATCAGGGACTATGTATTGAGGGACAATCTAAATTCAGATCATCCACAGCCAAGGCCAGATGGCGCCTAACCCTGACCAGAGACGATCCAGTGCAAAGTGCACAGATAGACCATACAATAGACTTGCAAAGATTATTATTATTACTGTCCTATCACTCCCTGTGTTAGTCTGTGCAACACAATGAACGGGAGTGGGTTTTTACTCTTTAGTCTTCCTGTTTTGGTCATTGTAACAAAGGACCTGTTTAATTAGGAGGAAACACTCAGGTGGAAGGGTGGATTGCTTCCTGAGGGGAAAACAGAGTGGATATCAAATCACATCGGGACAAGCGCTGACCAGGGTGAGTCTGTCACATCATAACAAAGGGAGAGGTAATATCTTGATTTAAACCCATTTATTCTCTCAAAATAGCTCTGGTAAATTGATGGTTCACAGCGTTGGTGGTGAAGCTGGTAAGTAATCCTTTCCTGTATTCTCACAAATCACTCCTGGAGCTCCTGGAGCTCAGTGGTTAGAGCGCTCGCCTTACAAGCCTTACTCGCCTGTGTTCAAAGCTAGGCAGATCAGGGCAAAACTGTGGGCAAGTTTCCTTACTCCACACGCCTAATAATAATCCGTCCAAAAACCAGCCCACAATAATAAAAATGAGTCATTTCAATCCACGACTGTTTGTGGGGGACACTGTTGTGCGCAATTGGCTGCTGCGTTTCACCCACAAATATACAATCAATTCACTTTACAGTATATTCTGTGAAGCGCTTTGGGACGTCGATAAGATGTGAAAAGCGCTATATCAAGTGCAAGGATTATTATTATTGTCAATCCAAACACCCCAAAATGCATTTTTCCTAACCACAAATTTCGTCCCACTCCCAGTGTATTTCTTATCATTTCTTATCATTGTTCATTGCCAATGTACGCTTGAATGAGCAACAGTGAGGTGACCTGATAGAAGTTCTGAAGGGGTTTGATCCCAGCAACTTGTTTAATCTGGTGAAGTTTAAAACATGAGGATACACAGGTAAAATGAGGAGGGCCAGCAGGGCGTCAGATCAGAAACCCATGGAACAAGTTACCAGGGGACTGATTAAATCAGACAGTGTACATGGGTTACACTGCCCATTCGTGTGTCATTGGGGAGAGACACTTATCAGCTGTCAGTTACTGTTTAGCCTGATGGGTTTTTTCTGCTGTCAAAGGTCTCAAAACAATAGATGAGGAAATGTCTGTGACGGTGTCTGTGCGGCGCTCAGAGAAGATAATAATAATAATCCTTGCCCTTGATATAGGGCCTTATCATCACATCGAGCCATCTCAAAGCACTTCACAAAATTTGCTGTAAAGAGTAGTGACTGTATATTAGTGACTGAGCTCCTGTGGCTTAGTGGTTGGAGCACTTGTCTTGCAAGCTGGGGAGACCTGTGTTCAAATCCTGGCAGGTCAGGGTGAAACCTTGGGCAAGTTTCCTTACTCCACACACCTAATAATAATCCGTCCAAAAAAACCCACATTAATAAAATTGATAATTTCAATCCACGACTGTTTGTGGGACGCTGCTGTGCACAATTGGCTGCCACGATTCGCCCACAAATATATAGTTAATTCACTTTATAGTATATTCTGTGAAGCGCTTTGGGACGTCGATAAGATATGAAAAGTGCTATATCACATGCAAGGATTATTATTATTATTATTATTGTATATTTTGTAGGAGAAAGTTAAAACTGCCCGAGGTTCAGTCAGTAACCTCACTGGGCAGTTTCTGAAGCTGTGAAAGTGAATGTTTTCCTGGTACTGTTGTGTTGTTAACTGAAGCTCATAAATACCGGGGGAATAAAACAGCAAAAGAAAATCACTTTTATTTTTCAATGGATCGTGGAGGTAATTCCAAGCTATCAGTTTATCAACCCCAGGATCAGCCCTGGGACGTACCATGTCCTCCCACCCACCTAAACACTCACTTTGAACCAGAAGGTTATGGCTCTACATCGTCCGACCCACCCACCCCACCATTGGCGGGCGAGCCTTCAGCCTCTCTGCCCCCAACCTCTGGAACTCCATCCCGGAGTCCCTCTGCCTCAGCCCTTTCCTGGCCTCCTTCAAGTCTCACCTCAAGACTCTCCTCTTCGATGGATCCACTGGCAACTCCTAATCCCTCCCTTCCCTCCCTACCCTGTCCTCAGCTCGGGTCTGAAGCAGTGAGTGTCCAGCGCCTTGGGACGTCCTCCTGACATGAAATGCGCTATACAAGTGTAATTTAGTTATTGTTGTTGTTATCCTACCTCCCCCAACTTAGCTGCTCCCTCCGCTCAGCGGGCTCCGGTCTACTTCCATCCTCCTTATCCACATCCTTGCCCCAACTGGCGATCGGTCCTTCAGCCTCTCTGCCCCCACCCTCCAAATCTCCACTCCTCTTGATCCCAACCACCAGCCTGGGTGCAGATGGCTGACTGTCCAGTGCTTTGTGACGTCTACCAGATGTGAAAGGCACTAAACTAATGTCATTTATTTTTCTTGTTATCAGAACAAGTGCTGGTGTAAGTACTCAGGTTGGAAGGTAGAGCCCCTACTCCACCCCCCCCCCACTCCCACCCCCATCTCCACCCCACATTCAGATTTACTGCTGACCCCGCTAGGGTCACTTGCACTGATCCCCATCCAGATCCATCAGACACAGTCTCAGTTTGTCGCATGTCCCTCGCGCCCTCCGTTCTACCAACGGAGGCCGCGCATTCAGCCATTGCGCTCGAAAGTCTTGGATAATGTCCCTCTATCCCGCCGCTCTGCCACTGTCTTCAGATTGAGCCTGAGACCGTCCTCTTCGACCATGCTCACCGTCACCTCGCGCCCTCGTGCTCCGATACTGTCGAACGCTCTGGGACGCGAGCCTGTGTGAGGGGGCACTGCGTAAATGCAGGTCGTTGTCAAAGTAGATTGTGCCAAGGCCACCAGCTCACTGGGCAGAGTGAGCAGGCGCGGGGGGGGCTCAGCAGTAATTGTGCTAGGCAACAGAGATGTTCCTTCCCTTTGCAAGTTACCGTGAATCCAACACTTGTTCATTGATATGAAAGAGAGGAAGCGCGAACAGCCCCTTGTTTATTGACTGGAAACCATTGAGCCCGGAGTTTCCTGCACCTCTCCTTACAAAGTCTTGTAATGAAGCACAGACCTGACTTTGTGACATTGCTGCCGTAAATATTACACAGAAGGGCCATAAAAAACAAACACCACTTCCAGTATTTCCTCATTAAACAAACACTATTCACCACTGCCAGTCATGGGGGCAGAAAGCCAAGAGCGGTGCAGTCAAACCCGCCAATGATATCCACGTTTTCTGTCTCTCTCTCTCTCTCTCTCTCTCTCTCTCAGATCGCGCAGGTTGGAAGCACAGTGATTCAAATAGAGAAGCACTCACTGAGAGGCTTCAGTGCTAATCGGAAACGAGTGACTTTCACACCATCTGCCTGGCTCCAAATCAAGCCAGGGTGTCGGTGGTGATAGGTTCAGACACACAATGTCACCAGCCCTTACGAGAAACGAGACGCAAAGAGCGACTCCACCCCACACCCTCCACCCCCCACCTCACACCAAAGTTGTTAAGATTATTGTGTATAAGATTATTGTGGAGTCCTGTAGCTCAGTGCGCGCCTCGCAAGCATAAAGGACCATTTCATTCCCAGGTTTGGGGCGAAACCATAGACAAGTTTCCTTGCTCCACACACATACACGCCTCTGTTTAACCAGTTGTTGGGGAATTGGCAGATCGCTTTCCCGGGGTAATAATCACTCCAACAATCAAAAAAACATGGTCACTGAATCCACAACTGTTTGTTGGGTGTTGCTGCGAACAATTGTTTACAGTATTTCACCCATCGCATAAGGCACTACGTCATATGCAAAGATTATTTTGATTATTATGAAAGAATATAATGTTGATATGGTTAACCAGCAGTAAGTAGTTGAGACCATCACAAGAGGGGGCAGATATAAGGCAGGAAATGATAAAAGTGTTGAAAATTTGCTTTAATACTTCAAGGTCAAAATCCTCATCCTCACCTTCAAGGCTATTCACAGTCTTGCACCCCACCCCACCCCTTCACCTCTCCGACCTGCTGTCTCCCTATGAACCTCCCCGCCCCCTCCATTCAGTGGGCTCCGGCCTGCTCCATGTCCCCCGCACGACCCGCCCTACCATTGACGGATAGGCTTTCAGGCTCTCTATCCCCACACTCTGGAACTCCATCCCACAGTCCCTTTGCTTTGCTCCCTCCCTCGCTTCCTTCAAGGCCGGTCTCAAGACCTTCCTCTTCGACCGTGTCTTCTGCTGCCCTCCCAACTCTCTCCATCCCCTCCTAACTCTCTCCTGCCCCTCCCCCCCACCCTGCCCCTCTCCCTTGTTCGGGTCCCATCCTGACTGTTCAGCGCTTTGGGGCGTCCTCCCGACGTGAAAGGCGCTCTATAAATGTAATTTTGTTGCTGTAATGACACACATGGAAATTCAATATGCGTGGTGCAAATATCAAAGGATTCTTGGAAGAGTGACTTACAGATTTGAAAGGGAGTGTGAAAGAGGTTGTACGTAAAATTAGCATTAAAGGATTGAGTGAATCAACGTTGGGTTTTATGGATTCAATAACATTATAAGGTAGGAGAGTTTCGGAGAAACAAGGCTGGGTAGAGTGTGGAACATCACTGTCAGAAGCTGTGGTTCAAATAGAGAACATCAAAGTGTTAAAGAGATAACATGTGGCTACATGATGGAGATAGGATTAGAAAGTACGGAGGCTGGGTGGAGTGTGCACACGGAACTGATTAGTTCCCTCATTGTTCTGTGCAATTCTTTGTAAATAGTAGACTTTTTAACCTCTGATAGTTGCTGTGTGTGTGTGTGTGTGAATTGGTGGCTTTGCTGTGTGCTGAGACACGGTTCTGGTGCAGTTCTGCTCAGTGTTTGGAGCACCAACCTTGCATAGAGGACCTAGGTTTGATTCCCAGGCAGAGTGAAAAATTGGGCAAGTTTCCTTGCTCTACTTGCTTCTGTTTACGTAGCAGTAAGTAGCAACCCAGTCGTTGGTCGATTTTCCAAGGGTAATAATGCCTCCGTAAATAAATAATTTGGTCAATTAATCAACGAGTGTTTGTGGGACGATGCTGTGCACAATTGGCTGTTGTGTATCGCCCACAAAATATACAGTAAAATCCCCTTTACAGTGAATTCTGTAATGCGTTTGAGACGTCTCGAAAACATGATGATATATCAAATGCAAGTATTATTATTATGCCAGCTCTCCCTGTCTCACACACACCTCTGACACAGAATCCGGACAGCCACAGAGGGCACTTCCCCACCGGAGCCTGACACAGAGGAAACTGACACGGGGAGATTCTGAAATCCAGGGGAAGTTACCATAAACATTAGGCTATCGCTCTGCCTCGGACACAGTCAGAGCCAATCAGAGGGGAGGCCAGGAGGGCCATTTGGCCTGGCACTCAAACTCAAAGGGAGCCTCAAATTTAGACACTTGTTAATTTTTTTGGCATTTGTTAAGTTTTCGCAACTTGTTGTGTTTCGTGTGCCTCCCTTGCAAAGTGTGGTGTGTAACAACCAATACTGTAGTTATTACGTCTCCATTTGCACGGCTCTCACCTCCTCCACCTTCCCGTCCTGCCCCTAAAACTCTCCGAACTTGTGCGCAACCTAGGTGTCAGGTTCGATCCCCAACTGTCCTTCCTCCCCCACATCCGGTCCCTCACCAACACTGCCTTCTTCCACCTCCGACGGATCACCCGTCTCCAGCAGTACCTCACCCCAAAAGCTGCTGAAACCCTGGTCCATACCTTTGTCACCTCTTGGCTGGACTATTGCAACGCCCTCCTCGCCAGTCTCCCCTCCTCCACAATCCACAGAGTCCACCTGATTCAGAACTCTGCCGCCCGCGTTCTCGCCCGCACCAAACTTCGCTCCGCCATTACCCCAGTCCTTGCCAGACTGCACTGGCTCCCTAGACCCGAGAGGATTGATTTCAAGATCTTCACCCTTGTCTTCAAATTCCTACACTCCTCTGCACCACCCACTACCTCTCTGACCTCTCTGAATTCCTCTCTCCTCAAACCAGCTCCCGTTGCCTTCTCTCCACCGGGTCTGGCCTCCTCCATGTCCCCTGAATCCTCCGCTCCACCCTCGGCGGCCGTGCCTTCAGCCACTACGCCCCGAGGCTCTGGAACTCCCTTCCGCACTCCCTTCACCTCACCCCTCTTTTCCCAGTTTCAGGTCCTAGCCGAAGATCTTTCTCTTCGACCACGCCTTTGGTCACCTTGCTCCCCCTGGCTCGGTCCCGGGATCCGCTATTGTGAAGCGCTCTGAGACGCCTTCCGGCGTGGAGGGCGCTATATAAATCAAAGTTATCGCTGTTGTATTAAATATGGTGATTTGGAACTTAACCGGCGTTATCTTTTATGGCCGGGGGCCTCAGAAGTTGGAAGTGGCCTGGGCCTCTCTGAACCTCTGAGACCAGGGCCTGGACACAGTGTGTGTGACACAGACATCCCAGTGTGTGTGGGACACAGTGACTGCTTTGACAGAGTGTATTTCACACAGCAAGATTGTGTGAGTGATTTAATGGTTTTCATTGTGCCTCACTGTTCCTTATTCTCTCTTACTCCTCTTTCTCCCCATCTGTTGCTTTATTCCCCGCACACACTCGCTCCCCGCGCACACTCGTTGCCCGCACACACTCATTCTCTGGTTTCTTTCCATCTACGACTGTTTGTGGGACACTGCTGTGTGCTGTTTCATTTTGCCCACAAATACACAGTCAATTTGCTTTCCAGTATATTCTGTGAAATGCTTTGAGACGTCTAGAAGACGTAAAAAGCGTGATATCAAATGCAAGGATTATTATGATTATTATTAAACAGTCAGTGTGAGAGGCTGTATCCACTTTGTTGTCTTGTGATCACACTAATATCAACAGTTTCGAGCTGAGTTGGGTGGGGTCCATGTGAGGTGTGAGAACGCTTCTCTGAAAGGTGTTAGAGATCAAGTTTTCACCCTGACAAGTGATGCTTCCTCAGCAGCAATAGCAAGATGTATCCCCTCGGGAGTGGGGTGGGGGGTTCTGTGCATAGGCAATGGTGGGGGGGGTCCTATGCGTAGGCAATGGTGGGGGATCTTTATGTGGGGATGGTGGGGAGGTGGGGGCTGTGTGTTGGGGATGTTACAACTCGCTCGCTCACGCCTGTGCTGTCTGCAAGTTAGTCAGTAGCATTGAGGTTGAACTCAGTGTGAAGGCTTTTGGCTTCTGTTGTGTTTAAGTAATTGAGAGAGAGAGAGAGAGAGACAGGGTGTGAGTAACAGCTGAGTATCCTGCGCCACTCCCACTGCCCTCCCCTCCCCTCCCACGCTTTCAATCAGAATAAAAAACAGTTAAAAAGAAATCACCAAGAGACACACCACAAAGTCTTTCCATTCAAAAAAATCCTCCCCTGGCCAGTGGCTGTGCTCATACGGTCTCAGAGAGCCAGCTCATCGGGCAGCTGGAGCTAACGGCAGACACACACACACACACAGACAGACACACACACACAGACAGACACATAAACACAGACAGACGGATAGACGGAGAGGCAGACAGAAGGGATATGGCTCTGTGTTTGGTGCTGGTGACTTTGGGACTGTCGATATTGGGGTCTTCCTGCGGCTCAACAGGTAAGACTTATTTCAATCAATATCTGTGTCAGCCCATACACACACAGTTAGATGGCTGGTGCTCCCTGCTCCTCTCTTGTCTCGGATGTGATGTGATGTGTATTTACTGGGAGACCTGGATTCCGTACGAGGTGCGCAGATTGAGATCCCAAATCCATCAGCGGTCAGGAGAGGCCGAGTGGATCAGAAGGACCTCAGGATGTGCTTCTCCTAGGCGAAAAGGAGAGAGAGAGTGCGACTGGAGAGCGACAGTGAGAAACAGCTGGAGACTCCTTCAAATCTCTTGCGATGTCTCATACTTTTCAACCATAAAATACACAGTCAATTCACTTTACAGCATATCCTGCAAAATGCATTGAAGCACCTTGAAGATGTGATCTTGCACGATAGTCAAATATCATTACTATTATTACACCTCATCATATTTATTCATCATAATTATTATTGTATTGTAATCTGATCTACATAATCTAGAGTCCTGTACTTGTATAATATGTAATAATAATCATCCTTCTATTTGATATCTTATTATTATTAAATAATATAGTATTATTATTTGTTATATATAAGCGTTTTTCACATCCTCTAGGCCGTCCAAAGCGCTTCACAGAATATACTGTAAAGTAAATTGACTGTACACTTGTAGAGTCCTGTACCTCAGTGGGTAGAACACTTGCTTCGCAATTGGGTTCGATTCCAGGTAGGATGAAAGCTTGAGCAAGTTTCCTTACGCCACACGCCTGATAATAACCCGTCGGAAAAAAAACAATAATACAATGGTCGTTTAAATCCACGACTGGATGTACTGCTCTGCGAGATCGGATGCTGCATTTCACCCACAAATATTCAGTCAGTTCACTTTAAAATATATTGTGTGAAGTGCTTTGAGACACGTCTAGAAAGCGTGAAACGCGCCACATCAAATTATTATTAGTATTAACATGAAATGATAGCAAGTGGTTAGAGCACTCGCCTTTATACCATGATGAGAAGTCTTGACAGACACACCCAGATGAAAGAGGAAGATGCTCTTTACACAGTCACTTCTCCAAGCTCCGAGGGCAATTTGTTATCATCAACCTCACCCTGAACTCCGCTTCCCTCAGCTTGAACCCTGACCTGGGAGTGTGGACAGACAGTGGAGCTTTACGGCTTCCCAGCTTTGCTCCTTCCTCTCCTGTCACTCCCTTTAGAACCCTCCAATCGGGTTTCCGTACCACACACAGCACAGAAACGGTTCTGGTCAAAGTGACAAATGACATTTTGCCCATCTGCGACCAGGGCTCTCTGCCTGGTCCTCTTTGACCTCAATGCTGCCTTCGATAATGTTGACTACTCTATCTTTCTTCACCGCCTCTCCTCTCCTCTCCTTTCCTCTCCTCTCCTCTCAACTTTCATGGTTCTGTCCTTGAATAGTTCAGACCCTCCCTCACACACTGTCTCCACTTCATCTCAATCACAAATGGCTTCTCCTTCAGCCCACGCACCATCTCATGCAGGGTTCCTCAGGGCTCCTCCTCTTCAGTATCTATATTGAAGTATCCTCGGCCTCCTCCTCTTCAATATCTATATGTTCCCACTTGGTGACATCATCTGCGGAAATGGGGTCAACTTCCACATGTATACGAACGACACCCAACTATATCTCGCTGTCTCCACTCTCAGACATCAAGTCCTGGATGAGAGTTAACTTTCTACAGCTGAACATCAGAAAAACCAAGGCCCTCCTGATTGGCTTCCATCAGTACCTCCACACCTCAGGCACTGACAGCATCACCATCCAAGGTTACGCTCACTCCACCTCACTGAGCCAGTCCGGAACATTGGCATCTTTTCTACCACACATTCATGCTGTGTCCAACTCTGCCTTCCCCCCACCTTCACAACATCGCTTGGCTCCGGCAATGTCTTACACCACAGGCCACCAAGACCTTCATACACGCAGTCGTAAAATCGAGTCTCAACGACACAAACTTGTTGGCTTCCTGCTTGTTGGCTTCCACAAATAATAATAATAATAATAATAATCCTTGAATTTGATATAGCGCTTTCCATGTCTTCTAAATGCCTCAAAGCGCTTCACATACTGTAAAGTGAATTGACTGTTTATTTGTGGGCGAAATGCGGCAGCCAATTGCGCACAGCAGTGTCCCCACAAATTCCGTGGATTGAAATTATCAATTTTGTTATTGTGGTTTTTTTGAGGGATTATTATTAGGCGTAAGGGAACTTGCCCAAGCTTTCGCCCTGACCTGCCTGGATTCGAACACAGGTCTCACAGTCAAGGCAAGTGCTCTAACCACTGAGTTGCAGGACTCCATAAATACTCCCTCCAGAGGCTGCAGTTCATCCTGCCTTGCCAGCCCCATCATTGTCAGGCAGGCCTTCCGCCACTCCACCACCACCCTCTGGATCTGCATCCCACAGTCCCACTGCCTCATCCCCCCTCTTCCCTTCTTCAAGACCTGTTTCAAGACCTTCCTCTTTGACTGCTCCTTTTGTCAATCTCCTTCCCCCACTGCCCTCCACCCTCCCCAATCCCAACACCCCGTCTTGGGTCCGAAACACTCACTGTCCAGCACCTTGAGATGACCTCCAGACTTGAAAGGCGCCATACAAATGTAATTTTGTTTTTATTGTTGTTGTGCTGTGTCTCTAACCCTGACTTGGGAGTGCAGATGGTTAGTATAGAGGAAACTTTATTGTGTCTCGAAGCCTGACCTGGATGTAATAATAATCCGTCCAAAAAAACACACAATAAAATTGGTCATTTCAATCCACGACTGTTTGTGGGGACACTGCTGTGCACAATTGGCTACCGCGATTCACCCACAAATATACAGTCAATTCACTTTACAGTATATTCTGTGAAGTGCTTTGGGACGTTGATAAGATGTGAAAAGCGTAATATCAAATGCAAGGATTATTATTATTATGATGTGTGGATGGACATTGTAGAGGGATCTTTACTGTGTCTCTAACCCTGACCTGGAAGTGTGGCCAGGCAGTGTATAGGGTGCTTTACTCTGATGTGTACCTCAAACATTTGTTCTCGGATGTGTTTTGTTCCCTTATTCTGACACCGTGCAGATGTTCTGTGTCTCTAAATCTACCACTTTGAAGACCTGCCCTCGCCTCAGCTAAATGGTTCTTCCACGCCAACATTAGCCTGGAGGCCAAGGACACTGATTCCCTGCTTGTCTGCCTTACCTTCTTCACTCCACAAGATCATCCAGAACTGACCAGCTTCTGTCCATGCACCAGCTCCACCAGCTCCTGATCCCCCAGAGTTCAAAATCCTCATCATCGTCTTGAAAGCCCTCAATGGCCTCTCCACCTCTGTGACCTATTAGCATCTCACCAAAGACCCATTGCATGACTTTCCTCTCCGACCATGTCTTTGGTCTCCTACCTCTACTCTTCCTGCCCTCCACCTCTTCTGATCCCAACCCCAGCTCCACTGTTCAGCACCTTGGGACGTCCTCCCAATGCTATATAAAAGCATTGTTGTTATTGTTGTCTCTGTCTCCAGGTGTGGGGGGTTGTCAATATGGTGGAGTCTCATACCAGGACGGGGGAAGACGGTACCAGTTGAACCTGACGCAAGCGATGGCTCTGTGTGTCTCACTGAGTAGCTCCCTGGCCACTCTACGGCAGGTAGAGGACGCTCAGAAAGCTGGCTTAGAGAGCTGCAGGTACACAGACACACACTCACACACATACATGGCACACATAGCACACACACAGCACACACACAGCGCACACACACAGCTCACACACACAGCACATAGTCAGACACACACTCACACACTCAATGCACGAAAAAAAAAAAAAAAAATGTGGCCACTCAATCCACAAATGTTTGTGGGGCACTGCTTTGTGTAATTGGCTGCTGCCACATTTTGCCCACAAAATACATAGTTACTAAACTTTACAGTATTTTGTCAAGTGCTTTGAGATGTCTCGAAGACATGGGAAGGTGCTATCTCAATTGCAAGGATTATTATTGTTGTTATTAGTACTCACACACACTCATACTGACACTCTATCACACACACTCACATCCACTGCCACTCATGCTCATACCCTTGTTTTGTCACCAGGTATGGTTGGATTCGGGGCAGTTTCGTTGCCATTTCCCGTGTGAAGTCTCACAAAAATTGTGCAAAGGGATACATTGGCGTCTACAAAATGCACCGTAATTCTTCTCAGAAGTTTGATGCTCTTTGCTTCAATCACACAGGTATCGCTGAAGTCTAACCATCTAAAATTGCATAGCTTGTCACTTGTTTGGCAAGCTTTCCCAATGCTTAATCCCGCTAGGACCACCCTATGGTCTTAGGGTTTTAGCTTGCAGGGTTAACAGGAGCTGAGTGGGTTGACTCCCTACTTCCAGTGACTGGTCTGCCCTTCCAGGTCCTGCCAATGAGTCAGGCTAGGCTTTACTGTCATCATACATGCCTTAGAATACTGTGGACCTGCCAGGCTCAGGAACCAGACTCAAGAGCATCACAGAGGGCAGGCTTGACTCTAGTATTCATTGGCAAATAAATCACCTTGGAGTCAGTTCATACCGAGGAGACCCCACTTACCTCCTTCCATCCCAAGGAGGATAGTCACTTGCTCGTTGTTTGACATCCGACAAGTGCCTTGGGACGTCCTCCTGATGTGAAAGGTGCTGTACAGGTGTAATTTTGTTGTTGCTGTTTATTTTACAGTCAACAACAACAGTCAGTTGGGGAGGCTGACACACGTGGGAACCGCGTTTCACCAGAGTTTCCAAAACCATTTTAGAGTCCCAGACATGGAGATTTCCTGTGTCTGGGATGGAACGCACACCCTCCCACTGGAGTGATGATCCTGTTTACCTAATTTCAGAGAATATTACATCAATAACATCTTGCATTTATAAAGCACCCTCCACACAGGGCAGTGGCTCAGAGTGCTGAACAGTGGAGTCGGGCTGTAAAGAGAAGTGGGGTGACCAAAGGCATGGTCTTGGATTTTAAGATGGGGAAGGAGGGGATGAAACAAAGGGATACCGGCAGAGGAGTTAGAGATTAGGTGCGGACTGGCGCGTTTGCGTTGGGGATAACTGCTGGAGTCTAACCAGCGAAAACCACACAGCTTGCCATTGATATTGCTGCCTGATAAATTGGTAACTGGTGAATCCAGAGCTCGTTCCCCCCGATCTCCTGACCCAATTGTTACGGTGAAGCTGGGAGGAGCGCTGAGCGGCAATCCTGTTGGGCCCGTGCACGCACGAGTCTCCATTTCCAAACCTTTGGCCGATCTCACAATTTGAATTTCAATGTTTGTCTCTCGTCCCCAAAATACACTCTCAATCCATTTTACAATGTATCCTGTAAAGTGCTTCGAGACGTCTCAATGATGTGATGAGGCGCTATATAAAATGTGAGGACTGTTGCTGCTGCTGTTGTTGTTGTTGTTTAGCCCCTGGCTCTGGCTTAGCTGATATCATTGCTTGTTGGCTGACTATGTTTTGCTATTGTTACAAGTTTGTGGCTCTGGGATTCAGCCCACCTCATCACTGTCGGATAATGCGACGATGCCCACCCACCCTTCACTGGTATCCAGCATAAGTGACGCCCCCCAGACATCCGTTCGTGTCAGAGGAATCAGTCTGCCTCCTGCTGCAGGTAACCGGAATTCTCTTTCCGTCACTCAAACCTCCGTAGGCATTCCCTGACTCGGTCCCAAGCCTGAGATTACAGCAATAAAAAATAACATTTGTACAGCACCTTTCATGTTAGGAGGATGTCCCAAGGTGTTCGACGATGAGGGATTTGGATCCGAGCTGGGGGTTGGGATCAGGAGGGGTGGACACGGAGCCTGGGGTTAGGAACATGACAGAAGGTACACTCATACAGGTACAGTCTTGTAGACAGTTAGAGTACTCTCCTTACAAGCGAGAGACCTGGGTTTGATTCCAGGTAGGGCAAAACCTTGGGCAAATTTCCTTATCCACTCTTAGTAATAATCCCTCAAAAAAAACACAATCATAAATTAGTCATTTCAACCTACGACTGTGTGTGGGACACTGTGCTGTTGCATTTCGCCCACAAATACACAGTCAATTCACATTATAGTATATTCTGTGCTTTGAGACATTTAGAAGACGTGAAAAGCACTATATTAAATGCAACGATTATTATGATTGTGGTTGAAGAGGAAAGTCTTCAGATGAACCGTGAAGGGTGTGAATTGGGGGATCACTTTTCTGGGGGTAATAATCCCTCAAAAAAAATGTGGTCACTCAATCCACGATTGTTTGTGGGACATGGTTGGGTGCAATTGCCAAATTCACAGTCGCTCCACTTCACTGTATGTCCTGGAAAGCGCTCTGTGACATCTGAATGAGGTAATAAGGTTCTATATCAAATGTAAGAACTATTTTGATAATTCTGTCCATGTAACGATTCTCCCCATTGTTTATAGGTACTGATCGCACATTGGGAACCCAAGCGGAGAGTGGATCGGTGACCCTCACACTGTCCCCAGTGCCTCCTCCTGCCAGCAGCCCTGCCCCCCCGGCCCCCCGGGACCCCCTGGAATCCTCACCAACCCCCGATCGGTCCACCTTCACTGCTCAGCCCCGTCACACGGCCTCTCTCCCCACTCACACAGTAAGAGGGCTCAGTGAGGTGTCAGCACCCACAACCTGGGTCACAGTGGGTAGTGGGTCAGGGCAGGGCAGTGGGGCAGGGCAGGGCAGTGGGGCAGGGCAGGGCAGTGGGTTGACAACAGAAGATGACCTGCGATTGCTCAGCACAAAACAGCCCAGCTCCAAGGCCACGCTCAGAACAGAGGCCTCACCTAGAGAGGAGGCCACACCCACCCTGGAGCCCACGCCCAGCCCCGAGGCCACCCCGAGGCCCTCTCCAGGTGCCAGGACTGATGCTGGAGGAATAGATGACGGATGGCAAACCAGACTGGGCCTTACCGGTACCCCCACCCTCACCAGGTCCACTGCCCTCATCGGGACCACTGCCCTCACTAGGACCCCCACAATCACCAGGACCACTGGGCTCACTGGGACATCCTCTCTCACTGGGATCTCCTCCCTCACCGGGACCTCTTCCCTCACCAGCACCCCCACCCTCACCAGCACCCCCGCCCTCACCAGCAGCCCCGCCCTCACCAGCAGCCCCGCCCTCACCAGCAGCCCCGCCCTCACCAGCAGCCCCGCCCTCACCAGCAGCCCCGCCCTCACCAGCAGCCCCGCCCTCACCAGCAGCCCCGCCCTCACCAGCAGCCCCGCCCTCACCAGCAGCCCCGCCCTCACCAGCAGCCCCGCCCTCACCAGCAGCCCCGCCCTCACCAGCAGCCCCGCCCTCACCAGCAGCCCCGCCCTCACCAGGATCACTGCCCTCACCGAGTTCCCCACCCTCGCCAGGAACACTGCCTTCACTGGTACACTTAACCTCACCAAGACCACCGCCCTCACTGGGACCTCCTCCCTCACTAGGACCTCCTCCCTCACTGGGACCTCTTCCATCACCAGCACCCCCGCCCTCACCAGGATCACTGCCTTCACTGGTAAACCCAACCTCACCAAGACCACCGCCCTCACTGGGACCTCCTCGCTCACCGGGACCCCCACCCTCACCAGGACCCCCACCCTCACTGGGGCCCCCAGCAGCACAGACACAGTGAAGCCACTGAACACTTCACGAACGGGCTCGGTGCCACCTCTGATGGATGCCAGTGGCGGACGCCCGGAGCCAACGGCCACCGAGACCACGGTGACAGCCACCACAATCGATGCCAGCAATTGGCCAGCGAGTGGCAAAGCCTGGAGTGGTGAGTGTCAGCATCGGTTACAATCACACAACATAGAAGAATCATTATAATAAAGCTACAGTATTATGGCATCAGTGAATCGTTCAGCACAGACTGAGACCCTCCATTTCAATGTACCTGAACTCTCCACACTGTGTCTTTAAGTTCTGGCTCATAACAGTGGCAATTAACGCCACTCAGGAGTGATTAATGTATTGGCATCTGCTCAGAGGGTTACTGAGATATTTCAACAACCTGATAAGATGCTATATCAAATGCATTAATTATTATTGCAAAAGCAACTCGCACTTAGATAGCATCCTCCACACTGTAGCATCTCAGAATATTAGCGGAGCCTGACTCGGAGCTGGGGGGATGTGACACGGTCGAAAAGAAAGGTTTTCAGGCGGGACATGACAAATGAGAGAAGGGGCAAGGCAGAGAGATTGAGGGAAAGTGTTCCATAATTTAGGGGTATAGTGGCTGAATGCGCGACCTCCAATGGAATGGAAGCAGGGTGTATGGGACAAACAGGAGCCCGGTGCCAATATTATTATTATTATTGTTATTATTATTATTATAAGCCTGGCTTGTCTCCCTGCTCTGTGTGTCACTGAGCGAGAGAGATCAGTGTAACAGATTCTCTCTAACAATCAGGGAGCAGTGCCTCGAGCTATGAAATCAACCCCGGGAATTGGCAACTTTCTGGACTGTTTCTGACCCCCACCAACTGCTTTTCACTGGCTCCATCCAGTGGCGTAGCTCAATATCAACAAGCTGTTTACCAGCAGTTGACAATAAAACTCATTGAAATTGATATAGCGCCTTATCACATCTTTGAGACATTTCAAATATTTTGACAAATATATAAACAAGTGAATTGAATTCAAGTGAACATTTTGTGGGTGAAACGTGGTAGATAATTGCACACAAACAGTCCCACAAACAGTCTTGGATTGGGTGACCAATTGTTTTTTAAAAAGGGATTAGCCTCAGAAAAGTGATCCTTATCTTGTCTAACAAGTGGGATCCTACTTATCGCGAGGTAGACAGAGGCTGATGAATACAAATGATTTGGATCCTAAGCCCAGCCTTTAGGCTGCCTTTATCCATTCCATGGCGTTCTCTGTAACGCTACCTCGTGTGTAGGGCGCTATATAAATGCTAATTGTTGTTGTGTGGGGTTTTCTTTCTCCAATCTGTTTGCTTGTTTTAGAGGAACCTTGAGAACATTAGAAAGGTTTCAATCATACGAAGGTTTTCCTTGTATTTGGATGTTTTGGGGAGTACATTTTCTTTCCCTCTAACCATTTGTGTTAATCCTTGAATTTTTTCCATACCTACTCACTCGCTGAGATCCGCCGACCCAACCTGCCGCTAAAACTCTCTGAACCCATACGCAACTTAGGCATCAGGTTCGACCCCCAATTATCTTTCCTCCCCCACATCCAGTCCCTCACCAGCACCGCTTTCTTCCATCTCCGACGCTTTGGCTGTCTCCGCCAATATCTCACCCCAAAAGCTGCCGAAATGTTGGTCCACTCCCTTGTCACCTCTCGGCAGTCCCTCCTCGCCGGTCTCCTCTCTGCCACCATTCACAAATAATAATAAAAATAATCCTTGCATTTCATATAGGACTTTCCACATCTTCTAGACGTCTCAAAGCGCTACACAGAATATACTGTGAAGTGAATTGATGGCAGCCAATTGCGCACAGCAGTGTCCTAGAAACAAAATCCAGGTTATCCAAAATCTGGTCACTCGCATTCTCACCTGAACCTAACTTCGCTCCCTGCTTACCTCAGTCCTTGCCAGACTTTACTGGATCCCTGTCTCAGAGCGGATTGATTTTAAGATCCTCATGCTTGTTTTCAAATCCTTCTATTTCTCTGCATTCCCCATTCCTCTCTGACAACAACAACAAAATTACACTTGTATAGCACCTTTCACGACAGGAGGACATCCCAAGGCGCTGGACAGTGAATGTTACAGACCCGAGCTGGTGGGGTGGGGGTGGGGGGGAGGGAAGTGAGGGGATTAGGAGTTGCCAATGGTACCAATGAAGAGGAGAGTCTTGAGGCTTGACTTGAAGGAGGCCAGGGAGTGGGCAAGGTGAAGGGACTGCGAGAGGAGTTCCAGAGGTTGGGGGCAGAGTGGCTACAGGCTCGTCCGTCAATGGTGGGGCGGATAGGTCGGGGACATGGAGCAGACCAGAGCCTGCTGAACGGAGTGGGCGGGCAGGTTGGTAAGGGGTTAGAAGGTCGTGGATATCGGGTGGGAAGAGGTTGTGTAGGGCTTTAAAAGTGAGGACCAGGATCTTAAATTGGATCCTCTGGATGATAGGGAGCCAATGGAGTCAATGACCTCCTCCCTCCTCACAATAGCGTCCGTTGCCTTTGCTCTACCGGGTCTGGCCTCCTTCTCGTCCGCCGAATCCTGCATTCCACCATCGGAGGCCATGCCTTCAGCCACTACACCCCGAGGCTCTGGAACTCCCTTCCTCACTCCCTCGCTTCGTCCTCTCCTTTCCTATTTTCAGGTCAAGGCTAAACAACAACAACAACTTGGATTTATATAGCGCCCTCCACGCTGGACGGCATCTCAGAGCGCTATTAAAATAAAGACCTTTATTTTCTACCGCGCTTTTGCTTACCTTTTTCCTCTTCCCTCTGGCTCGGCCCCGGGATCCATTATTAGGAAGCGCTCTGAGATGCCATCTGACATGGAGGGTGCTATATAAATCCAAGTTGTTGTTGCCAATTGATTTCAACAGTGTTGAAGCTGATGGATGTACATATAATATGGATAATGGTCATGTAGTGCATGGCTTAATAGTTCTCCAATATTTTGGCTTCTCTAGTGAAAATAATATGTTTTTCAAAATAGTTTATAATCCGCAAATCGACTTCTATTTTATCCCTTCCCTCTCCTCTTGCAATGAGAATAGGTGAACAGCTACAGAACTGGAGAGCAATCAATCAAGGAATGTTCTTGCCCTCAGCTGCAATTGTGACCCAATAGCTTCTGTAGCTCAGTGGTTGGAGCACTTGCCTTACAAGCATGACATCTGTGTTCAAACCCAGGCAGGTCAGGGTGAAACCTTGGGCAAGTTTCCTTACTCCACACGCCTAATAATCCTCAGAAAAAAACAAAATAATAAAATCGGTCATTTCAATCCACAGCTGTTTGTTGGGGACGCTGCTGTGCGCAATTGGCAGCTGGGTTTCGCCCAGAAATATACAGTCAATTCACTTTACAGTATATTCTGTGAAGCGCTTTGAAACATCAATAAGACGTGAAGCCATTTCAAATGTATGGATTATTATTATTTTAAGGCGGGCAACAAGGGGCAACCATGTGGTTCGCAGGAAAATCAGGTCCTGGATTGAACAGAGAAATTTGGAGTATTTCCAAAGTGAAGAGGTATAGGGAGATTACATTCAAACTGTCAGTCTCCTATCAGTGTGTATGGGGGCAGTGGGAGCTAAATAATTTCAAAAAGAAATGTAATTCAAAGCAAATTAACTTAACTTTTATGCTTTTAATTTACCAGATACACACACAAACCCCATAACCACATCAGATGCACGCACAATCACAGACCCCATGACCTCGCCAGATACACACACAGTCCCTGTGAACATGCCAGACACACGCACAGACCCCTTGACTAGGGCAGCTACACGCACAACCCCTGTTATCATGCCAGACATACGCACACCGACAGACCCCATGGCCACGGCAGATACACACACACGCACAGACCCCATGGCCACGCCAGATACACACACACGCACAGACCCCATGGCCACGCCAGATACACACACACGCACAGAGCCCATGGCCACGCCAGATACACACACACGCACAGACCCCATGGCCACGGCAGATACACACACACGCACAGACCCCATGGCCACGCCAGATACACACACACGCACAGATCCCATGGCCACGCCAGATACACACACACGCACAGACCCCATGGCCATGCCAGATACACATACAACCCCCATGAACTTGCCAGACACACATATTGACCCCATGACTATGGCAGATACACGCACAACCCTTGTTATTATGCCAGACACACACACAGCCCCTGTGAGCACGGCAGATACACCCACAGACCCCATGACCATGGCAGATACACAGCCACGCACAGTACAAGTTCACATGGCAGACACAGATACACACATAGACCCCAGCACCACAGTCCCTGTGAACATGGCAGACACACAGACACAGACATCACTGGATCTCTTGGCCATGGACAACCAGACCCAGATATCAGCCACGTCCACAGCGCCCTGGAGGAAGCCTAGTAAAGGTAGTCTAGGTAAGTCTTATATTTCCTCTTTATTCTGTCCCCCAGCCCCAGCTGGTGGATACATGGAATTCTCAGTTGGGTTTGGATGCTCTTAAGCACGGTGATGGGTTTCTGCACCTGTTGCGCAAATTAAAAAGGTGTCTGGTGTTGGCTGGCTGCAGTGTGGCTGTCGCTAATATGGACTGTGTGGCTGTTCCTGCTCATAGTTCCAGGGGGAGCTGTTGTCACTGTGTGTCACTGTCTCTCTTTGCAGATTGGCTGATCATTGTAACAATAGCTGCGTGCATTCTCATCACGGTGACTGGCTGCCTCGTCTTCTTGTATACCAAACGGTAAGTGGCTGTGAACCCCTCCACCCCCACACCCGGACTCGGTAACGTCTACCTGGCAGGGGTCAGGCACCCACTGTGTGCGCCCCAGGGGGGAAGGGGTAGGTGGGCAACACTAGATGGAATTATTAATGATAATCCTTGCATTTAATATAGCCTATATCATGTCTTTTATGTGTCTCAAAGTGCTTTATAGCATACACTGTAAAGTGTAGTGACTGTGTGTTTTGTGGTCAATTAAGAAACTAGATAAAACCCAAGTTCTAGTTTTCAGGATTAATTTTCAGTCAGAAGGCATGTCATCAACAACAACAACAACAACAAATTACATTTATAGAGCGCCTTTCACGTCGGGAGGACGTCCCAAGGCGCTGCACAGGAGACGTGTGACCCGAGTTGAGAGGGGAGTGTTTGGGAAGGGGTGAAACACGAAGGGGAGGTCGAAGCGTTCGGGGTGGAACAAAAGGCACGGTCGAAGAGGAAAGTCTTCAAACCGGCCTTGAAAGAGGAAAGGGAAGAAACGAGACGGAGGGATTGAGGGATGGCATTCCATAGGGTGGGAGAGGAGAAACTGAAGGCCTGGCCTCCGATGGTGGGGCGGTTCGGGCGGGGGGCTTGGAGCAGGCCAAGTCCTGTTGAACGGAGGGTCCGGGTGGGCTTGTAGGGGGAAAGTAGATTGGTTAAATAGGTCGGGGCAAGGCCGTGTAAGGCCTTGTAGGTGAGAACGAGGATCTTGAACTCGATCCTCTGGAGGATGGGGAGCCAATGGAGACGGGCGAGGGTGGGGGTTATATGGTCGCGGAGGCGGGTGCGGGATAATACACGGGCTGCAGAGTTTTGAATGACCTGCAGCCTGTGAATGGAGGAACTGGGGAGGCCGACGAGGAGAGAGTTTCCGTAGTCCAGCCTCGAGGTGATGTATGCGTGCACGAGTGTTTCGGCAGCGCGGGGGGTAAGATAGTTGCGGAGCCTGGCAATATTGCGCAGGTGGAAATAAGCGGTGCCGGTCAAGGCACGGATGTGGGGGAGGAGGGAAAGTTTTTGATCGAACATGATGCCGAGATTCCTGATTGGCTTTGTGAGGTGGAGATTGCAGCCTTGGATGTTGAGGCTGGCAGCGCCCGATGTGCGGAGGCGCTGGCTTGAGCCAATCAGGAGGGCCTCGGTCTTACTCACGTTCAATTGCAAAAAGTTGTCCCTCGTCCAGGACTCGATGTCGGACAGACATGCTGTCAGAACATCGATGGTCTGGGGGTTGAGGGATGAGGCAGAAAGGTACAACTGGGTGTCGTCCGCATACATGTGGAAATTTACCCCATGTTTGCGGATGACATCGCCCAGAGAGAGCGTGTAAAGGGTGAAAAGGAGGGGGCCTAAAACAGAGCCCTGAGGGACGCCGTGAGAAACTGTGCGGGGGTTTGAAGAAAAGCCGTTGGAAGAAACAAAGTGTAAACGGTGGGTCAGATAGGAATGGAACCAGTCAAGGACTGTGCTTTGAAGGTTGAGGTGGGAGGAAAGACGTTGGAGGAGGATGGTGTGATCGACTGTGTCGAACGCAGCAGACACGTCAAGGAGGACGAGGAGGCAGAGGGAGCCCTGGTCACAGGCGGTTAGGATGTCATTTGTCACCTTAACCAGGGCAGTTTCTGTGCTGTGGATAGGGCGGAAACCTGATTGGAGGGGTTCAAAGAGTGAATGAGTTGAAAGGAAAGAGCGGAGCTGGTAGGCAACCACTCTTTCAAGGACCTTGGATAAAAACGGGAGGTTGGAGATGGGTCAATAGCTTGATGGTTGCATCAAGGGAGGGTTTCTTCAGGATAGGGGTGATGGTGGCTGTTTTAAGGGAGGTAGGGACGGTGCCTGAGGAGAGGGAAAGGTTAATGGTGTCAGAAATGAGCGGGGCTAACAAATGGAGCTGGGTGCGGAGGAGGGGGGTGGGGATGGGGTCCAATGAACACGTGGTGGGTTTCATGGAGGTAATTATTTTTGAGACTGAAAACGGGGTGGTGGGGTTGAAAGTGTGAAATGGGGGGTGAGTAGGGGTTGAGGTAACTGATGAGGGGCGGAGGTGGAGGAGTGGTGGGGGGAGGAAACCGCAGAGCGGATTCTCTCTATTTTGGACTCGAGGAAATCCAACATCTCCTCACAACAAACGTTAGAGGAAAGGATCTGCGAAGTGAGGCGGGGGGGGCGGAGGAGCTGGTTGGTGGTGGCGAAGAGGAGGCGGTGGTTGTCCTTCGCTTCCAAGATTATCCTGGAGTAGAAGGCTGATTTGGCGGTGACTAGGGCGGAGCGGTAAAATTTAATGCTGTCCAGTCAGATTTGCCGGTGGACCGTGAGGCCAGATTTGAGCCAGGTGCGTTCAACTGCTCTCACTTGGCTTTTGAGGGAGCGGAGGTGAGTTGTGTACCACGGTGATGATCGGGAATGGGAGATGGTTTTGGAGGTGAGGGGGGCCAGGGTGTCGAGGGTAGTGGAGAGGGTGTTGTGGAGGGCGGTGGAGGCGGAGGATGGGTCGGTGCAAAAGAAGTGCCATTGTGGGAGGAGGTCGGAAGTTTCTAGGGCAGAGGTGAAAGTTTGAGGAATCTTCTTCCAAAACCGGTAGAAGGTGGTGGTAGGTTTGGAGGTGGAGGGGGGAGGGATAGAGGTGTTGCAGGAAATGAAAAAATGGTCGGAAATGGCCTTGTCTGTGATGGTGACGCCAGAGACGTTGAGGCCTCGGGTGATCACCAGATCGAGCGGATGGCCGTGGGTGTGGGTGGCAGTGTTAATATGAAGGGAGAAGTTGAAAGACGAGAGTAAAGAGGAAAATTCAGAGGAAATGGGGCAGGAGGGGGTGAAATGGAGGTTGAAACCTCCAAGAATAATAAGGCGATCAGAGGAGGCACAAAGGGAGGATAAAAGTGAAGAAAAGTCTGAAATTAAAGTGGGGGAGGGTTTGGGGGGGCGATAAACTAATAGGATTTTGAAAAAATTATGGGAGGAGTGAGAAAGGGTGAGCTGTTCAAAAGAGGGGAAGGAGCCGGAGGAATAGGGGGATAGGGCGAGGGATGACTTTGATCAACCCCAAATCCTGTACTCCCCGAGTTAATGTCTTGCCCACCCTCAGTTAGTAATTAGCCCATTCCCTAGTTAGTAGTACCTTACCCATTTGGTAAGTACATTTCTAACTTGCTAGTTAATACTTTACCCATTCTCTGGTTACTAGAAAATAACAAATTACACATCAGGAGGACATCCCAAGGTGCTGGACAGTTAGAGATTTGCACCTGAGCTGGTGGTTGGGATCAGGAGGAGTGGAGGGCAGGGAGGGTAGTGATAGGAGGGTGACCGAACGCATGGTTGAAAACGAGAGTCTTGATATGGATCTTGACACAAGCAAGAGAGGGTTGCGAGGCAGAGGGACTACGTGATGGAGTTCCAGAGATTGGAGAAGAGAGGCAGAAAGGCAGGGGACATGAAGCAGGCTAGAGCCAGCTGAGTGGAGGGAGCGGACAGGTTGATAGAGGTTTAGGAGGTGACACAGATAGGGAGGAACAAGGCAGTGGAGGACTTTGAACAACAACAGCAACAATAACAAAATGACACAAGGTGAGGATCAGGATTTGAACTGTGTCCTCTGAGTGGAATCAGGTGAGAATGGAAGACATAGGCTTGCAGAGTGGTGCAGAAGAGGATATGAGCTGAGTTCTGGATGATATGCAGCTTGTGGAGTCAGGAGCTGGGGAGGCCAACAGGCTTGGAGTTTGCATAGTCAAGCATGGATGTATGGATGAGGGTCTTGATGGCCTCCAGTGAGAGACAGTGGTGGAGCCAGGCAATGTTGCAGAGGTCGGGAAAAGTGGAGGAGGTCATGGCATGGATATGGGGTATGACAGACAGTGGAAATTCAAACAATAAGTTTCATATTGGATCTGGGAGGTGTGGAGTCCATCCATGAAGGGTAATGCTGTCAGTGCTGTGGGCAGTATGCAAACCTCATAGAGGGAATGGTGGGAGAGGAAACAACAAAGAAGGCATGTGATGAAAAAGGGAGGTTGGAGATGTGATGGTAGCTGGAGAATAGTTATGGGTCCATGGAAGGTTTGTTGAGGATGGGGGTACTGACAGCTGATTTTAGAGGGGTGGAAACAGGGCCAATTCTGTTGGTTAAGTGAGGCCAAGGAGGTGGAGCTAGGAGGGGATTAAGGATGGGATCGAGGAAGCAGGTGGTGGAGAAGAGATGCCTGGGATTGCCCTTGGCCTTCAAGATTATCTTGGGGTAAAAGGATGATTCAGCAGAGGTGAGTGCGGAGCAATAGGCCTTGGTGTGGTCTAGCCAGATCTCCTGGAGAGGGTGTGGGGGGAGACTTTTTACAAGGTTGTAGGAGATAGTGGGGATGGAAAAGTTAAGGGAGGTGAAGTAATAATCCGAAATGGCTTTGTCAGCGATGGTGATATCCAAGATGGTGAAGCTCCAGGTGATCACCAGAACAAGAGTTGGCCATGGACATGGGTAGCAGAGCAGTGTGGTGAGGTGAGGTTATCGGAGGAGAGGATGGAGTTGATGTCTGCATAAGTAGAGTAGGTGGGGGTGGTGGTGGGAGTGAAATGGAGTTTGAAGTCGACTAGGATGAGGAGGCGTTCGGGGGAGGGTATAGATGTCTGGGAGGAAAGTGAGGGACGGTTTGTGAGATAATAAATAAGGAGAATTTTGAGGAAAAGATGGGAGGGATGATAAAGTCCAAGGTGCTTGAAGGAGTGGAAGGCTATGGAGGAGTAAGGAAATAGCCTAAGTGGGGACCTGGGAAATAATTCACCCAATCGCAAAATTAATATTTTACCTATTCCCTAGTTAGTACTTCACCCATTCCCTAGTCAGTATATTCCTCTCTGGCTGTTCAATGATTTTCCCATCCCTGGTTTCTCCTCACAGACTTTGCTTTGGAAAGAAGAAGAAGCTGGTGATCTCAAGCTCTGGGGGGAGCGGAAGCCGGCGAGGCTGCGGCGCCCCAGAGGGGGTTTTGGAGCGGGGATCAGAGCTGGGGCCAGACGAGGCCAAGGTCAACTTGAAGAAATCAGAGGAATGGTTTCAGTTGATGAACGAGGACCAGGTGGACATCCTGCCTGAGTCTGAGGAGGGCTCGACATTAATGAACGGCAACGATGTGCCAGATCAAGCCAACGGCAGCATGAGGTCCACCATATAGGGCCCAAACAGGACGGGGCAAGTTGGAGTGGGGTGCAGTAAGGTGGGGCTCCTCCTAGCCTTCTCCGTGGCTTTCACATCACAGAGTCGCAGCCCTACCCATAGAGAGAGCCTGTCTTTGTTGATCTCCAACTTTCAGACAATCTGCCCATTAATTTCCTCTGCCAGAAATTTGGGAGTTATTTGAATATTTAAAGGGCGTTACACAAAGTATGGGGCTGGACGCTGCCCACAGTGAGTTCAACACTGAATGAAGCTCAAAGTCCAGCCCACCGGCCCCACCCCTGGGGTGGGTCGGTGGGAGGATCTGGAGCAGAGGCGGGGGAGGGAGGGGGAGTGGGGCTGGGGCAGTGGGAGGGGCTGAGGGATGGGGTGGGGAAGGGGCTGGGTGATGGGGTGGGGCAGGGGGATGGGCTGGGGAGGGGCTGGGGGAGGGGCTAGTGCAGGGGAGGAGTAGGGGATGGGGTGGGGCAGGGGGGTGGGGGAGGAGCTGGAAGGGGGGGGCTGGGTGAAAGGGGAGGGGCTGGAGTAGGAGGAGGAGCTGGGGAAAGAGGTGGGGCTGGAGGAGGGGGTGGGGCTGGGAGAGTGGCAGTGGGTGGGGCAATTCCAATACCTCAATTGGAATTGAGGTACAGATCAAACATGATCTTGTGAATTAGCGGAACAAGCTTGAGGGGCTGAATGACCTCCTCCTGTTCCAATGTGTCAGGCAGGAGCAGGGGCTGAGGTGCTCAGGAAATCCACACCTCTTTACTGTGGAGAGAAAGTGGAGCAGAAATGGATTGACCAGGTGTGTGAGGAGTGGGAGAGCCGGGGAGGAGGGAGGGAGGGAGGGAGGGAAAGGAGTTGTGTGTATTTTTATTGTGAAAATGTTATTTTATTGTATGTTGGTCAGGGAAGTTTGTTCACATTCGCGTGTATGTGTGTATATATGAGTGTGCACTGGCTCACATTTATACATGATTGTAACTACACACATGTATATATGTGCAGGCATCTATAGATGTATGTAAGTGTATGTATATTTCCGCATGGCGTGTTGTGCATCCACATGAGTCACATTCACTGGGACATCCTCCCGACGTAAAGGTGCTTTATAAATGCAATTTGCTGTTGTTGCATATGCGTATACATGTATCTGTGTACATATTTCTGAGTGTATGTATGTGTCTAAATACATAGAAGATAAAAAAAATTGGATCACTCAATCCACGGCTGTTTGGGGGACACTGCTGTGCGCAATTGACTGCGGCATTTTGCCCACAAAATATATAGCCAATTCACTTTACGTTATATTCTGTGAAGCGCTTGGAAGCATCTCAAAGATGTGATAAGGTGCCATATCAAATGCAAAGATTATTATTCTGTGTGTAATTGTGTCCCTCCACCTTGCCCTCTCCCTGGCCTTCTTCAGTTGTTGCCTCAAGACCCTCCTCTTCGACAGTTCCATCGGTCACCACCACCCCCACTCCTTTCCATCCACCATGATCCCGACCCCAGCTCGGGTCTGAAACACTGACTGTCCAGCGCCTTGGGACATCCTCCCGATGTGAAAGGCACTATACAAGTGTAATTTTGCTGCTGTTGTCCATTTGCACACATGGAGACATTTGTTGTGTGTGTATATATTTCAAACCTATCTGTTACCTGTAATGTCTCCCTGACGTAAAGAGCACAGAATGTGTTTCTGTGCTAGCGACACTTGCAGCTCCCAGCTCACAAGAAACTCCTGGCTTCAGGTACAGCTTAAGAACATAAGAATTAGGAGCAGGAGTAGGCCATTCGGCCCTTCGAGCCTGCTCCGCCATTCAATAAGATCATGGCTGATCTTGTGGATAGATAAACCATTATTGTTTAATTCCCCCCCACTCCTCTTTTCAGAGGCTTCGTGCATTCCCCCCACCACTATCTCCCTCCATTGCACCCCTCCCCCCCCGCCCCCCACCGCCTCCCCCCCGCCCCCAACAGAGCAGTGACAGACGTGGCGCTTTAGTGAGTGAGCGTGGGACTGAACCCTGAGTCAATGTGACTAATGAAGACTTGGCCAGCATTGATAGGCTTGAGTTCAGTTTAAATGGGAGGGAGAGGAGCGAGAGGTGGCCTGGGCTCCTGCCATCCTTCTTTCTAATTGTCTGTATGAATCCAGGACGCAATTAGTATTCCAACGTTTTCTCCTCCGCTTCCCTCCTCGCTTACTCACTCTGGGTGTGCATAGCTGCCTGGCAATTCCTCCGGTACACACACAGCCCCCCCCCTCACACACAAACAAACCCACATACAGCCCTCCCTCCACTTCCCACCCCCCACATGGATGTTACGTATTTAGCAAAACAAACAGAAGCAGGAATTCTCCTTTGAGCTGAGTGGAGCTGAGGTACCAATCAACATTTATTGTATTTTTTCCATAAATTTATATGCACAAAAGATACAGCACAGACTGAGATCAGCTATTCTTATGGGTTTCAATATACAAAGGTTTTGTACATGAGAATCTCAATAGCAAACCCCACACAAATATATGAAAGTGGAAAAATTCACACCATTAATCAGAAAAGGATTCCAGTACGCTATATAAAAACACACTAAAAAAAAGTGTTTTGTTTTCTCTTTAATAAACTATCAAGTTACCAGCGATAACCGCAGAAAATGTCAGACTTTCTACAATAGTACCTGCTGCTCCGGGTCACTGCGGATAGGACAGGACACGAAGCCCCCTGGGCAAGGCTGTGAGCCCCTCTCTGTCATTCATCTCACCCCACCTCCCTGCCGTTCACCCGCCCTCCCCCCACAACCCAGTACATGGTAAGTCAGCTCTTTAGGAGGCAGTATTTCACCAAAAGAGTAGTGGTAATCTGGATCTCTCTCCCCAAAAGACTGCAAAACTTGATACATTCCAATTTTCAAGGTTTGGGTTTAGTTTGGGGCTGGGTTTGTGTTGGGGTTGAGATTGGGGTTGAGGTTGGGGTTGGGGCTGGGGTTGAGATTGGGACTGGGGTTGAGGTTGGGGCTGGGGTTGAGGTTGAGGTTGGGACTGGGGTTGGGGTTGGGGTTGAGGTTGGAGTTGGGCTGGATCACAGGCAGTTTTAGTTGCTGCAGCAGGAATGGGTGATACGTTATATACTCAAGACAATCGTTCTCATGAAAGACAAAGTACTGTGTTGCTGATATGGTACCAGGTTACTGACACTGCCTAGAGAGGGGAGCTGTTAACCAGGGTAGTAAACTCAACTATAAACTAATAACTAGTCATCCCATCCCATCACTGCCAGGTCCTCACTAACCCAGTGACACGTCACAAGACATCAAACAACAGTAACCTTCTCAGCAAATCCACAATATTTACATTTACATTACGAGACATGAGATGGGACCACTGTCGATCACAGCAAATAGATACACTCAATCCCTCTACCAGAAACACACCTCACCCACCCTCCATTCACACAGCCTCACATCTCTCTCACACACCCCTCACTCACACATACAAGCATGAAGGTCAATGTTTACAGAAATAGTAGCAGCTCGAGATTGTGTGTGTGCTTGTGTTGGAATGGGGGTGGGGGGCAAAATACTGACTGTGTGACGGGGATAGGTGGGGGATTCTGGAAGAATGAGATCCGAAGGGCTGAAAGGGCCAGGTCCCATTGGTATGGGGTAGAGCAGAGCAGGGTGGAGAGGAGGCAACGAGGGATATGGGGCAAAAGTGGGGTAATTGGAGTTCAGGCATAGATCAGCCATGATCTTATAGAATGGTGAAACAGGCTTGAGGGGCTGAATGGCCCACTCCTATTTTTGCCTACAGGATAAGTTCCTGCAGTTGGGGGAGTGGGGGCGGGGGCGGGTTTGAAGCACTCGGCTGGGCTGGATAGTCTCCTCAATGACAAGGTGTGTTCAGCATCCATAGCATCATCACCCTGAGGAAGCAGAGATCTCTCTCTCACCTACTTCACCCCCACTCCACCTCCGTCTTGGGGCAATCTAGGCCAATCTTTCTCTCTTAAGGCTTCACTAAACAAGGCCAGGCTTGTGCAAACCCTGGAGGGAACTGTGCCATTCCGAGTCCGATTACTTTACAAAGAGCTTAACTGATGTTTCCCTCGACCTCTCGTGATTCTCCTGACCTCTAACGCCACAATCCCCGCAGGACAGGACAGTACAACAGAGCAAGCTTGGTACAACATCACTCTCTCTATTTTTGGTCAGCCGGATGTCTGACACGTGTGGCAATCCAGCACAATGCTTAAGAGAATTGAGAGCAGAGAATTCCATACATCCCACCTACACATGGAAATCCCAGAGATGGAGTGTTAGAATGGAATGTGCACTCTCTCTTTCCCTGAGGGACGCATTCTGCTTACATCGAACGTATTAGGCGCAGGTTGGCAAGAGCCAAGGCTTGGGGACCCCAGAGTGTGCGTTGGGGGTAACTGCTGGAGTCTAACCAGCTAAACTTGCCTTTGATAGCGCTGTCTGGCAAGCTTTCCCGCTGCTCTCAGCAAAGCAAAGAGTTGCATTGAGTGGGTGTCTTTGTGTGAGGCGGTACCTCCACTTAGATGGAGGCACCCATTCTCGGCAGCATTCACTCACTCACTCTCTCTCTCACACACACACACACACACACACACACACAAAGCCAGCTCCACTCTCCAGGCAACAGCCCTACTTTCGCATTCAAGCTGTGTTTTTTTGTTTCTGAGCCGCATAAAAACCTTTATTTTATCCGACAACAAAACAAAATGGAAAAACGAGGAAAGAAAAGAGACCGTCTATCCCCCGGGGAGGGAGGGAGAGGGAGGGAGGGAGGGAGAGGGAGGGAGGGAGGGAGGGAGGGGGCCTGGAAGCCAAGGTTGCCATGGAAACTCGCTCACCACTGTCTCGGCTGTCAGCTGATCGATGGCTTATTGCGCTTCTCTCCCTGCTCCTGGCAGTGAATGCCATCTCCCCCCCCCCCCCCACCGCCATTTTAATACGGGAAGGTTGGGGGATGGGTGGGGGTGGGGGTGGGGAGGGGAGAGCAGAGGGGAGGGGGTGACATAATCCTGTGAGGAGGGTCTACTTCTCTCTCCACACTCCAATCCACCCATGTGCAACAAACGTTGGTCAATCTTTCTCTCTCAAGGCTTCATTAAACAAGCCCATGCCCCCCAGCCTCCCTCCCCCTCCCATCTCCCATTCTCAAGTGTTTAATTATAGGAAATCACTTTGCTATTAAATTTTCATTGGGTTTGTGCTGAATTTGCTCCCTGCGGCTTACGATTTAGAATTCCCCCCCCCCACTACCCGCCACTATATCATGCTACTTCCCCTTTCCAGATATATTTTGTTTAATAAGAATATAAGAATCAACACTTTCTGTTTCCACTGTCTCCCTAGGGAGCCTGTTCATACAGTTACTACTCCTTCATGTCTGGGATTGTTTCATTTTAAAATGGAGGAGGCATATGGATCCCCTGGGAGTGGGGGGGGGGGCAGGGGCATGAAAGACTTTGATAATGTTTATAAGATCCCTTCCCAGCCCAGAGCCTGAGTAAAGCTCCTTCTTCACTCTCCCTGTCAAGAGTCAAACTCCCATCTCACAGGAGCGCCCCCTACTGTATTAGCGCAAGTCCCCTCTGTCTCTTTCTCTCTGTCTTGTCTTTCTCTCTCACTGAATCTCTTTCTCACTGCCTGTTATCCTCTTTGTCCCTGTCTTTACGTCTCTCTCACCCTCGGGTCTCCATCCCTCCACCTTGCTTCTTCCTTGTGCATCTTCACATCGCACCTGAAGACCTTCCTCTTCGACTGTGAGTCATCTCCGCCACTGTCAAGCACTCTGGGACGCTACCCTTGTGAGGGCGCTATATAAATACAAGTTGTTGTTCGGACCAGTTACTGATACAACTGGAACAATTTAATAGTAACAATATGTGGTCTCATACCCATTTCAGGTTCAAAATCACCTAAAAAAAAATTCACTTGAAGGTTATTGAAGCGACAGATGGGGTTTCGATGCCATCTCTTTCCCTCCCCCCACCCCCTGGCACAAACTCTGAATACATTTCCCCCCTGCAGGAAAGCTTTCCCCCACACCCGCCCCCCCACCCCACCCCATATAAAAATCACTTGACCCACATTTACTATTTGTCTGTTTTTCCAGGAATGTTGTCAGAACAACAGATCATAGGAACTGGGCAAACAGGGACAGGAGGCCATTCAGCCAATCAATCCAATTTGTTAGGTTTTAGCACATCATTTTATCCCAATTCCCTATTTCCTTTGTATCTGGAACTAACCTGCTATCCTCCTCCTGCTCTCCCCACTACTCATGCTCTCGCTCTCTCTTTCCCCTCCTATAAAACGTGCAGTAACTTCAATGAATTAGAGTCACTTAATCTATGAAAAAGGATAATGTCATTTAAAAAAACTGTACACCAGAAAGGTTGCTATGAAAAGCTTTAGAATCGTTTAGATTTTCTGGGTAAACATGTTATTAATTAAGAGGACAAACAGTCATTTAAAAAATGGTATCAAAACTAAACTTACATTATCACATAATTTTTGTAACGGCTCCTGTTTGTCTCTGATGGTTTGTGCTTCTCTCTATGTATGTCTCAGTTGAGTATCTGTGCATTTCTGTTTTTGTGTGTGCTCGCGCATGTGTGTGTGTGTGTACATCTCTTGAATCCGCAAGTTTTTCTCTCTATCAGTGTTTGTGGTCTGTGAGTGTCTGCAAATATCTCTCCACCAGTGTGTGTATGTGTGTGCACGTACGTGCGTCTGTGTTAAGTTTTTGTTAAATATCATGCTTGACATCCAACACAACAATTAACAATAATCTACTGAAAACAGCAAGTAAGACGTCAGAAAAATAGAAAATCAGTTAGGGATTAACATCAGGAGCCAACCCCTGATCAGAATGCACAGGTACAAAAATTCCAGTTGATGCCTAGAAATCCATCCGACCCTGCTTCACAGAGTCTGAACATACCAGTGGGTTCACAGGTTCACATCCCCCCCACCTCACTCCGCGGCAATGTTTCAATTAGCGGGTGCTGTTTGTACAGGATTGCTTCCTGGGGCTTTTGTGTTGTTGCAAATGACTACAGGGAGGTCCACTACAACCTCAATATTCAGCACAGCTTCCAACAAGGCGGGGATGGGGTGGTGGGCGATGGGAGGTGCATCAGACTGAGTTAGCGTGTGGTGAGAGGGGTGCCCTGGAGACTGGCCCCTGAGGTGCCTTGACTTCAGCGGTGGCATTTTGATGACACTGTCAAGTCCTCCGAGATGCTACTCTGTGTGAGTAGTGCTGTACAGTATTCATAGAATCATAGAATTCTACAGCACAAAAGGAGGCCATTCAGGCTGTGTTAGGGGTGGGGCGGGGAATGGAATGGAAGAACAGGGGTTCCCTGTAATGTTGGGATCATTAATAGTAATCCTTGCATTTGATATTGTGCTTTATCACATCTTTGAGACGTCTCAAAACGCTTCACAAGATATACTGACAAGTGTAGTGACTGTATTTTGAGGGCAAAACATATAGTCAATTCACTTTAGAGTATCATCCACCACCCAGGAGATGTGTTTGACTGCCGGGGTTGGGGGACCAGCTGCTTGGGCTTTACAGCTACTAATCTGCTGATAAAGGGGTCAGACAGAGTCATTAGTTTTACAATGACCTGGCACATGGTGCTGGTGAGTCACTAAAAAGATCCCTCCCCCACTGCAGTCTCTCGCCAGTACAGCTCCAACTAGTGGGTAGGTGCCCTTTCCACATGAATGCAAGCTTTGCTCATTGGGTGGGGTTGCTCTAGGGTGTATTGGGCTGGGGGGTTTGTGGTATGATGGGCTGGGATGTGTTGAGCTGGGCTGTATTGGGCTTGGCTGGGCAGTGTTGAGCTAGACTGTGTTGGGCTGGGCTGTGTTGGGCTAGCGATGTGTTGGGCTAAGATGGGCCGGGTTGTGTTGGGCTTGGCTGTGTTGGACTGAGGTGGGGTAGGCTTGGCTTGGCTGGGCAGTGTTTGGCTGGGCTAGGCTGTGTTGGGCTGGGGTGGGGTGGGGTAGGCTTGGCTTGGCTGGGCAGTGTTTGGCTGGGCTCGGCTGTGTTGAGCTGGACTATGTTGGGCTGGGCTGTGTTGGGCTAAGATGGGTTGGGCTGTGTTGTGTGGGCTGGCCTGGGGTGGGCTGTGTTGGGCTGGGATGCACTGGGATGTGTGGGATGTGCTGGGGCAGATTGTGCTGTGTTGGGGCCGGGCTGTGCTGGGCAGGGATTGAACTGGGTCTGGGCTGTGCCAGGCTTGGTTGGATCAAATAGCTGTGCTGAATATTTAGAGTCACTGTGTGACATGGCAACATCCAATATGGCGGACACCAGGTTACATGTCCCGCACTCGCAATACAGGAGAGCCACAGTGGGCGGGAAAGTGGACGGAAAGTAATTAAAACCGTGTTTAAATGTTTACCGAAAATTACTAGACATTGAACGAGAAGTCGAGTACACTGCGGCCCCAGCACTCAGCTCGGGACAGTCACTCAGACCTGATGCTGACACCAGAAACAAAGCCGAGAACAGGGGAAGGTGAGGTGGTTTTGATGGACTGACTGAGTGTTTCCGGCACAGCGTCAGGCAGGCTGGTGACAGCTGGGCTGAAGCCTCCGGCCTTTTAGCTCTCGCGGTTCCATGTTTCGTCCTCCGCACCGGGGTAATCGGCAGGGCTGCCGTTGTTAGCCACATTGACCTGCAAGTGATTAGCAGGCAATGTAAACTGAGGGACCAAGGCACTTTGGAGCGAGAGAGACTTTTCCATGCGCTCTCCCTCACACACACTCATAGACCCCTTCACAACCCCCTCACGCTCACAGCCTCCCACACCTTCACACTAACACCCTTAAATACACATGCTCACACACACTCCTCACACACACACACTCTTCATACACACATACACCCCCTCCCAAACACACCCCACAATAACACCCAACATCCATTTGACAGAATATTTGCTGAGTAATCATCAGTCAGACTCTGCCCACACCCTTTGCAACTCCATCCCACAGCCCCTTTGCCTCACTCCCACCCTTGCCTCCTCAAGGCTACGTCTCAAGACTTTTCCTCTCTGACCACCCTTTACTCTCTCTGCTCTCCACCCTCCCCGATCTCAAGCTCAAGTCAATATCCCCGACTGTCCAAAGTCTTGGTGGGTCCACCCGATGTGAAAGGCTCTGTTACATATTATTTGTTGCTGTTGTTGTCCGGAAATGGTTTAGGGGCAAGCATACCTTGCAGTCCTCCACGTACACGGCACTGTAGCCGGCATAATTGCCAGAGGGGGAGCTGTTCTCCTGGTGGGTCTTCAAGCCAGCGTGCGCCGACTGTGTCTTGGTCATCTCCATGCCCTCCTGTGCCAGGTGTTGGGCGTCCAGCTGATCCAACTCCACCCGTGACAGGTGGTAGACAATGCCCGCCCCGAATGAGTCGCCCACCACGTTTACGGACGTCCGTAAGCGATCCCTGGGTAGAGGCACAGTCACGGTTCTTACTGGCTCCTCAGCTCCCACACACACACAACATACTCATACATGTTTAATATGATAATGTAATAGTGCATTCGATATAGTGCCTTCTCACGTCATTAAACCGTCACAAACAGCTCAAATTGTATACTATGAAGTGGAGTGACCCTGTAGTGTGGGCAAAACGCTCCCTCCCTTGCTTCTTCAAGACTAAACACATCGTATCAGCACAGGGTAAACATCAGGACACCCGTCTGGACACACATTCACAGCCAATCACAGCCACAGCACAGCAGTGTCCCACAAATAGTTGCGGATTGCGCAACCAAAATTTTTTTGGAAGTAATTATTACCCCTTGGAAAGCAATCCACCAATCGACCAACATCCAGGTACCTGCTCACTGCTTGGTAAACAGACGCATGTAGAGTAAGGGTCCCAGGTCCTCTCGCTTGTGAAGTCAGCTCACTAACCAATACACTGAGGGACTCTGTATGCACACATACTCAGACAGACCAATTTCCCACTTCTTGCTCATTCCAGCCCCCCTCACCCCCCCCCCCCCCCCCCACCACCCCTCCACACACACACACACACACACCCCAAATTCACAAAGTGTTTTGATGGAATAATTTGCTACTCACAGGAGCCAATCCACAGCAACCAGCAGGCTGATGTCCTGGGTGGGCAGTCCAACGGCGGTCAGGATCAACAGCATGGTGACCAGCCCAGCACTGGGGATACTGGCAGCTCCTACACTAGCCAGTGTGGCTGTCAGACTGCAGCACACACACACACCATCAGCACAGGGTAAACAATAGCACAGACATGCACACCCACGGACACACATACCTGCACCCCCCACCCAGATACACATGCATGTGTGCACACCCAAAGACACACACACAACACACACACACACAGCGCACACCCACACCCCTTCCACGTACAGACACCCACAGATCCCTCCACCACAAGGTCCATCCCACAGACAACACTCACCCCCCACAAACACCCCCACCCCAACCAGATATCATAGAATTTTACGGCACAAAAGGAGGGCATTTGGCCCATCTAGTCTGTGTCGGTATATATCCCCCACCGTGTAATACACAGCCATTCACAGACACCCCCGTGCATGCGCCCCCATAAACCCACCACACACACACACTCACAAACTGACAACACTCCCATCCCGTATACATCTGCTCAGACACACCACGTGCTCTCCCCCAACCACCTCCCGTGTTTAGAAGCCACCCCCCAGCCCCATCCCCACATTGCTGTAGGACTGAACCAAGGTCAGCCCAGGGGGTTGTGGGGTGGGGAGGCGGGGGTGGGAGATCACACCATACAATCTGGCGGGAGTGATGACGAGGTGCTGACCTGACTGTTACGATCTGCCCAGCGTCCAGGTAGATGCCGTTCATCTGAGCGATAAAAATGGCGGCCACGGCCTCGTACAGCGCCGTCCCATCCATGTTGATGGTGGCACCGACCGGCAGCACAAACCTGGTCACTCGCTTGTCTATTCCCAGGTTATCCTCCAGGCACCGGAATGTCACCGGGAGAGTCCCAGCACTGCAGCCAAACACAGGGGCACTCAGCATCCTCTTAACAGGTTCCCTCTCTCCCTCACCCCTCTCCCCCTTCTCACCTCCCACACCTCACGCCCTCATCTACCCCATCCCTCACCCCTCTCACTTCCCCTCCACCTGCCCATCAGCTCCCCTCACCTCCCACTTTTTCTCACTCCGTCACCTCTCACCCACTCACCTCTCCCCCTCCTTATCCCATCCTCCCCTAACCTTCCCCCTCAACTCCTCCTCACTCCATCACCTCCCCTCACCTCTCCCCTTCCTCGTTCCTATCCTCCCCTCACCTCCCCTCAAGCTCCTCAACCAGTCACCCCACCCCCCACTAAAGCCCCCCCCCCCCCCTCTCATTTTACGGAGCTGCCTACTCTTCCATTGGATGGTGAGCTCTCTCTACAATAAACTTCTGCTGTGGGGTGGACTTACTGAGGGTACATAATTCTCACTTCACCACCTACAAGCCAAACATCCTCAATCCACCTTCCTCACCCCACCCCCTCACTCACCCTCAACACCAGTTAGAAATCAGGGAGTTAGGGAAGTGTCGACTTTACAAGCCGAATTGCATTGAGACGCCTTTGGAAACTCTATCTCACACCATGCTCTCTCCTTTGTCTCTTTCAAGTACAGTATATTTCAAGACCCTCCTCTTCGGCTCCCCTGCAACTTTGATCCTTCCCTCTACCCCTTCTGATCCCAAGCCCCAGATCAGGTCAGAATCCCTGACTGTCCAGCACCTTGGAATGTCCTGTTGAGGCGTGACTGACCTGGAAGCGGTGCCCAACGCTGTGATCCAGGCCTGGAAGATACCCCCAAGGAAGGAGAAGGGGTTTTTTCTGGTGACGCCGAAGTAGATGAGGGGGAGGAATATTCCGCCATGAATGATGAGACCAGTCACCACTGTCACCATGTACATTCCCAGCTGCCGGGCTACCACCTCCAGGTCCTCAATAGCCACAATCTTCCCGCAGATTAGGCAGCCGATACCCAGCGGTGAGTACCTTACAGAGATAGGAAGACACCAAGTCACCGTCATAGGGAAACCTACCGCTCAGCTCAACGCAATAAGCTGTTCTCACCGATTAATGCAGCCTACACATAGATAGGCTGAGATAACATTGTGGATATCAAAACAGTGCAGATATCAGTGCTTTGTGTGTATATGTTTCTCGCTTTCACTATCTATTTCAGCGGTGGCCAACAAAATAAATGTTTCTCGATTGAATGATTTATGCCATTGATCAGGAAATACTCATTTAAGAAAAACTGAAAACACACTAACGTTCGAACATGGACTTACCTAGGCTTGTGCGAATGTCTGGGGGAGCCAAACATTGAAGCCCCTGCTCGCCACTTAAAGCCCATGGGCCACAGATTGGCCACCATTGGTTTATTTGACTCTGTGGTATCTCTGTGTGTTTGCCTCTGTGTGTCACTCTCTGTGTATTTGTCTCTCTTGTCTCTCTCGTGCAGGCCATGCCGCTAGTCAACACACAGCGTTAGCTTCAGACACACACAAGTGGTTTAATTGTCACCGGATCGCACTGGGGGGGGGGGGGGGGAGGGGCAGTACTAGGGGAAGGGGCCAGCATGGTTGCCATTCTTACCACATGATTAGCAAGACCAGCTTCATGACAATCTCGTTCAGGATGTTGAAGAAATCAACCATCAACTTCGCCTGTTCCCCCATCCTCCCCATCGTCACCCCGAAGGCAATGAAGAAACCAATCAGACCTGCAAGTGAGAAAGTGCATTGAGTCTGATGCCCAAAACCCAACACTCACACCAATACCCACACCTACAACAACACCCACAACAACACTCACACCAACACCCACACAGCATCCACAACAACACTCACATGCACACAACACCCATACAACATCCAGACAACACCCACACCCACAACAACACCCATACAGCACCCTCAACACCCACACAACACTCACACTCACACAACACTCACACCTAGAACAACACCCACACCAACATGTACACCAACTCCAGCACCCACATCCACAACAACACTCAACACCCACACAAAACCCAAACCAACACCCACAACAGCCATACTAACACCCACAACAATACCCACACTCACACCAGCACCCACACAACACTAACACCCAAAACAACACCCACATCCACAGCAAAACCCAAACCAACACCCATACCAACACCGACACCCAATACCCACAGCAACACCCGTACTAACACCACACAATAACATCCACAACAATACTCACACTAACACCCCACAACAACACCTACATCAGCACACAACAACCAATGTGAGTTCTGAATATAAACAATTCATAGACCACAGAATATTGTTATCAGAATATTCATGAAGCAATGGGACGGTGGAAAGAACAACAACAACATTACATTTGTATAGCGCCTTTCACGTCAGGAGGACGTCCCAAGGTGCTGGACAGTTATTGATTCAGACCCAAGCTGAGGAAAGGGTGATGTGGGGGTGGGGGGAGGAGTTGCCGATGGGTCCATCGAAGAGGAGATCTTGAGGCGAGAATTGAAGGAGGCTAGGGAGGGAGCGAGGCGGAGGGACTTCGGGATGGAATTCCAGAGTTTGGGGGCAGAGTGGCTGAAGACTCACTGCCAATAATTGGGCAGATGGGTCGGGGCACATGGAGCAGGCTACAGCCTGCTGAATGGAGGGGGCGGGCAGGTTGTTAAGGGGATAGGAAGTCACGGATGTAGGGTGGGGAGAGGTTGTGGAGGGCTTTAAATGTGAGGACCAGGATCTTGAACGGATCCTCTGGATGATGTGGAGCCAATGGATTTGGGCAAGGATGGGGTGGATGGAATCACGGAGTTTGGAAAGAACAATACAAACGATAAAGAAAATACAGGAGAAAGCTGAGGAATCAAAATCACTACGATATACACAGAGAGATGACTTAGGACAGTCACCAGCACAGGTGTTTATGTCCAGAAGATTAAGAATTGGATTAATATGGGAGGAAACAAAATTGAGTCGGCAGGTAAGGAGACAAAGAAATTGGAAGAAACAAGGGCAAAAGGCTTGGAAAGAAAAAAAACTTTCAAAAAAGGAGAAGGCATATGGTTTCAGAGGAAAAGCTTAAAAACAGAAGCGCTGGATCAAAACATTTTAGGAAAAATAAGAACCCCCGATCTATTGGGTAAAAGTTGAAAAAGCAAAGATATACACAAACATCATGGAAGATCAAACAGAGAAAAATAAAGAAAATATAGGAGAAATAGGAAAAGCAGAAAGAAGAGCAATAAGTGGCAGAAAACGGTGAGAACGACAACAATAACAAAATTGCATTTGTATAGAATAACTAGATGCGGAGGAAAAATAAAAAGACTACAAAGAATGATAGAACAAGATTGACAAAAAAGGAAGAGAAAAAACTAGATGTTGTATATTGCTTCAAGGACCTAAGTGGCAACTGAATATGGATGATGCAAGGATCAAAGGATTCTGGGAAAGTGAAAGTCCTCTGGCATATCTGGCTAGACCACAGAACAAAATCCTCCGCTCCACTCAGGCCTCCCCCAAATATTCCTTCTATTCCAGGATAATCCTGGAGGCGAAGGGCAACCCTAGGCTCTCTACAACACATCGACTCCTCCACCCTCCCCACCACACCTCGCAGATCCTCTCCTCCAATTCTCACTGCGAGGAGATGCTGGATTTCCTTGTGTCCAAAATCGAGAGAATCCACTCAGCTGACAGCGCCTACCAACATCCACACCCTCCTCCCTCCCTCACACACTCTGATTCCTACCCATCTCTCATCCCACAGCTTTGAACCTGTCTCCCCCTCCTCCGCCATCACCACCATATCCTCCATGAAGCCCACCACTTGCTCTCTGGACCCCATTCCCCACCCCTCTCCTTACCTCCCACCTCCACCACAATCAACCTGTCCCTTTCACCTGGCATTGTTCCCACCCCCTTCAAAACAGCCACCATCATCCCCATCCTTAAGAAATCTTCCCTTGATGCGTCGCAGCTCTCAAGCTACCCACCCATCTCCAACCTCCCTTTTCTGTCAAAGGTGTTTGAAAGAGTCGTTGCCTCTCAGCTTCTCTCCTTTCTCTCATCCCACTCTCACCACGAACCCCTCCAGTTGGGCTTCCGTACTGCCCACAGCACGGAAACTGCTCTGGTCAAGGTCACAAATGATATCCTGAAAATTTATGATCAGAGTTCCCTCTGCCTCCTTGTCCTCTTCGACCTATCTGCTGCCTTTGATACCGCAGACCACTCAATCCTCCTCCACCGCCTCTCCTCCCACCTCAACCTTCAAGATTCTGTCCTTGACTGGTTCCGGTCCTATCTTTCGCACTGTCTCCACTTTTGTGTTCACCAACGGCTTTTCCTCCAGCCCCCACACCATCTTGTGTGGTGTTCCTCAGGGCTGTGTCCGTGGTCCATTCCTTTTCACCCTCTAATGACTTCATCCACAGACATGGGGTAAATTTCCACATGTATGTATGCGGATGACACCCAACTACTGTTCAGCTTCCACCCACAACTCCAGGACTACAGCCTGTCTGACATCGAATCCTGAACAAGACACAACTTTCTCCAGTTGAATGTCTGCAAGACTGAGGCCCTCCTGATTGGCTCACATCAGCACCACCACACCTCAGGTGCTGGCAGCATCAGCATCCAAGGCTACACTCTCCACCTCTCAAAACCAATTAGGAACCTGGGCATCTTGTTTGACCCTGAACTGTCCTTCCTCCCCCACATCTGCGCCATGACCAGTACTTCCTCTATAAATGTAATTTTGTTGTTGTTGTTGTTGCCTTCCACCACCTCCGCAACATCACCAAACTCTGTCACTGCCTCACCCCTCAGGCTACCGAAACCCTTGTCCACGCATTCGTCACATCAAGTCTCAACTATGGAAATTCCCTCCTCGTTGGTCTTCCTGGCTCTTCCCTTCACAAGCTGCAGATTATTCAGAACTCTGCAGCTCGTGTCCTCTCCTGCACCAGACTCCACGACCACATCACTCCCACCCTTCGCCAGTTCCATTAGATCCCCCAGAGGATTGAATTCAAGATCCTCATCCTCACTTTCAAGGCCATTCACGGACTTGCCCCTTCCTATCTCTCTGACCCACTGTCTCCCTATGAACCTGCCCCGGTCAGCGGGCTCCGGTCTGTTCCATGTCCCTGACCCTACCATCAGTGGACGGGCTTTCAGCCTCTCTGCCCCACACTCTGAAACTCCATCCCACAGTCCCTTCACCTCACTTTCTTGCTTGCCTTCTTCAAGGCTGGGCTCAAAACCCTCCTCTCCGATCGTGCCTTCTGCTACCCTGCCAAGTCTCTCGCTCCCCTCCTAACTCTCTCCCTCCCCTCCCCCCCCTACCCTGCCCCTCCCCTTTGCTTGGGTCCCGACCTGACTGTTCAGCGCCCTGGGACGTCCTCCCGATATGAAAGTCGCTCTATGAATGTCATTTTGTTGTTGTTGTTTGTTCCAACAATGTTTCCGAATGACCATTTTGCAGCCTGAGGATTGTGTGCCCACATCTGCACATAGACCCAGCCCTGCTGTGTGCAGGTCGCCTGCCTGGTGGTCTTATTGCGTAGAGGATTATAGAGCATTGTTGTGGAAAATAGTCTAATCAAGGCTCAAATTAACACTAACTTAATTTTTTTTTAAAAGCACTATTGGAACAGCTGAAGTTGAAGACCATTGAGATCAGTTCAATCATTAGAAGACACAAGTACAGAAGGTGTAACAACATTAACAGAGGTAGCTATTGCTAGTTAAAAATGATCATGGGGAAAACAACAACAACAACAAATTAGACTTATAGAGTGCCTTTCACGTCGGAAGGACGTCCCAAGGCGCTGCACAGGAGGCGTGTGACCCGAGCTGGGAGGGGAGTGTTCGGGAAGGGGTGAAACACGAAGGGGAGGTCGAAAAGTTCAGCGGGGAACAGAAGGCACGGTCGAAAAGGAAAGTCTTCAAACCGGCCTTGAAAGAGGAAAGGGAGGAAACAAAGCGGAGGGACTGGGGGATGGAATTCCACAGGGTGGGAGCGGAGAAACTGAAGGCCTGACCTCCGATGGTGGGGCGGTTCGGGTGGGGGGGCTTGGAGCAGGCCAAGTCCTGCTGAACGGAGGGTCTGAAAAAAGTTTGAAAAGAAGTATTCAAATCAAGAAAAGAAGCTTCTGGGGGATTTATTTAAAAATATTGGCTTATAAGAGAAATTTTGCAAATACAAAATGACCAATAAGGTTTACGAGTTTTCTGCCTTTATGGCTCAATTTTGTTTTATGTATAGTATTTTGCCTTTATATGTAAGGTAAAGACAAAGGAATGGAAGGCTATTGAGCAGAAAATGTGACAAATTGAAAGCAAGAGAGAGGGGGGGAACAGGAAGCATTCATAGAAAATAAACTAGCGAGAGAAAGAGATTCAATGTGAAATTAATAACAATTAAAAAGATAGGCATTTTTGAAAAGAAGTATCATTTGGAAAAATTTATGTTAAAGCTTGTATTATACAGCGACTGTATTATAGGGCTCTTATCCTCCTTGTTCTCCAGCTTCTCCCCTCTCTTTCCTCCCATACCTTCACTTTAACAATTTTTATGCACTATTTCCTTCATCAACGGCTTCAGCGTTTGTATCGACAATAAGCCATAAACATGCTTAACGGTTTGGTTTATATCAGCTCATTTATTAGTAATAATAACAATCCTTGCATTTTATACGGCACTTTTCACGTCTTTCTAGACGTCTTAAAGCATTTCACAGAATATACTGTCAAGTCAATTGACTGTATATTTTTGTGGGCGAAACATGGCAGCCAAATTGCGCCTAGCAGCAACCCCACAAATAATCGTAAAGTGAAATAACCAATTTATATATTTTTTAGGGATTATTATTAGATGAAACATGTATTTGTTTTGGATGGAATATTATTAGGCTAATATTAATATTCATGGTTATGTTACTTTACCCTTTACTGTAATTGATAATATTAATATTTATGGTTAAGTTACTTTATCCTTTACTTTAATTAATAATATTAATATTAATGGTTAAGATGACTTTACCCTTTGCTTTAATTAATAATATTAATATTAATGGTTTAGATGACTTTACCCTTTGCTTTAATTAATAATAAATAGTTAAGTTGTCTTTAATTAATAAAATAAAGGGTAAAGTCAAGTTTGCTCCTTTCACTTCAAAAATGTGAAAGCGACACAATTTTAATTTTTAAAAATTGGTCATCTGAATCCGTGACTGTTTGTGGGACACTGCTGTGCACAATTTGCTGCCATGTTTCACCCACAAATATACAGTCAATTCACTTTACAGTATATTCTGTGAACGGCTTTGAGACGTCTGGAAGATGTGAAAAGCGCTATATCAAATGCAAGCATTATTATTATTGTGAAGCAAACTGCTTGAAGTGGGGATTTTTTCAGTTTGTGAACACTCCTGTTTCTCTCTCTCCCCTTATCAAAATAAACATACTCAGTGCCGTTGGCTGTTTTGGATGAGCAGAGGTGAGAGGCTGCAGTTGTACTTTAAGTTTTGGGGGGAGGTTATGAACCTGAGCTACTCAACAAAATTGATTTCAAGGCTCTTTTGTAAACTTTGGACATTTTCACCGTTAATGCAAATGTTTACAAGAAATTATTGAATGTCCACGTAAAACAGACGATCGAAAACCAAACGTACATTGATAAAAGTTTTCTTTTAAATTCCAACTAAAATATAAGTAAAGCCAGAGTTTTTTTTTACATTTTTTTTTAAATGAGTAGATTCCAAACAACAGTCATTGGCAGTTTTTTTTTTTATATATCGCATTTGGCTGGGAATCAGTTTGTATTCAAAATTATTGTAAAAACAACACGGAAACTTGACTGTCTCTAAAACTGATTGACCAAAAATATTCATTACAAATTTGCTCACAATTGAGTTAGGCAAATTCAGGCTTGATATGGTTTGATCCAACAACACTGCCTGATGATATTCACAAAATAAAATTTGGGTTACAAAATAAATATTTTGACAAACATTCCCTTGAGAAAAATTTGTTGTCAATGGGATGACAATTGGCCAGCCAAATAAAAGACAAATTTAAACACAATAAAATTGATCAAAAACAAATCGATCTCTAAATTCATAAGACAGGCAGGATGCGTTTCCATGGCGCTTGTTCATTCATTGTAAATATTCAAATGAATACTTGGGCAAGGCCAACAGTCACAGCATGAGTGTAAAGCCATTCTGCATATTATTCGTGGACTCTGGGGCCTCCCTAACTATTCTTTGAAAGGAGAAATCCGAACTGTCACAATATTCCTAATTAAAAGTTTTGGTTCCCCATGGAAAGTTGTGACTGAATGGTCTATGACCTGAGCACAGGGTAATACATTTTTAAATTGTGTAAAAGATATTAATATAGTATTTAGCGTAAGCTAGTAGCAATTAAAATTTGCTAAATCACGTAAACCAAGTGAAGGTTGCCTTTACATTTATGTAATTTGTATGTTTAAGGACAAACAGACCATGGTGGGTCTGACTTTGCTCTGGACATGGCGTATAGTTAGATCCTATCCACATTCCGTACGTTTTGATCGGTTTAAAGTACTGTATGGTAGGTGTGACTTTGCTGCGGATGCGGAGAATTATAGGTAATATTTAAATTTTTGTGGTCCTATAATTTAACAATAACCTTGTTAGTTTCTTTTTGTTTGTTATTATTAATAATTAATTACTGTAATTGTTGAATTATGCGTCGGATAAACACAAACTGATACAAAATACTTTTAATGAATAATTAAGAATCATAAAAATGTAGGCTGTAACAGATAGGAGATCGAATGCAGTGAAAGAGATAGGGGAGAATGGTACAGATTTTAAATTAATTACAGTAATAAAAGTAGCTTTACATAACCTTAACCAACTTCAGGGTGGACTGTAAGATTCTTAATTAATGTGTTAAGAATATCTCAAATTATAATAGCAATATTTTATATACAATTGAGACATATGATCGATTGTATATGATGGGAACTGGTTGTGACTAGCTTTGCACAAGAAACAAAAGACAAAACAATTTGTTTTTGTTTCAGTCCTTATCACTAATTTTCTCATGAAAAAATAACCTGCTGTGTTGTTTTTATTTACAAAGGAACAACCATCTTGGGGAAAAAAGTAGGTGAAAAGTCACCTAACAAGCTGTATAGACATTGATTGATTTGGAAGAAAATCGGAAAACAGAATTGTAGGAGAAAGATCAAATTGGACGTGCCATGATACCTGAATACTATCGAGTGATCAAATTGAACATACAATAATACCTGGCTACGTTCGAATGACTGAACATACAAAACCTGAATACTTTTGAGTGATTGAACAAACATACAACAATACATTGGATACCTTTAGATATACATATACTGTACATATATATATATATATATATAGTATATGGATTAAAAAGAATGTATTAAAATAGAAATTAAACTGGACATTGCTATTCTATGACTTCCACAGCATTTTGTTAGATCAACTTAAATCCTTGTGAACTATGCGTTGATATGTAAATATTTATTATGATGTATTATTTTAATTATTTATAACTATTACTAATCTGAATTTATAAACATCTATATTTTTGTACAACATTTGTGTCAGTCCTTACTTCACTACACGACCACACATTTAAATTAACCTTTACACCCACAACAACACCCACTATCCACATCGACAATCAAATCCACACCAACACGCACATCCACACCCACACTAACACTGACACCTACACACACCAACACAAACACCCATACCAACATACAAACCAACACCCACCACCTACACCAACAGCAACACACACAGCAACACCCCCACCAATAACCAACATACACATTGACACTCAGACCCACATACATACCAACATTCAACTCACACCAACACACACACCCAACACCCACGTTGACATTCACACCCAAACCAAGACCCACACCAAAATGCACACCTACACACACCATCTATAGCCATAACATCAAACAACAACAACAAGTTGCACTTGTATACATGCCCTCCATGTAAAGTAGCATTTCAGAGCACTTACACACACAACAACACCCACAACAACACCCATCAATAATAAAGTAATCCATGCATTTGATATAACGCTTTTCACATCTTATCGACGTTTCAAAGCGCTTCACAGAATATACTGTAAAGTGAATTGACTGTATATTTGTGGGCGAAACGCAGCAGCCAATTGTGCAGTAGTGTCCCACAAACAGTAATTTTTATTATTGTGGGTTTGTTGAACAGATTATTATTAGGCATGTGGAGTAAGGAAACTTGCCCAAGCTTTCATCCTGATTTGCCTGAATTGAACACAGGTCTCACACTTGTAAGACGAGTGCTCTAACCACTGAGCTACAGGAGCTCCACAAACACGCACCAACACGCACATACCATAAACAATACCCACAACCACACTGAATGCATACCCACACCCAACACTCAAAACCCCACATTCACATCCAAAAACAACACCAACACCCACACCGACACCCACCCGAACAACAAAACTCACACCAATACCCAACAACCATACCAACATTCACACACATCAAGGCACATACCTACCCACACCACCAACACCCCAAACTCACACTAAAACCCAACACAAAAACCAACACTCACACCAACAGCCACTCCCACACCCACATCAAAACCCGTAAAAGTACTTACACCCACACACAACACCACACCCACACTCAGCATCCAAACCATCACCTACGCCAACATCAACATCTACACCCAATAACAACACCCACACCATAGATTCATAGATTCATAGAATTTTACGGCACAAAAGGAGGCCATTCGGCCCATCTAGTCTGTGCCGGCTCCTTGAAAAGAACGATTCAATCCCACTGCCCTGCCCGCTCCCCATAGCCTAATAGACCTGTTCTCCCTAAATAAAGATCTAATTCCCTTTTAAAAGTTGTTATCGAATCAGCCTCCACCACCTTTTCAGGCAATGCATTCCAGATTCGAACAACTCGCTGAGTGAAAACATTTCTCCTCAGCTCCCCTCTACTTCGCCTTGAAACTATTTTAAATCTGTGACCACGAGTCACAGATTCGCCCACGAGTGGAAATAGTTTTTCTCTATTTGCCCTGTCGAAACCCCTCAGGATCTTATAAACCTCTATTAGGTCTCCCCTCAATCTTCTCTGCTCCAGAGAGAATAACCCTAGCCTATCTAGCCTCTCCTCATAGCTGAAGTCCCTCAATCCTGGCACCATCCTAATAAATCTTCTTTGTACCCTTTCCAATGTCTTCACATCCTTTCTGTAGTGTGACCAGAATTGAACACAGTATTCCAGCTGAGGCCTCACCAAAGTTTTATAGAGGTTAGTCAGCACTTCCTGACTTTTGTACTCTATACCCCTATTTATAAAGCCTAGTATCCCATATGCCTTCTTAACAGCCTTGTCTACCTGACCTGCACCTTCAACGAGTCACTAACACAAATCCCCAGGTCTCTCTGTTCCTTCACACCATTTAAAATTGTACTATCTAGCCTATATTGCCTCCCTTCATTTCTTCTCCCAAAATGCATCACCTCACACTTCTCTGCATTAAACTTCATCTGCCATGTGTCTGCCCACTTTACCAATTTGTCTATATCCTCTTGCAGATGGCTACTATCCTCCTCACTATTTACTATTCTCCCTAACTTAGTGTCATCTGCAAACTTGGAAACTGTACTCCCTACACCCAAGTCCAGATCATTGATGTAGATTACAAAGAGCAATGGTCCCAAAACCGATCCCTGTGGCACACCACTGCTCATTTCCCTCCAATCTGAAAAACAGCCGCTCACTACAACTCTCTGCTTTCTGTCTCGCAGCCAGTTGTGGATCCACTCTGCCACTGTCCCTTTTACGCCGTGGGCCTTTAATTTCCTAATAAGTCTCTCATGTGGCACTTTGTCAAATGCCTTTTGAAAGTCCATGTAAACTACATCAACTGCGCTACCATTATCCACCCATTCCGTTACCTCATCAAAAAATTCTATCAGATTTGTAAGGCAAGATTTGCCTTTAACAAATCCATGTTGACTGTCCTTTATTAGCCTATATCTTTCTAAGTGAAGATCTATCTTGTCCCTGATTATGGACTCTAGAAGTTTGCCCACTACCGACATTAGACTGACTGGTCTGTAGTTACCAGGATGGTCCTTCTGCCCCTTTTTATACAAGGAAGTAACATTAGCTATCCTCCAGTCCTCTAGCATGACCCCTGTGTCCAAGGAAGATTGAAAGATCGTGGCCAGAGTCCCTGCTATTTGCTCCTGTGCCTCCCTTAGTAACCTAGGGTGCATCCCATCTGGACCAGGTGACTTATCCACCTTGAGCGACGTCAACCTTTTTAGAACTTCCTCTCTGGTTATAATTATTCTATTCATTTCTCCTACCCTCTCCTCCAATACTATGGCATTGGCTGTATCCTTTTCTTTTGTGAAGACAGAGGCGAAGTACTCATTCAGTACATCAGCCATGCCCTCTGCCTCCACAATGAGATTTCCTCCTAGGTCCCTAATTGGCCCCACCCTATCCTTGACCAACCTTTTACTCTTAATATGTTGGTAAAAAACCTTAGGGTTCCCCTTAATCTTACTCACTAATTGTTTCTCATGCAGTCTCTTTGCCCCTCTATCTTCCTTTTTTAGTTCTATCCTACACTTCCTATATTCTGCTTGGTTCCCTTCTGAATTTTGAGCCTGACACTTATCATAAGCCTCTTTTTTTTGGTTTATTTTGGCCCTGATTTCCTTAGTCATCCAGGGAGGTTTGGATGCCTTACATTTCACTTTTGTGGGGATGCTTTTGACCTGTGCCTGAACTATCTCCTCTTTGAACACTGCCCACTGCTCGTTAGTTGTCTTACCTGCCAATTTTTCTTTCCAATCCACCTTGGCTAGGTCCCACCTCAACTCATTGAAATTAGCCCTTTTCCAGTTGAGTGTCCTCACCTGTGATTGTTCCTTATCCCTTTCCATAATTATTATGAATCTAACGATATTGTGGTCACTATTCCCTAGATGCTCTACCAACACTGAAATGCACACCAACTCCTACACTCAAACACTCATCCACTCCAATAACGATACAAACTCCCAACACACACCAACACCACCACCTAAAACAACATCCACACCAACACCCAATATGACAGCCGATAACAACACCTACATCAATAACCTATAGTGAACACACACACCCACCACTCAATACCTAACACCCACACCCATGAACAACAGCCGATAACAACACCCACACCAACACCCACACCAATAACAGTACCCAATAAACACACCTAACATCTAAATTCACAGCAACCCAAACACCCCCACCAACATCAACACCCAACATGTATGCCCAACACTCAACACCCAACACCCACATCCAGCACACACCTAATAATAACACCCACACCAACACCCACACACCCAACACAACCAATAACACCCACACCAACATCAACACCTGTACCTAGAAAGACACCAAAACTCACATCACCCCCTTCAGCAAAAACACCGACACCCAAGAACTACACCCAAAAACCCACATCCATGCCGAGACCAAAACACTCAACATCCACACCAACACCCACACCCAATTTGCACACACAACACCCACACCCAAAATCTAAACCAACACCCACACCCACACCAACATACATGCCAACAACAACAGCCATAACCAACATCCAAACCCACACAAACACCCACACCAACACTTATTGAAGTATTCAACTCCCAAACATGCACCCACACCAATCCCAACAGCAATTCCCAACACCTACACCAACACACACAACGACACCTAACACCCACACCCTAATTGGGTGTTGAGGATTGTGTGTGGGTGTTGGTGTTGGCATTGGTGTGGTTGTGTGTTTGGGTGTTGATGTCAGTGTGGGTGTTGGTATGGGTGCAGGTATTGTTATTGGGTGTTTGTATTGGATGTGAATGTTGGGTATTGAGTTTTGGGTGTTGGTTTTTGTGTTGTTATGGATCCACACCAACAACAATACCCACATCAACATTCACACTCAACACCAAACCCAATACCTAACCCAACATTCAACCCACCACCCATTACCCACAGCCAACACCCACAGCCAACACCCACAGCCAACACCCACAGCCAACAACTTGCACTTATGTATCACCCTCGGGCTAGTGTACCAAAGTGCTTAACAGTGTCAGAGCTTGACAAAGAGCTGAATGGGGGTGTGGAGTTGGTTGGGGGAAGGTGGCTGTCAGCACCGTTGAAAAGGAAAGTTTTCAGGTGGGACTTCAAAAGGGGGATAGAAGGGGCAAGGCAGATGGATTGAGGGAGAGTGTTCCAGAATTCCACCATCCAACACCCACACCCAATACCCACACCCAACACCCACATCAACAACCAAGACCCATACCATCACTTAACACCAACAACCACACCAACACCTACACTGAACACCACCTCCAACAACAAAATTACACTTGTATAGCACCTTTCACGGTCAGGAGGATGTCCCAACACTCAACCCCCACATCTACATCCATCACCCACACCCAACACACAATATGCAGCCGAAACACCCACACCAATACTCAACATGCACACTCAAAATCTAAGCCCAGCTCCCAACACTCACAACCGAAAATCATAGCCAACACCCATACTTAAGAACATCCAATACCAGTACCCCAAATCCAACAACAACATTACATTTATAGAGCGTCTTTCATGTCAGGAAGACCCAATGCCCAACACCCAACACTCAACAAACATCCAACACACAACACCCACCAACCATACCCATCAACCACAACCAACACCCACAACCAACACCCAGACTCAATACCCACATCCACACTAACAACACCCAACACTCAACATCCACACGTACACTCAATATCCACATCCAACACTCACACCCACATCAACAATAACCATACCAAAGTACGCACCCTCAACACCACACCGCCAACTATACAAACACCCATACCCACCCCACACCAACAATACCCAACACCAACACCAGTGAACATCCACACTCAACAATCGACACCCAACACACCCAAAAACTACACCAACAGCCCACCCACACTAAAACTCAACACTCACACCCATACCAACAACACTCAACACCCAATAACCATCACTCAACATCCTCACCCACACTAAATTCCCACATCCAACACCCACAACCTCATCAACAACAATACCCAATATCCAAAATCCACACCCAACAATATCCAACACCCACCACACTCAATACACAACAACAAAATTACACTTGTACAGCGTTTTTATGTCAGGAGTACATCCCAAGATGCTGGACAGTCATCGTTTGAAACCCAAGATGGCATTGGGGATGGGGAGGGTGGAGGTAAAGGGGGAGACTTGAAGGAGGCCAGGGAGGGCGAGGCAGAGGGATGCAGGGATGGAGTTCCAGAGGTTGGGGCCAGAATAGTTGAAGGCTCGCCCACCAATGGAGGGTGGGTTGGTCTGGGAATGTGGAGTAGGCCTGAGCAGAGGGGGCGGGAAGATTGGTAGGGATTAGGAGGTCACAGCCCAGTGAGGGTCAAAGGGAACTTACCCAGAACATTCATCCCATCTTTGAACTCCAGGCCTTTCTTAATAATGACAATAGGTTGGTTGGAGTCATCAAACGTGCCATTGATTGCCTCCAGGATGGTGTCAGTCACGTTAGCCACATCCTGTTTGGCAGGGACCAGGGTTTTCCTGGTGACTGTTTGTATCTAGGGAAGGAAGGAAATGAGGTCACATAGGTCAATGAAATAACACCTGTTAACAAACTCAGGAAATATCATCTTCTAGGACCAGGATTTACTAAATGGTGACATCTAGTGGCCAACCAAAGGTACTGTGGCAGCTGGACATGTACAGCACTGACTCTGGTTTGACACCGAGCCAGGGCACTCACAATAACTATGCCAACTGACACATCACAGGGATTGGTGAGGGATGGTATGAGAAGGGGGGACAGGGCCAGCGGAGGTGAGATGGGCACACAACACTGGCTGTCACTCTAGTCTCGGTCAGTGAGTCTATGGCCTCGGTCAGTCGGTCACTCTGGTCCTGACGGATTGAAGTTGGTTCTCACCTGTTGGAAACAGGCCTGGACCAGGTTCTCAGGGAAGAGATTGCGGATGAGATCGAGGAAAGCGTCCAGGCTGGACACCTCCTTATTTTTCACGCCCTCGCCCAGCTCCTTCCTCAGGTTGGGGTTGCCGGGGTGTATGGCGAGCACCAGGATGACTCCCAGCACAGCCGCGATCACCGTGGTGGACATGTAATATACCATGGCACGCGTGCCCAGCCGCCCGCTGGCCTTGGCATCCAGACCCGACAGACCTGCATAGATCACACACACAGTCATTAGCACATTGCCATCTCCTTTGACAGTCATTACCGACTACCCCCCACCCCACACTCCTTGCCCTCACTGGACAACCCCCGCTTCACTGCCCCACGCACCCTCACTGGGCATATGCCCTGCTCCCCCCATCCACACACCCAGCTCTCCACACATCCTATCCCCGCTCAGCACACATCTCCCTAACAACCATCCTCCACCACCCCCAACCTGCTTGGTAAAGGGGATAAGGCGGGTAGGTGGAGCTAGAATAGATCAGCTATGATCTTATTGAATGGTGGGGCAGGCTCGAGGGGCCTAATGGCCCACTCCTGCTCCTAATTCTTATGTTCTTATGTACAGCTCCAACCCCTGCTCAGCACACAGTCCTCACCCTCTCGTTACACGGCCCCCACACACTCCTCACAAGTCCCGCACCCACTCATTACTGGCCCCGTGCCCCCCGCCCCCCGCCGGCTCGGCACAGCTTCCCCCATCCACACTCTCCCCACTGGACACATGCCCCACCCCTGCTTTTACCTGTTATTAAACTGGAAATGATTAAAGGAAGAATCAACATCTTGAGCATCCTCATGAGGATGTCTCCAGGGAAGCTGATCAGCATGACGACGTCGGGATGAATGGGGGAGGCATAGCGGAGCAGCCCCCCACACACCGAGCCAAACACCACACCTGCCACAGACACAACCATCAAAACAGCCATAGAATCACAGGAACAGGAGTAGGCCATTCAGCCCCTCAAGCCTGTTCCACAATTTGATAATATCATAGAAAAACACTACAAAGCACTACACAGCCATCACTGTACGCTACAGTCACCACCACACTACACAGTCAACAACACGCATTACACAGCCATCAACACACACTACACAGCCATCACCGTATGCTACAAGCCTCCACAACACAGCCATTGAGGACATGTTATGCGCCACACAGCAGACTGCAACAAGAACAACAAAATTACATTTGTAGAGTGCCTTTCACGTCAGGAGGACATCCCAAGCTGCTGAATAGTCAGGGGTCAAAACCCGAGCATGGGTGGGGGACAAGGTTGGGATGAGTAAGGGCAGAGAGGTAGGATGGCAGCTGAAGACACAGTCTTGAGACCGATCTTGAAGGAGGCATGGGAGGGTGCAAAGTGAAGGGATTGTGGGATGGCATTCCAAGCATAGAAGCAGAAACGCTGAAATCCCAGCTCCTGATGGTAGGGCAGATCAATACGGGTTCAACAGGTCAGAGAGGTAGCAGGGGCAAGGCCGTAGAGGGCCTTGAAAGTGAGGACAAGGATCCTGAATTCGATCCTCTGAGGAATGGCGAGGGTGGGGGTGATGGGATATATGGAGCTTGGTGCAGGAGAGGATACGAGCTACAGTGGTTTGGATGACCACAGCTTGTGGAGGGAAGAGTTGGAGAGGCTGACAAGGAGGGAGTTTCCGCAGTTGAGACTTGAGGTGACAAATGCCTGTTTAAGGGGTTCGGTGGCCTGAGGGGGTGAGACAGTGGCGGAGACAACGCAATACAGCACACCACAGTCACTTTGTGTGGGGGGGGGTGGTGGGGTGGGTTAGTGAGCATCGCACCGAATACGGTGAGAGAGAGCAGCAGGTTTTTCCGCAGACTCGCCAGAATCCGTCTCCATAAGGGCTTTTTCTGGAATTCCTCGGGCGTCATGTGACTGTCGGTTATCCGCACTTCCACTTGTTTCGGCATCTCAATGGCACTGGCGGAAAATGGAGAGAGAGAGAGAGAGAGAGACGGTTACCACTGTCACAAGCAATATCAATCACCCTCAACCCCCGCAAGAACAAACAAAAAGGAAGAATAGTTGGGAGTTGGACCATGAATTAGGGCAAAACCTTGGGCAACTTTCACAGACACACATGGAACCCAGTTGTTAGTCAATTGGCAAATCGCCTTCCCGGGTATAATAATCCCTTAAAAAAATCTAAAAGTGAAATAACAATAGTTTGATCACCCAATCCATGGTTGTTTGTGGGAAACTGCCGTGCGCAATTAGCTGCTGCGTTTCACCCACCAAATATTCAGTGAATTCCCTTTACGGTATATCCTGTAAAGCCTTGAGACAATGTATAGTAGTATAATATAAAATTACATTTGTATAGCGCCTTTTACATCGGGTGTATGACCAAATGTCCTAGACATTCAGAAATTTGGACCCGAGCTGGGGATCAAGATCAGGGAGGGTGGAGGGCAGGGAAGGTAGGAGCGCGGTCAAAGGCTTGGTCAAAGAGGTTTTGAGATGTGCCTTTAAGGAGGCAAGGAGGGGCCACTAGGCAAAGGGAATATGGGATGGAGTTGCATAGGGTGGGGGCAGAAAGGCTGAAAGCCGGTCGCTGATGGTGGAGTGGGCCTTGTGTTGGATGTGGAGCAGACGAGAGGCTGTTGAACAGAGGGAGGGGACAGGTTAATATGGGGTCAGGATGGCCTTGAAGATGAGGATGAGGATTTTGTACTGTATCCGCTGGGGAATGGGGAGCCAGTAGAGCCAGGGTGACGGAGCTTGGTGTGGGAGAGGAGAGGACACAAGCTGCGGAGTTCTGGATAATCTGCAGTTTGTGGAGGGAAGAGTTAGGAAGGTCGACAAGCAGGGAGTTGGTGTAAACAAGCCTAGATTTGATGAATGTTGTACAAGTGCAAGTTTTTGCTGTTGGTGGTCGTAATCAGATAACCGGGTGACTGGGTGATCAGGTGACCGGGTGAGGAGGTGAACGGGACTGGGCTTCCACATGCAATTCACCAACCCTCACCAGCTCTCGTTACTCAACTCCAAAGCAGAGAGAACTCAGTGGGCATCAAACCCACAATGTGCTGGTGCCAACTCTGGCTGTCAAAGTGCTGAGCCATCTAGTCTGTAGGCAGGCAGTTAGGATTGGCTGAGGAGCACCACTCCCCTCACCCCACCCCTCCTCCCCTCACCACCTCCCACTCGCTCATTACTTTCAGTTCATAGTCCAGACTGACACTAATTAATGCAATTCTTCAGTATGCTGTGTTACTATTATAATAAATTACTGTATTGCTGTTACAATGTTAAGCGCTCTGAGACGGAGTCTGGCGTGGATGGCGCTATATAAATCCAAGTTGCTGTTATTGTTATAATGTGTGAGAACAAAACAATGAGCAAAATAATTCCCATCGAGGTTTACAGGAGGGTTCAGTTATCAGGACTCTAAGTTCCGAGGAAAAAAAGATCAAGTATTTCTTAAACTGCTGAGAGGAACTGACAACAAAGCTGAGTAACTTGGATTGGGTTCACGGAAAACTAGAGTCAACATAACATTAAACTGGAATTGTTGCTTCACTGCCTCTCCACTGCCCCACCTCTCCCCTACCTTTAGTGTATATTTACATAAATGGGGAACTTGTCCCAACTAATGTATGTCGGTGGAGCTCCTATAGTTCAGCGGTAAGCACTCGCCTTACAAGCGTAAGACCTATGTTCAAATCCAGGCAAATCAGAGCGAAACCTTGGGCAAGTTTCCTTACTCCACACACCTAATAATAATCCCTCCAAAAAAAGCACAATAAACAATTCATCATTTCAATCCACGACTGATGGTGGGACACTGCTGCGCGAAATTGGCTGCTGTGTTTCACCCACAAAATATACAGTCAATTCACTTGATAGTACTGTATATTCTGTGAAGCGTTTTGAGATAACTAGAAGATGTGAAAAGCGCTATATCAAATTCAAGGATTATTACAGTACTCCTCTACCACATAAACACACACATAATCTCCCCCCACATCCCACACATGTAATCCAGCCAGTGCAAATTGAACAATTTTAAATCAGCAAAATTGCCCTCACTTATACAGGGTGAACAAATAGACATGAAGCTACCCTATTACACTGTGTCAAAAAAAGTGTCATAATTTCTGTAAGTTTTATTAGACATTGTAATGGTATCACAACTTTTTAGTCAGCCTATACATACAAACAGGAGTAGGTCATTCAGCAACACAAGCCTGTGCCACCAATCTATTAGATCATGGTTGACCTGTACCACAAGTCGATTCCCTCTACCCTTTGCCCCATATACCCTTGATGCCCTGACATAACAAACATCTATTCACCTCAGTCTTGGAAATAATAATAATAATCCTTGCATTTGATATAGCACTTTTCACATCTTATCAACGTCCCAAAGCGATTCACAGAATAAAGTGAATTAACTGTATATATATGTGTGGGCGAATCGCGACAGCCAATTGCGCACAGCAGTGTCCCACAAACTCTTTTGGGAGAGAGATTTGAGTGTGGGCCAAAAGTGCCTCCTGATTTCACTCCTAAATGGCTTCGCTCTCATTTTAAGGTTCAATTCAAAATGTGTCTATAATATTCCTTTATGTTGCGTTAAACCTATTCTGTAGGTGAGGTCCTGTAGCTCAGTGGTTAGAGCACTCGCCTTGCAAGTGCGAGGACATGGGTTCTATTTACAGGCCAGGTGAAACATTGGGCAAGTTTCCTTTCTCCACACATCTGTTTACTTAGTATATGGTAAGTAGGAGCTTGGCAGTTAGTTTAATAGTGGATCGCTTTTCCGAGGATAATAATCCCTTCAAAAATAAATAATAATGGAGTCACTCAATCCATTAGTGTTTGTGGGACGCTACTGTGCACAACTGGCTGCCACATTTCACCCACAAACCATACAGTCAATTCACTTTACAGGATATTCTGTGAAGCGCTTTGGACATCTCGAAGATGTGATAAGGGGTTATATCAAATGCAGGTATTATTATTGTTGCTGACTCCCCAGGCCGAACGGTTGCAGAGACTCCAGGCTCCACTTCACACAGTCAGAATATGAAGTGGCCGATCGAGACGAGGATAGGCAAGAAGTAATAATAAGAGCACTCATTACTGCAGCACAAGGCTGCACACAAACACTGGAGGCACTCTTCAAAATAGCTTTTAATTGCTTCTCACGGACCCCAACTCACTGACAGGAATTATACAGGCATTGCCTCATTCAATCACCACTTGTTCTGTACAATAGAAAACCTGGGAGGCTCCAGTGCTCAGAAAATTAATACCCAGGCTATGTGTGTGTGTGTGTATGTGTGTGTGTGTGTGTCTGTTTGTAGAGACATAATCTCATGCAATGCCGCGCTCACAGCTCAGTGTGTGAGGTCACAGGCAGTGCAAGGAAACAGGCCTCGTCGGTCACAACAACAACAAATTGCACAGTGCCTTTCACATTGGGAGGACGTCCCAAGGCACTGGGCAGTCAAGGAGTTGAACCCGAGCTTGGTGTTGGGATCAGGAGTGGTGGAGGGCAGGAAGTGTGGGAGTAGGAGGGTGGCTGAAGGTACGATCAAAATTAACCCTTGAAGAAGGCAATGGAGGGAGCGATGCAAAGGGAATATGGGGTGGGGGCAGAGAGGCTGAAAGCCCGACACCGATACTGAGGTCTGCCGGGCAGGGGACATGGAACAGGCCGCAGCTTGGTGAGCAGATGGAGCGGACAGGTTGATATTGAGGTAGAGAGGAGCAAGGCTGTAGAGAGCTTTGATTGTAAGGATGAAGATGTATCCTCTGGGGGCTCAGCCCAGTTCTTTTGTTGTCAAAGTACGCACGCATTATACAACAAACAGAATTTAGTGTGAGATTCCTACCAAATCACAAGAGGCAGCAAAGGTCTTACAAAGAGAGCTTGACAGGGCACTGCACATGGCTGATTCCTGGCAAAGGAAGTTCAATGTAGATAAATCCTGTAAATAGGATAGAAATGTCCTGTAGCTCAGAGGTTAGAGCACTCGCCTTGCAAGAGAGAGAGCTAGATTTGATTCCCGGCAGGACGAAACCTTGGGCAAGTTTCCTTACTCTACACGCCTGATAATAATTCCTCAAAAAATAAATAAGAATAAATTGCTCGTTTCAATCCACGATTGTTTGTGGGACACTGGTGTGCGCAATTGGCTGCCACCTTTCACCCTTCACAAAAATACAGTCAATTCACTTTGCAGTATATTCTGTGAAGTACTTTGAGACGTTTGGAAGACTTGAAAAATGCTATATCAAATGCACATGCTTTGCCCTGCCTGGGAATTGAACTCTTGTCAAAGCATCATACCCCTCAGCGACTCTGTGACAGAACTGAATCCTTTGCTGCACAAACTTGCATTAATATAAACACACTTTGTATTATTTCATGCAGATCACAGATCAGACAAAGAGGGATTGAAGGGTGCGAAGGCTGTGTTGGGAGTGAGCCTCATTGTTATCATCGGCAGCTCCTCCCAGCACTACACATTGGGCCATTGGGGCCACTGACCGTTAAGGAACTTGGCTTACACACAGGGTGAGTAATTGCTTTGTCCTGGAAGCCCGATGTCATTCTCTGTTACTGATCCATGACAGCGCACAAAGTAAAGTGGACGCACAGGCAAGAGACAGAATGCCACAGATTTCATTCGAATAATAATAATTATCCTTATGTTTGATGTGGCACCTTATCACATCTTCGAGACACCATAAAGCGTTTCACAGAATAAACTGCAAATTGAATTGACTGCATTTTTGGTGGGCAAAATGTGGCAGTCAATTGAGCACAGCGGTGTCCCACAAACAGTCATGGATTGAGTGACCAAATTATTATGAGTAAAGGGATTACCTCAGGAAAACCAACAGCGAATCATCTAACGACTGGGTTTCTACTTACGGCTAGGTAGAGAGAAGCATGTGGAATAAGGAAACAGCAACAACAACAACTTCGATTTATATAGCGCCCTCCATGCCGGATGGCGTCTCAGAACGCTTCAAGAAACTTTTTATCCTGTCCAGGAATTGAACCCTGGTCTTCTCACTTGTGAGGCAAGAGCTCTAACCGTTGACCCACAGGACTCCACAGGTCATGAGCCAAAGTGGAGAGGTGAGAGCGAGAGCAAAGCTTCATCAGTGCGGTACTGAGGCCTTCGTATTCAAAGCTCAATCCGTCAATTTCCCCAACAAACAGTGTCTGAATTCCAACTGAAGCCAACATCAGCTGCAGGTCATATATTTGCCATTTTGATGGCAATAAATCCAAGCACATGGTGTTGAGGTGATGATATGCACCTCAGAGTATCTAATAATAATCCTTGCATTTGATATAGCTCTTTTCACATCTTATCGACGTCTCAAAGCGCTTCACAGCATATACTGTACAGCGAATTGACTGTATATTTGTGGGCTAAACGCGGCAGCCAATTGTGCACAGCAACGTCCTCACAAACAGTGGTGGATTGAAATGACCACAGAGTACCGCTGTGAGGTCAGAGTCCCATGGTATAGGACGGGACTTGACTTTGGTTCACATCCCACCATGTTAGAGTGGTTTATAGCCCAGGTCTCTGTACATTCACCATACTCCTTCAAATAAGGAGTTATAATTAACAGGTGCAGATAATAATATAATAATCCTCACATTTACCGATGCCTTATCATGTCATTGAGATGTCCTACAGCATGTCCCAGAATGTGACCCAATTATTTTTTGAATGGATTATTTCCCCTGGAAAGCAATCTACCAATTGTTTTAACAACTGAATTCCTACATACTGCGAGGTAAACAGAAGCTGGTAGAGTAAGGAAAATTGCCTAAGGTTTTGCACAGCCCAGGAATCAAACCTGGGTCCTCTCGCGTACGAGGTGAGTGTTCCAACCTCTAAGTTACAGGACCGAAAATACCTGAGATAGATTGTTGGAAGAATAAGTACATTCCTTCCCTGGAAGGAAGTGTTGCATATTTGCGTTAATTACAAAATTGGCAATTGAATATGGGTGGTGCAGGTGAAGAATAATAATAATAATACTAATTCCTGCATTTGTTACAGCACCTTTCACATCTTCTAGATGTCTTAAAGCACTTCACATAGAATTGCAGATTTGAATGAGAGTGTGAAAGAGGTTGATTTGAAAGAGGAATACAGCAGAATACAGCAATGCACTGGAATTGTCTATTTTCTGTGGGTGAAATGCACATAATTGCACACAACAGTGTTCCAAAAACAGTCGTGGATTGTTTGATCAAATAATATTTTTTTTACTGCAGGAACGTGACACTCCTGGCTCAACCAGACTGTTGTAATTGCGACATCTGCATGCACTACATACCCACAGATACATTACTAAACATATATCACTGACAGGAATAGCAATATTTCAACTTGCACCTTCACTATTTCCATCTCAACGGCTTCAATTGGCTGCCGTGTTTTGCCGACAAATATACAGTCAATTCGCACGACAGTATATTCTGCGAAGTGCTTTGAGACGTCGATAAGATGTGAAAAGCTCTATATCAAAATGCAAGAATTGTTATGATATTATTATTCAATTCTTTTGACAAGGTCCTCTGAGAAGGTAAAGCACAGGAATAACTAGCAAGTCATTGCTTTAGAATACGTCAACACATGCCATTCAATTGCTGGAAAGTGTAGTGACAGTATTTATAAGCAAGTGAACCCAGCAGCCAAGTTGCGCACTGTACTATCCCACTGCCATGAAGTGAACTCCTCTGTGACCAGTCTGATTTTCCAAGTCCTGCCGATGAGCCGAGCCGGGGGCTGTACTGTTGTCAGCAGTTCCCTGATGTATTGCGGACCTGCCTGGCTCAGGAATGTGACAGAGAGAGACCACCCTAGAGAGTGGGCTGGGTTCTGACATTCCTCGGCAATTTAGAGACAGCTGAGACCCAAGGAGTCCCCTCCTCACAGGGGTCAGATGGCTCATTATGGACACAGACCAGGTATACCCACAGGGATATCACTCCTCATCCGTTCCTTGCATGCAATAATTGTAATTATTAGTAGAGAATTGCCTCCAACCATTGCAGAAATTACAAACAGATTGGAATTTATATTGGCGAATTCACAGAGCTCTGCTAAAATTGCGTAACAGCAAAACAACAAAATTACACTTGTATAGAGCCTTTCACGTCAGGAGGACGTACCAAGGTGCTGGACAGTCACTGTTTCAGACCCGAGCTGAGGACAGGGATGGGGGGGAACGGGTGGGGACGGGGGGGGTGGTGTGGGAGGGAAGAGGGGGATTAGGAGTTGCTGATGGGTCCATTGAAGAGGAGTCTTGAGGCGAGATTTGGAGGGGGCGAGGCGGAGGTACTGCGGAATGGAGTTCCAGAGGTTGGGGGTAGAGGTGGCTAAAGGCCCCCCTACCGATGGTTGGGTGGGTGGGTGGGTCAACGGACGTGGAGCAGGGCAGATCCTGCTGAGCAGAGGGGATAGGCAAGTTGGTAAGGGGGTAGGGGGTCACGGGTGTAGGGTGGGGCGAGATCATGGAGGGCCTGACATAACTGTCATAACTGGCGTAGCTCCATCATTTCAGAACATAAAAAGACCAAAACCAGTTGGCCTTCCAACCATCTTGGCAGTCACTTGAAATGTTATGTCCCAAAATATTATTTTCTAACAGAAACCTATCTAATTTGTTCTTGAAACTAATTTCTGCTTCCACCGTCTGTTCCATACATTTACTACTCGCTCACTAAACCAGTGTCTCTGAATTTACCCCCCTTCAATCGCAGGTCGTGTCCTCTGGTTCTACTATTCAGTACAAGATAATAACATAAAACAATAATAATAAGATAAAACAACTTATCGTGGTCTACATTATATTGTCCGTTCAGAATCTTAAAGACCGTAATCATATCTACCCTGAACCTTGTCTTCTCAAGTGTGAACATGTCTAGTTTATCGCATTGCTCCTCGTAGCCCAGGCCCTCCATCCTCTCAAACATTTGGAATTTCCAACATAATAATCCTTGACATACACGTCATCAAGTCACACTTCACAGGATTTATTGTTAGGTCTAGTGACTATGTACGTTTGAAACCGAACATGGCAGTCAATTTGTGCACAGGGAGATCCAAGCAAATAGCCATGAAGTGAGATAGTGACTTTACTCTTGTTTACGAGGTGATCACTGTGGGATGCCATGCTGTGGCATTTAACTCACTAACAGGATCCCTGGAGCTCAGTGGTTAGAGCACTAGCACTCACCTTACAAGTGAGAGTGGGTTCAAATCTAGGCAGGGCGAAACTTTGGGCAAGTTTCCTTACTCCACACGCCTAATAATAATTCCTCAAGAAAAAAATAATAATTTGGTCACTCAATCCTCGACTGTTTGCGGGACACTGCTGTGCGCAATTGGCTGCCGCACTGTGCCCACAAAATATACCGTCAATTCTTCACAATATATTCACAAAATACTTCACAATATATTCTGTAAAGGGCTTTGAGACATCTAGAAGATGTGAAAAGCGCTATATCAAATGCAAGGATTATTATTATGCTTATTATTATTATTAACACCTCTCTCTGTGCTAAACCCCTGATTATCAAATATACAACAACAAAATTTAATTTTTAGAGCGACTTTCACATCGGGAGGACGTCCCAAGGCAATGGTGGCCTTGAGCAAGGGAGAGGGGCAGGGTAGGAGGGAGGGGCAGGAGAGAGTTGGAAGGGCAGCCGAAGGCACGATTGAAAAAGAGGGTCTTGACACCGGCCTTCCAAGGAGCCAAGGGAGGAAGCGAGGTGAAGGGACTGTGGGGTGGAGTTCCAGAGTGTGGGGCAGGGAGGCTAAAAGCCAGTCCACCGATGGTAGGGCGGGTCGGGTGGGCGACAAGGAGTAGACAGGAGCCTGCTGAACAGAGGGAGTGGGCAGGTTCATATGGAGACAGCGGGTTGGAGAGATAGAAGAGGGCAAGACTATGAATGGCCTTGAAAATGAGGACGAAAATCTTACATTCCATTTTCTGGGGGATAGGAAGCCAATGGAGCCTGGCGAGGGTGGGAGTGATGTGGTCGCGGAGGTTGTTCACGGAGAGGACACGAGCTGCAGAGTTCTGGATCATCTGCAGCTTGTGAAGGGAAGATCCAGGAAGGCCAACGAGGAGGGAGTTTCCTTAGTCAAGCCTTGATGTGATGAATGCATGGACAAGGGTTTCGGCAGCCTGAGGGATGAGAGAGTGGCGGAGTCTGGCGATGTTACAAAGCTGGTGGAAGGCAGTACTGGTCATGGCGTGGATGTGGGGGAGGAAGGACAGTTCAGGATGAAACAGTCAGGAAGACACCAAGCTTCCTGACTGGCTTTGAGAGATGGAGAGAGCAACCTTGGATTCTGATGTTGCCAGCCTCTGAGGTGCGGAGGTGCTAACACGAGCCAATCAGGAGGGTCTTGCGGACATTCAACTGGAGAAAGTTGGAGCATTGAGGAGGACATTAAACTGTCCCTCGTTCAAGAATCAATGTCAGACAGGCACGCAGACAGGTAGTCCTGGAGTTGCGCGCATATCAAACCGCCACACACACACAGCCCTGCCCCCACCACAGATATTCATCCTGCCCAACCCCACACACAGATATCCCTGACCCCATCCACACATCCATGCCCCCCCACAGAAACACATCCCTGCCCCCCCCACAGAAACACATCCCTGCCCCCCCCACAGAAACACATCCCTGCCCTCCACACAGAAACACATCCCTCCAACCCCTCCCCCACACACAAACACATCCCTGCCCCACCAACACACAAAGGCATCCCTGTCTCCCAACACGCAAATGCATTCTTGCCCCCACACACCCCAGAAGTAAATACAACCCTGCCCACTCCACACACACATCTTTGCCCCCACACACACATCCCTGCACCCCCACACACATCCCTGCCCCCCACACACACATTCCTGCCCCCCACACACACATCCCTTCCCCCCACACACACATCCCTTCCCCCCACACACATGCATCCCTGCCCCACCATCCCACCCCCTCATATACACAGCCCCTCCCCACACACCACACACACACATCACTCCCAACATAGACAGCTCCCCACACACAGCCCCACACATAGATTTGCACCTCAACTCCAATTACCAACCCTTGCCCCCAAATCCTTGATACCCTGACCTAACACATATCTAGGGTGAAATATTGGGCAAGTTTCTTTACACCACACGCCTCTGTTTACCTTGCAGTAAGCAGGATCAAGGTTGTTGATCGATTGTGGATCACTTTTGATCCTTGCATTTGATCGTTGCTCTTTTCTGTAATAATAACTCCTTCAAATTAAAAAAAATTGGTCACGACTGTATGTGGGACACTGCTGTGCACAATTGGCTACTTTGTTTCGTCCACAAAATAAACAGTCAATTCTCTTTACACTGTATTCTGTGAAACGCTTTGAGATGTCTCAAAGACATGATAAGGTGCTATATCAAATGCAAGATTACTATTATTATTTGTCCACCTCAGTCTTGAAGGCATCTACAGATAGGGCAGTGACCTGCAGTTAACCTATGGTCGGCTCTCCCCGTCACCTCACATATCAGTGGAGACTTGGGGACAGGGAAAATCACACAGAGAAATCAATGACCAGCTGCTTGGGATGAGCTAGGAGCATGACCCGCACAGCGAAGCCATCTAATCTGAGAACAGCTGGTCGCCGCACAAATCCATTTCCCTTTCACGCCAGGATTAATCCAGGTGCAGATGCAGTGAGGGCATTCTCCTTCGAGCACCGTGGGACTGGAGTAGTCTTTTCCCAGTTCATTCCCACACATGGATAATAATACTTGCATTTGATACAGCACCTTATCACCACTTTGAAACGTCTCAAAATGCTTCACAGAATATACTGTAAAGTGAATTGACTATATCTTGTGAATGAAAGGCAGCAGCCAATTGTGCTCAGCCGTGTGCCCTACTCATGAATTGAGTGACCAAATTTTAAACAATATAAGTTAAGGAACTATTACCCCAGAAGAAGCAATATAATTACACTTATAAAGCGCCTTTCACAGCCAGGTTACCACTTACTGCTAGATAAACAGAGACATGTGGAGTAAGGAAACTTGCTTAAGGTTTTGCCCTGTCTGGGAATTGCAAAGTGAGTGCTCCAATCACTAAGCTACAGGACTCCACAGGGTGAGAAGGACTGAGGTTTGTCACTGATGGCTATCTTCTGGGAGTCTGATGACTACCTACCTAATCCCCAGGCTCTGATCTATAATGATAATAATCTTTGCCAATTATCCCTGGAAAGCGATAACGCCAATCAGCTAACAATTGGATTCCACTAACACCTGGGAAAAAAAAAAACAACTTGCAACTTGTATTTATATAGTACCCTTCACACAAGGAGCATATTGGAGTCCTTAACAGTACCAGGTTGGCGAGGAAGTGATTGTAATGGGGTCTTCAGTCGTGAGGGGAAGGGGGGGGACAAGGCAGAGATAATTGGGGAAGAGAGTTCCAAAGTTTTGTCATTCTCTTTGGTGGACTTATCAGCAACTCCTTGCCCCCCCTCCTCCCCTCCCCATCCCTGTCCTCAGCTCGGGTCTGAATCAATAACTGTCCAGCGCCTTGGGACGTCCTCCTGATGTGAAAGGCGCTATACAAATATAATTTTTTTGTTATTGTTGGGACATAGTGGCTGAAAGCGAGACTGACGATTGTGGATGGGAAGGAATGAAGGACAAGCAGGAGGCCAGAGGCAGTGGGCAGTGAGGTCGGGAGAAAGTAGGTCTGAATGATAGGGAGTTGCCAGGGCCTGAAGGGATTTGTAGACATCCCTGTGGGGGTGGGCCCTGGCGATGTCTGGTATGATGGGGTATTGAGATTAGCGTGGGTGAGAATACCAGTTCTGATTCAGTTGTAGTTATATAATATTAATAATAATCCTTGCATTTGATATAACGCTTTTCACATCTTATCGACATCTCAAAGCGCTTCACAGAATATACTGTAAAGTGAATTGAATTGACTGTAAAGTGAATTGACTATATGCCTTGTGGGTAACTGAGCTGCAAAGTCTGGTGAGGAAGGCATCAGGGTAGTCGAGGTGGGAGTTACAAAATGTGTGAATGAGGGCATCGGCTGTATTGGAGATGGGTTACGGTGGGAGGCGGGCACTGTGACAGAGGCATGTGATGTAAGGAAAATTGCCTAAGGAATCCAACCCAGGTTCTCTCGCTTTCAACACACTTTTGCAGGGAGGGCTGGAGCCGGGAAAGGAGAGAGAGAGAGAGAGAGAGAGAGGCTTTCTGTAAAGAAGTAGGGGTGGAGATCGGGGCCCGAGGGGAGACGGGGGGAGGGGGGGGATGGCCAGCACTACACACTAGTTATTGTTTCCAGAAAGCCTGAGCGACGGGCTGGGGAGAGTGGGGTTACGGTTCAGACACACAGTGTTCCCCAGACAGCGCTCGCTAGGTACCGACCACCATGCAAACGTTTGTTCTTCTCCGTCTTCTCTTACACAGGCTGAGTGTCGCGAGTTTCCGAAATCTACTGCTTTTAATTGACTGTGTACTTTGCAAGCAAATTACGGCAGCCAATTGCAGTGTCCCACAAACAGTCATGTATTGAGCGACCAAATTTTTAGGAAAACAGAGGCATGTGTGTGGAGTAAAGAAACATGCCTAAGGTTTTGCTTCAATCTGCCCAGGGATTGATCCTTGCTTGCGAGGTGAGAGCACTAACCACTAAACTATGAGAGTCCTAAGGCATTGGCATGGACTGGCACGGCTGACTGTCTGGTCTTGTTGCTGTAATACTGCAGTGATTATCAGAAAGCTTCCGTTGAAAAATTTTTTTTACAGACATTCATTTTGAAACCTAGGGAGTGGCCCCAGGCCATAGGGTGCAGCTCTATGGGTTAAGCGTGTTACATTTATTTTTAGTAAACTTTTTAATGCTAAGAAGAGCTAATCCCAGAAACCGTCCGAGTGCAAGTTGAGCTCTCCTGAACTTTTCAGAGATTTGGGTTTTAATGGCGCAAAATCTCCCTATGTAATCCCCTGTCCAACAAACACACAGAGACACCTGCAAGTACACAGCACAAAATCAGTCACATATGTGCAAGGAGTCAGCATGAGAGGTGCCAAGATCACAGGCCTGATCAGCTTAGAGATGGATTGGTGTTTGATTTCTCTGCCCAGGGCTCCCTCTCGAATGGTTGATGTTCGGAGGCCTCCAGTTAAGCCCTCGGACCAATAGCAACACCCGTAATAGTCCTTGCATTTGATATAGCGCCTTATCACCTCTTCGAGACATCTCAAAGTGCTTCATGGTATGTACCGTCAAGTTAATCCACTGTATATTTTCTGGGCAATTGCGCACAGCAGTGTCCCACGAACAGTGGTGGATTGAGTGACCATTTTTTTTTGGGGGGGTGTCAGGCCACGGCCAGTGGGAGTGTTAGAGTCACAGCAGTCTTTGCACTGACAACAACAATGACAGGTTTCGAGTTATACTTATATAAGTATATCTGTAAAGTCATCTTTACCGTTATAATTCCAGGCAGGGCGAAACCTTGGGCAAGTTTCCTTATTCCACACACCTAATAATAATCCCTCAAAAAAAACATTAATTAATTTGTCTAATTGTCAATTGGCTGCCGTGTTTTGCCCATGTAAAATCCATTTTACAGCTTATTCTATGAAACGCTTTAAGACATCTCAAAGGCGTGATGAGGCACTGTATCATATGCAAGGATTATTATTATTGTACAGCAGCGCTCATGTCAGTAGTGCTCACAATTATATGGCGAGGGAGACCTGAGCAACATGGGGGTGGTGAGAGAATGATGACCATAGGTCTTAAGATGGTAAATGTGAGAAAAACCTCCAGCGAGAGAGCACACTCGCATACACACACACAACAACAACAAAATTACATTTATAGAGCGCCTTTCATGTCGGTAGGACGTTCCAAGGCGCTGTACAGTCGGGACCCAAGATGGGGGAGGTGGTCGGGATAGGGGGAAGGAGAGTAGGGTGAGTTAGGAGGGGAGCAGAAGGCACGGTCGAAGAGGAAGGTCTTGAGACCGGCCTTGAAGGAGGAAAGGGAGGAAGCAAGGGAAGGGTTTGCGGGATGGAGTTCCAGAGTGTGGGAGCGGAGAGTCTGAAAGCCCGGCCGCTGATGGTGGGGAGGTTCGGGCGGGGGACGTGAAGCAGGCCAGAGTCTGCTGAATGGAGGGGATGGACAGGCTGATAGGGAGACAGCAGGTCGGAGAGATAGGCGGGCGCAAGGCCGTGAAAAGGGAACCTTTCTTTTCGACAATGCTTACATTCACCAACCCACAGCTTGGAGTCAGGCATTGCCTGACTGTTTAGCACTCTGAGATGCTACCCTGTGTAGAGGGCGATATATAAGTGCAAGTTCTCATTCTTGTTGTACGCTTTGAGATGTTGATAAGATGTGAAAAGTGCTATATCAAATGCAAGGATTTTTTGGGGGGGGCTTTTGAGTTTTTAATGCCTCACAACAACAGACTGTCAGGGGTGAGGCCAGGCAGCACGTCCGGGGATGATGGGGCCTGAGCTGGGAAACAAGGCTCTAATAACAATAAATAGCAGAAATAATACATAATGATAATAATAATGATGATCCATACATTTGATATAACAATACTAATCCTTGCATCTAATATAGTGCCTTATCACGTCTTTGAGACGTCTCAAAGCACATCACAGAGTAGATTGTAAAGTGAATTGTCTTTGAATTGCCAAATATGCCCAGCAATGTTCCACAAATTGAGTGACCACATTTTTCAAACTCCAAACAATTAACAACCGGGTTCCTACTTACTGCTAGGTAAACAGAGGATAAAGGGAACTTGCCCAACATTTTGCCCGACATTGGGAGGGGAAATGAAACCTCGCTTACGAGACAAGTTCTCTCATCATTAAGCAATAGGGCTCTAACCACCAAACCGCAGAACTCCACAAATCAAAAGAGCTGCACAAAAAGTTTTTTTTATGCCTCACAACTATTCCTCCCCGTGAGGAAAGTGGAAGTGCTACAGTCAGAGTCTTGTGTTAGAACTCCCTTTCCAAAATCCCCCAAATCTCCCCTGCCCGGGGAGAGTCGAGCAGAGCCAGCGGATGTGCCAATCCCCACACATCACGTTTAGACCATTTGGTGATTTGCCCGAAACCCTTTTCCTCCTGAACCTCAGAAACCCCTCGTGTCAAACATATTCTCAGCCAGGCTCCACTCAAAGGTATTAATTCAATCAGCGGCGCGGGCTTTTGTTAGGTTTCAGCCCCTCTCATCCAGCGCTCCCGTGGGAAAAACAGCCTTCCCATCTCCAAGGCCGTCAGGACAACTGCCAACTTCTCTGCTCATGCTGCCTCGTTGTGTGACCGCAATTAAAGTTAAATAGTCCACTTGCATCCCATTAGCCATGCCCTTCAGCACCAGAAAAGCCTCTGTGTTCTCTCGCAAACCTCTCTTTCCGCAGTGAGAACATGCCCAAAGGATGCCAACTTCTCACATTGAAAATCATCCTGCCTGCTCTTCTCTGAACACTCTCCAACACTTCCGATTCCTTTCCAAAATGTGTATCCCTGGCTCTCTTCCCTCGCTCATTGGCATCTCTCTCTCTCTCACTCTGTCACTACCATCCATGTCTCTCTTTCTCCCTCTCTCTCTCTCTCACTCACTGCCATTGCTGGCTCTCCTTCGTTCTCTCCAAAGCCTCCCCCTCTATGACTCTCTCTCTCACTCACACCCTCACAACACCCCTTGTTCTCTCCCATCCCTGGATCTTTCTCTCTCTCTCCCATTCCTGGCTCTCTGTCTCTCCCCTGAAATTGCTGGCATCACTCTCTGTCACTGTTATCCTCGTCTCTCCTCTCTCTCCCTCCCTACCTCTGTCTCACTTGCTGGTCATCCCCACTGCTCACTCTCTGAATACTGTATAATGTCTCACTAGGAAGGTACCCAAATCTGCCAATACTATTCCAGATGTAGTCTGTAACAGGTTTGTTTTGACTGAGTTTATTGCCCTGCAGAATCCTCTCACTTGGCTTAATAGAGTCACAATGTTTGCTTCTCCCAATCTTGTTCTCAGTGAAGGCCGGTATCTGGGCTGATCCCTCTCTATTTCCCTTCCAGTCAAAGCCCATCAAATCCACTCAACTACCCACACTTTTTTTGTGGCCGGCCAGGTATCTGACACATATGGAAACCCATCACTCTGCTTAAGAATAGCCAAACCAAGCTGAGATTTCCATGCCTCCCATCTACACATAGAAATCCCAGAGATAGATTGTTGCAATGCACATTCCCTCTTCCTCTGGAGGGACACATCACTAGGCGGATACCAAGTACAAGGAACACATCCCAACATAAAATGCATGAGAGCAATACCATGAGCCTTTCCATTACTCATTCAGCTCTGGGGGCACCTCATCCCTCTGCCATCCCTTGATCCTCAACGAATGATTGCATTACATCTGCACTTGCTTGTCCTGCAAACTGTGATAAGAAGAGTTTACATGCCAAACATGAGCACATTATTCATAATATAATTCCTTGCATTTTATATAGCATCTTCATCGTTGAGGATGAGGTTCAATGGTTGGCTGAGGGATGAGGCGCCCCGGGAGCTGAATGAGTACTTCACAGAATACACTGTAAACTGAATTGCATGTATATTTTGTAGATAATATAATAATAATCCTTGCATTTGTTATAGTGCTTTTCACATCTTATCGACGTCCCAAAGCGCTTCACAGAATATACTGTAAAGTGAATTGACTGTATATATATTTGTGGGCGAATCACGGCAGCCAATTGCACACAGTAGCGTCCCCACAAACAGTTATGGATTAATGACCAATTTTATTATTGTGGTTTTTTTTTGAGGGATTATTATTAGGCGTGTGGAGTAAGGAAACTTGCCTGAGGTTTCGTCCTGACCTGCCTGGATTCAAACACAGGTCTCCCCAGCTTGCAAGACAAGTGCTCTAACCACTAAGCCACAGGAGCTCTAGATGGAACGAGGCAACTAATTGCACACAGCAGTGTCCCACAAATAGTCGTGGGTTGAGTGACAAAATCTTTTTAAGAGATTATTATTCCCAGAAAACAATCACCAATCGACTAACATCCGAGTTCTTTGGATGTGTTCCTTGTACTTGGTAAACGGAGGTATGTGGAGTAAGGAAGCTTGCCTAAGATTTTGCTCTGCCGGGGAATGAAACCCAGGTCCTTCCGTTTGTGAAGCGAGTGCTTTAACAACTAAGCTACAGGATTCCACATTGATACCCAACCAATCACAATTTCACTGGAGAAATATCACTGGAGATATTCACAAAGATATTGTATCTATTGTAAACACACACCGACCCTGCATTTTAGACAAACAGTACAGACAATTTTACTCTGACCCTTCATAGCTTATCTGGGAGTTCTGACTTCACCACTTTTACTGGAAAAGCAACTCATTATAATAAAAATCATTGCATTTGATATGTCTCCTGATCACGTCATTGAGACAACAACAACAACAAAATTACACTTGTATCGCGCCTTTCACACCAGAAGGACATCCCAAGGCGCTGAGACATCTCAAAATATCCCGCAGAATATATTGTAAAGTGAATTGACTATATTTTGTAGGTGAAATGCGGCAGCTAATTCGCACACCAGGACTTTGACTTCATAGTCCAGGCTCTGGTTCAGTGCTGTGGGGAGTACTAAATTGTCGAATATGCCGCCTTTTGGGTGAGACATTAAATCGAGGTCTCATCTGCATGTTATGGTGGGTGTTCAAGGATCTTGTGGTGCAATTCAAAAAGACAACAGTTTTGATTTCTCCCATTCGAATTGATCAATACCACTGCAGATGAATTAATCATTCATATATCAAGGCTATTTGTGGGAACTTCCCGCATGCCAAAAAGCTGTCACATTCGCCTTGAAAAACAGTCCCTACACCTAACAGTAATGACCATAGTATCTTTGAAATGTTTGGATGCCATGGGGCGCTAGAATAAAAACAGTGGGTTCTTTCTAACTATCTTATGTAATAGCCCTCGATCCTATTAATGGCCAGGAATTGGGTGAGTTCCTATTTGAAACCCATTAGAAGGTCGTTTCCCAGCACCTGTGAGCCGATAGCTTGTTCACACAGCAGTTACTGTTGTGGGTGTGAAGCGCTCTCACAAGGGTTCCAGATCAGCTTTGGCGTTTGAATAATCAGCTCCCCCCATTGATACGTTCGGGTACATTAATCAGGTCCGCTCCTGATGAATGGCTCTCGGCTTCCTCCGCGCTGTGTGAAAAGACTGGGAAATAGACTGCACAAGCCTGCCTTAGTGTTGTGCTCTTTGTTCTGCAATCCCTATGCGTCGCTCTGCACCGCTTCCTGGACACAACAACAACCATTGGAAAGAATTCTGGTGACTGCCTGTGTTCTGCCTGTCTGTGTGGTTCGCTGTAACTCACGGCAGGATTCAAGCTGTATCTAACACTGGCTAAGTTAATGTCCTAATCACCCGAGGCTGGGGGTGGCTCAGTGGGTTAGAACAAGGTCCTTTCATCTCTGAACGCAGTGTTCAAAGCAAGTGTACACTGAAAGGACAGGCTCCTTTCTCCCAGGCTGTGAGGGGACGTTGTTCAATGGATTCAGAGAAAACGCAGCTCGTTTGGAAGCTGGTGGGTCTGAATGTCCATTAGAAAGGTCTTTAAACCAGCACAAATGGCACTAATTTGTCAATCTCACTGAGGAAAGGCACGGGTGGGGGAGGGGTCACACTGCTGGAGGTGTTAATCGCTCTGAGATTCAAGGGGAAACAAGAGGAGCTTTACTGTGTCTCTAACCCTGACCTAGGAGTGTGGATACACAGTGTAGAGAGAGCTTTACTGTGTCTCTAACCCTGACCTGGGAGTGTGAACGACAGGGTAGCGGGAACTTTACTGTGTCTCTTATGCTGACCTGGGAGTGTGGATGGACAACAACAACAACTTAAATTGATATAGTGCCCTCCACGCCAAACGGCTTCTCAGACTACTTAATAATAATAATAAATCTTTGCATTTGATCTAGTGCTTTTCAAATCTTATCGACATTTCAAAGCGCTTCACAGAATATACTGTAAAGTGAATCGACTGTATATTTGTGGCCAAAATGCGGCAGCCGATTGTGCACAGCAGTGTCTCACAAACAGACGTGGATTGCAATAACCAATTTTATTATTGTGTTTTTTTTGGAAGGATTATTATTAGCCGTGTGGAGTAAGGAAACTTGCCAAAGGTTTCGCCCTGACCTGCCTGGATTCCAATTCATGTCTCACGCTTGTAAGGTGAGTGCTCTAAACCACTGAGCTACAGGACTCCTCATAGCGGAGCCTGGGGCCAGGCCATGGGGAGGGGGAAGTAAGGTGACAGTAGGCGTGGTCAACCAGAAAGGGCTTCAGACACAACCTGAAAATGGGAAAGGAGGGGCTGAGGTGAAGGGATTGAGGCAGGGAGTTCCAGATCTTTGTGAAGTCGTGGCTGAAGGCACAGCCCCGATGGTGGAGCGGAGAACTCAGGGGACGAGGAGGAGGCCAGACCTAGTATAGCTGAGGCAACGGGTCCTGTTGTGAGGATAGAGGAGTTTAGAGAAGTAGGGAGATGCTGAGGAGTGGAAGTATTTAAACACAAGAGTGGGGATCTTGAAGTATAGTGACAGTATAGAGGGAGCTCGTGTCTCTAACCCTGGCCTGGGAGTGTGAATGGACAGTGTCGAGGTAGCTTTACCGTGTCTCCAACTTGTGCGATCACTGACCTCGGTGTGCGGAAGGACGGTATAGGGCAGGAGCTTTACGCTGGTCTAACCCTGACCTGGGAGTGTAGACAGTCAACGCCTTCACTAGGAAAGTAAACATTCCTGAACTAAGATCAATTTAACCTTGCCTGACCCGGGAGGGACTGGATGGCAGACATATGAAGGAAAAGTGTAATAAGATAGGAGTGTTGCAATGGCAGTAAATAGAAAGGAATCAGCTACAGAGATATGGGAAGAGAGCAGGTTAATTGGATTCAAACAATTCCTCTTAAAACAATGCACAAATACAATGGGCCGAATCCATGGAGTCAGGGAGTGTGTACAGACACCCACAGACAAGGAGAAGATGTACATTGTTACACTGGGGGAGATATGGTTCCTGGTCCATGTTGACTCTTGCATTTGTTCCCAAATTGGAGTCCTGTAGCACAGTGTTTAGAGCGCACACCTCATAAGCGAGAGGACCTGGGTTTTATTCCGGACAGAGTGAAGCACTGGGCAAGTTTCCTTACTCCACATAATAATATAATAATAATAATCCTTGCATTTGATATAGCGCTTTTCACTTCTTATCGACGTCCCAAAGCGCTTCACAGAATATACTGTAAAGTGAATTGACTGTATATTTGTGGGCGAATTCACGGCAGCCAATTGCGCACAGCAGCGTCCCATGACTCTGTTCACTTAGCGCTAAGTGGAAAGCGGTTGTTAGCCGATTGGTAGGTCGCTTTTCTGGGGGTACTAATCTCTTTTAAAAAAATAATAATAATTTGGTCACTCGAATCCACAACAGTTTGTGGGTGCACAATTACTGCTGTGCACAATTGGCTGACGCGTTTCGTCCACAAAACAGACAATCAATTCACTTTATAGTATATTCTGTGAAGAGCTTTGAGACGTCTCAACAGCATGATAAGGTGCTCTATCAAATGCAAGTATTGTTATCATTGGTCTTCCCTCATTTTGCCTTGTTGCCTCAAACCCACCCAACCATCTGTAGCCTCAACAAACTCTCTTTGACCTGCGTCTTTTGTAACGCTCGGATCTCTCGTTTCCCTCCCCACTGTTCTCTCCATTGGGCCCATCTCCGGTCCACTTTCAAACATCCTTTCAACTGAGAACAGCGCGGTATAAATGCCCACTGTTGTGGTGTGTAACAGGACACCCACCCCTCGCCTGGGTACCACCCTTCTCGCATGTCAATTGGCCTCAAAGTCGACGTCTTCATAAAAGAATCTCACTAAATGGCGAAGTAACCTTATCGTGTTTTGAGGGATTCTTCCTAAAAAGTGGGCAAGTTCCATTCAGCTTGTAAACCGCTGAGTTCTTTTCCCATCTTTTCATATTTCCGCTTTGTAAACCAATCTCTGGTTCCCATTGAGCAGCAGGTTGGCACGGTGTGTAGACAGTTCCCTGGTGTCTAGGTGTTCACTAAACCTGGGTCACCTCTCTGGGCGATAATCAAAATAATCCTTGCCCTTGGTACAGTGTGTTTATCACATACGCCGTGAAGCGAATCGACTGTATGTTCTTGGGGGGCAAAATGTGGCAGCCAACTGCTCACAGCAGTGTCCCACAGACAATGGTGGATTGAGTGACCAAATGGCAGCACCTGTCAATCAACCCAATTCCATCCTCTAGCTCTTCCTGCCCTCAACCTCAATGTGCTTTATCACCCAGCAGCAGCCACACCATGGGGGAGTGGGGGAGGAGGGGGGGGGGGGGGGAGAGACTCAGATTAATTCATCAATCAAATATTCCTATAAACCCTGCTTTGCCCCCCCACTCCTCTCTCTCTCTAGCACACTGTGCCTCTGCTCACTGCCTGTCTATGTTTGCTGTTCTCAGTGTTTCTCTCCACCTCTTGCCCTTTGCTCGGGTCACTGTCTCTCAGCCATGTCCCTGCAGAGAGCAGGCAGACAGCTAGATGTTTAGGGGGTACTGTATTAGAGATAGCCCCTATCTTCGTCTCTATGTTAGACAGCATTTATCCACCTGTAACCCCCCCCCAAACACACACAGAGCCCCCAACTCACTCACACACATTGGTGCAGTTAATAGCGAGGACCTGTCTGGGAGGAGAAAAGGCAGATAGAGAAGAGGATCAGATGAGAAGTCAGTGGTTACCAGCCGCACAGGGACACAGTGTGACAGTAACATATCTCTCTGTGTGTGGCGGTGCGTGTGACTGTCTGTGTGTGTCAGTGTCTGTGGGTGCTCCGTGAACCTCAGGGACGGAGCACAGTGACACACACACACACACTCACCCACTGTCACACACTCACCCACTGACACTCACACTCACCCACTGTCACACACACTCACCCACTGTCACACACACTCACCCACTGACACTCACACTCACCCACTGACACACACACTCACCCACCAACACACACACTCACCCACTGTCACACACTCACCCACTGTCACACACACTCACCCAATGACACACACACTCACCCACTGTCACTGACACTCACACTCACCCACTGTCACTCACACTCACCCACTGACACTCACACTCACCCAATGACACACACACTCACCCACCAACACACACACTCACCCACTGACACACACACACTCACTGTCACACACACTCACCCACTGACACTGACACACACCCACTGACACTCACACTCACCCACTGTCACTCACACTCACCCACTGACACTCACACTCACCCACTGTCACTGACACACACACCCACTGACACACACTCACCCACTGTCACACACTCACCCACTGACACACACACTCACCCACTGACACTCACACTCACCCACTGACACTGACACACACCCACTGACACTCACACTCACCCACTGTCACTCACACTCACCCACTGACACTCACACTCACCCACTGTCACTCACACTCACCCACTGTCACTGACACACACACCCACTGACACACACTCACCCACTGACACACATACTCACCCACTGTCACACACTCACCCACTGACACTCACACTCACCCACTGTCACTGACACACACACCCACTGACACACACTCACCCACTGACACACATACTCACCCACTGTCACACACTCACCCACTGACACTCACACTCACCCACTGTCACTGACACACACACCCACTGACACACACTCACCCACTGACACACATACTCACCCACTGTCACACACTTCACCCACTGACACTCACACTCACCCACTGTCACTGACACACACACCCACTGACACACACTCACCCACTGACACACATACTCACCCACTGTCACACACTTCACCCACTGAAACTGACACTCACCCATTGAATCTGACACTCACCCACTGACACTGATACTCACCCACTGTATCACACACACACTGACACACAAACTGACACACACAGGCAGACACACAAACTGACACACACAGACACACAAACTCACACACACTGACACACACAGACACACACACTGACACACACAGACACACACACTGACACACAAACTGACGCTGACAGTCACAGTAGCACAATCCAGTCTCGGGTGATTTGTTGTTGAATGGCCACATTCCTGTGTTGATCAGTGACCACTATCGGGGGTGGGGGGCCCTGTGTGTGGGGAGACTGGCCACATCAGGAGCCCCCCCCCCCCCCCCCCCCCCGGGTCTGGAGGGTCAGTGTAGCATCTCGATGTATGAAATTCTCTCTATGTTTCCTGGGAGGTGAGGCTGGGCGCCTCAAACAAACCGCGGGGCGCTCAGTAAACTTGACATTAAACTGAGATTGTACAATCTCAACCACAATCTCCCATCCCAAACCCCAATAATATACCCCCCCCCCACACACACACACAAACCCTCTCACCCCCCCCCCCCCACACCCACACACACCCTCTCACCCCCCCCCCCCACACCCACACAAACCCTCTCACCCCCCCCCCCCACACCCACACACACCCTCTCACCCCCCCCCCCCCACACCCACACACACCCTCTCACCCCCCACCCCCCCACACCCACCCTCGCACCCCCCCCACCCACACACACCCTCTCACCCCCCCCCCCCCCACACCCACACACACCCTCTCACCCCCCACCCCCCCACACCCACCCTCGCACCCCCCCCACCCACACACACCCTCTCACCCCCCCCCACCCACACACACCCTCTCACCCCCCACCCCCCCACACCCACACACACCCTCTCACCCCCCACCCCCCCACACCCACACCCACCCTCGCACCCCCCCCACCCACACACACCCTCTCACCCCCCCCCACCCACACACACCCTCTCACCCCCCACCCCCCCACACCCCCCCTCGCACCCCCCCCCACCCACACACACCCTCTCACCCCCCCCACCCACACACACCCTCTCCCACACACACACACACACCCTCTCACCCCCCCCCCCACCCACACACACCCTCTCCCACACACACACACACAAACCCTCTCACCCCCCCCCCCCCCCCACACCCACACACACCCTCTCACCCCCCACCCCCCCACACCCACCCTCGCACCCCCCCCACCCACACACACCCTCTCACCCCCCCCCACCCACACACACCCTCTCACCCCCCACCCCCCCACACCCCCCCTCGCACCCCCCCCACCCACACACACCCTCTCACCCCCCCCACCACCCACACACACCCTCTCCCACACACACCCTCTCACCCCCCCCCCCACACACACACACCCTCTCACCCCCCCCACCCACACACACCCTCTCACCCCCCCCACCCACACACACCCTCTCCCACACACACACACACACCCTCTCACCCCCCCCCCCCACCCACACACACCCTCTCACCCCCCCCCCACCCACACACACCCTCTCACCCCCCCCCACCCACACACACCCTCTCACCCCCCCCACCCACACACACCCTCTCACCCCCCCCCACCCACACACACCCTCTCACCCCCCCCCACCCACACACACCCTCTCACCCCCCCACCCACACACACCCTCTCACCCCCCCACCCACACACACCCTCTCACCCCCCCCCACCCACACACACCCTCTCACCCCCCCCCCACCCACACACACCCTCTCACCCCCCCCCACCCACACACACCCTCTCACCCCCCCCCCACCCACACACACCCTCTCACCCCCCCACACCCACACACACCCTCTCACCCTCTCCCATCCACACACATACCCTCTCATCCCCCCCCCACCCACACACACACCCTCTCACCCCCCCCCCCACCCACACACACCCTCTCACCCCCCCCCACCCACACACATACCCTCTCATCCCACCCACCCCCACCCACACACATACCCTCTCACCCCCCCCCCCCACCCACACACATAGCCTCTCACCCCCCCCCCCCCACCGACACACATAGCCTCTCACCCCCCCCCCCCCCACCGACACACATACCCTCTCATCCCCCCCCCACCCACACATACACACCCTCTCTCACATACACACACATACTCTCTCTCATCCCGCCCCCCCCCCCCACGCGCATATCCTCTCCTCACCCACACACCCTTTCACACAAACCCTCTCCCCCCTTCTCACCCTCACCCACACACCCTAGCCTCACCCACACACATTCCCACCCACCCACTTTCTGTCACAAGTTTCACCCCTTGCAGGTCCACACGTACATACCCTCTCACACCCCATCACCCTCACATCCTCTCACACTTCCTCACCCACACAGCCCCTCACACACACAACCTCTCTCCCCTCAAACCAACTCACCCACCCTCACCCACCACCCTCACCCACCACCCTCACCCACCCACCCACCCTCACACACCCTCACCCACCCACCACCCTCACACACACTCACCTACTCACCCTCACCCACCACCCTCACCCACCACCCTCACACCCTCACCCACCCACCACCCTCACCCACACACCCTCACCCACCCACCACCCTCACCCACACACCCTCACCCACCCACCACCCTCACACCCTCACCCACCACCCTCACCCACCACCCTCACCCACCACGCACACACCCTCACCCACCCACCACCCTCACACACCCTCACCTACTCACCCTCACCCACCCACCCACACCCACCCACCCACCCTCACCCTCACACCCTCACCCTCACACCCTCACCTACTCACCCTCACACCGTCACACACCTTCACCCACCCACCCTCTGTCACACACACTTACCCACAAACCCCCCACCCCGCCTACAACTCCACTGTCTCATTCCAGTAGTCAGCGCCGCGATCAGTAACAAGCAATCTGGTATCACAGAGACCACCCGCCCCACACACACAACCCCCCCCCACCCCCACCCACAGTACCCCATCCCACCCCCCCCCCGCCCCACACACACAACCCCCCCCCCCCCCCGCCCCACACACACAGTACCCCATCCCACCCCCCCTCCCCACACACACAACCCACCCGCCACCCACACACACATATAGATAGACACACATCCCCCCCATCCCATAGATAGACAGGGAAACACAGCCTTTCCCCCACCCTCCCCGCCCCCTCAAACACACACATTTAGACACAGAGACACACACACTCAGGTACACAAACACACAGACAGAGGGAAACACAGAGATCCCCCACATCAGTGACACAGAGAGAGAGAGAGAGACACAGACACAATCAGACAGAGAAACACACATACAGATCCCACCCCCCCACCCCCCACACACACACCTCCTCCCTCCCCCTCCCCACACACACGCAGACGTGCACACATAGATTTGCAATGAATTCTGTGTGTAAATCTAACTCACCTCTCACTCTGCGATCACTCTCCTCTTCTGTTCAGCCGCATAAAACGGGCGCTGTGTGTGTGTGTACTGTGTGTGTGTGTACCGTGTGTGTGTGTGTGTACTGTGTGTGTGTGTGTGTACCGTGTGTGTGTGTGTGTACCGTGTGTGTGTACTGTGTGTGTGTGTGTGCTGTCAGATGGCTGTGGGAGGCTGGGTTAGTGAGCGTGTGTGTGAGCGTGTGTGTGAGTGAGGGGCAGAGAGGGGGGAGCTGCTCAATGCTACTCTCTCACTCTCTCTCCTCGCAGTTAAATGTCTTCGATCACAAATGCTCTTAAACCTGCGCCGGCTGTGCCAGGATTTTCGTTCCCGAGACACTATTTTGGGGAGTGAAGAGGGTGGCAGGGGAGAGCTCTCGGCTGCCTGGGGGGGACGTGGGATGCGAGATTTAAGCCTGGGAGTGATGACGTGTGCTATTTTCACAGTCAAACCTCCCTGTGTTAGAATGGACTGACATAACTCTCTCTCTCACACACACACACAGGCTTGCCTTTAAATCTCACTGGTCTATAAAAGACAGCGATCCATCCGCTCAGCTGGCGGCTCACTGTGCCATTCATCCATCATCCCGAGGGCAGGGCACAGGTCTCACTCACTCACACTCACACTCACATTCACTCACATACACTCACTCACTCACATACACTCTCACACACTCACATACACTCACTCACTCACATACACTCTCACACACTCACATACACTCACTCACTCACTCAATAAACTCACACACTCACTCACACTCACTCACATACACTCTCACACACTCACTCACACTCACTCACTCACATACACTCTCACACACTCACATACACTCACTCACTCACATACACTCTCACACACTCACATACACTCACTCACTCACATACACTCTCACACACTCACATACACTCACTCACTCACTCAATAAACTCACACACTCACTCACATACACTCTCACACACTCACTCACACTCACTCACTCACATACACTCTCACACACTCACTCACTCACTCACATACACTCTCACTCACTCACTCACACTCACTCACTCACATACACTCTCACACACTCACATACACTCACTCACTCACATACACTCTCACACACTCACTCACTCACATACACTCTCACTCACATACACTCACATACACACTCACTCACTCACATACACTCTCACACACTCACTCACTCTCACACACTCACTCATTCACATACACTCACTCACTCACATACACTCTCACACACTCACATACACTCACTCACTCACATACACACTCACTCACTCACATACACTCTCACACACTCACTCACTCACATACACTCTCACACACTCACACACACTCACACATTCACTCACTCACTCACACTCTCACACACTCACTCACACACACACTCTCACACACTCACTGACATACACTCTGACACACTCACTCACATACACTCACACACACACACACTCACTCACATACACTCTCACTCACTCACTCTAACACTCTCACACACTCACTCACATACACACTCACTCACTCACACTCACACACTCACATACACTCTCACTCACTCACATACACTCTCACACACTCACTCACATACACTCTCACACACTCACTCACATACACACTCACTCACATACACTCTCACACACTCACTCACATACACTCTCACACACTCACTCACACACACTCTCACACACTCACATACACTCTCACTCACTCACATACACTCTCACACACTCACTCACACTCACTCTCACACACTCACTGACATACACTCATAGAATCATAGAATTTTACGGCACAAAAGGAGGCCATTCGGCCCATCTAGTCTGCGCCGGCTCTTTGAAAAGAGCGATTCAATCCCACTGCCCTGCCTGCTCCCCATAGCCTAACAGACCCGTTCTCCCTAAATAAAGATCTAATTCCCTTTTAAAAGTTGTTATCGAATCAGCCTCCCCCACCTTTTCAGGCAATGCATTCCAGATTCGAACAACTCGCTGAGTGAAAAAATTTCTCCTCAGCTCCCCTCTACTGCGCCTTGAAACTATTTTAAATCTGTGACCACGAGTCACAGATTCACCCACGAGTGGAAATAGTTTTTCTCTATTTGCCCTGTCGAAACCCCTCATGATCTTATAAACCTCTATTAGGTCTCCCCTCAATCTTCTCTGCTCCAGAGAGAATAACCCTAGCCTATCTAGCCTCTCCTCATAGCTGAAGTCCCTCAATCCTGGCACCATCCTAGTAAATCTTCGTTGTACCCTTTCCAATGCCTTCACATCCTTTCTGTAGTGTGGTGACCAGAATTGAACACAGTATTCCAGCTGAGGCCTCACCAAAGTCCTATAGAGGTTAGTCAGCACTTCCTGACTTTTGTACTCTATACCCCTATTTATAAAGCCTAGTATCCCATATGCCTTCTTAACAGCCTTGTCTACCTGTCCTGCCACCTTCAACGAGTCACTAACACAAATCCCCAGGTCTCTCTGTTCCTTTACACCATTTAAAATTGTACTATCTAGCCTATATTGCCTCCCTTCATTTCTTCTCCCAAAATGCATCACCTCACACTTCTCTGCATTAAACTTCATCTGCCATGTGTCTGCCCACTTTACCAATTTGTCTATATCCTCTTGCAGATGGCTACTATCCTCCTCACTGTTTACTATTCTCCCTAACTTAGTGTCATCTGCAAACTTGGAAACTGTACTCCGTACACCCAAGTCCAGATCATTGATGTAGATTACAAACAGCAATGGTCCCAAAACTGATCCCTGTGGCACACCACTGCTCACTTCCCTCCAATCTGAAAAACAGCCGCTCACTACAACTCTCTGCTTTCTGTCTCGCAGCCAGTTGTGGATCCACGCTGCCACTGTCCCTTTTACGCCATGGGCCTTTAATTTCATAATAAGTCTCTCATGTGGCACTTTGTCAAATGCCTTTTGAAAGTCCATGTAAACTACATCAACTGCGCTACCATTATCCACCCATTCCGTTACCTCATCAAAAAATTCTATCAGATTTGTAAGGCAAGATTTGCCTTTAACAAATCCATGTTGACTGTCCTTTATCAGCCTATATCTTTCTAAGTGAAGATCTACCTTGTCCCTGATTATGGACTCTAGAAGTTTGCCCACTACCGGCGTTAGACTGACTGGTCTGTAGTTACCAGGCTTGTCCTTCTGCCCCTTTTTATACAAGGGAGTAACATTAGCTATCCTCCAGTCCTCTGGCACGACCCCTGTGTCCAAGGAAGATTGAAAGATCGTGGCCAGAGTCCCTGCTATTTGCTCCCGTGCCTCACTTAGTAACCTAGGGTGCATCCCATCCGGACCAGGTGACTTATCCACCTTGAGCGACGTCAACCTTTTTAGAACTTCCTCTCTGGTTATAATTATTCTATCCATTTCTCCTACCCTCTCCTCTAATACCATGGCATTGGCTGTATCATTTTCTTTTGTGAAGACAGAGGCGAAGTACTCATTCAGTACATCAGCCATGCCCTCTGCCTCCACAATGAGATTTCCTCCTAGGTCCCTAATTGGCCCCACCCTCTCCTTGACCAACCTTTTACTCTTAATATGTTGGTAAAAAACCTTAGGGTTCCCCTTAATCTTACTCGCTAATTGTTTTTCATGCACTCTGACACACTCACTCACATACACTCACATACACACACTCACACACTCACATACACTCTCACTCACTCTAACACTCTCACACACTCACTCACATACACACTCACTCACTCACTCACACTCACATACACTCTCACTCACTCACTCACTCACTCACTCACTCACTCACATACACTCTCACACACTCACTCACATACACTCTCACACACTCACTCACATACACTCTCACACACTCACTCACATACACTCTCACTCACATACACTCTCACACACTCACTCACACTCACTCTCACACACTCACTGACATACACTCTGACACACTCACTCACATACACTCACATACACTCTCACTCACTCACTCTAACACTCTCACACACTCACTCACATACACACTCACTCACTCACTCACACTCACATACACTCTCACTCACTCACTCACTCACATACACTCTCACACACTCACTCACATACACTCTCACACACTCACTCACATACACTCTCACACACTCACTCACATACACTCTCACTCACATACACTCTCACACACTCACTCACACTCACTCTCACACACTCACTGACATACACTCTGACACACTCACTCACATACACTCACACACTCACATACACTCTCACTCACTCACTCTAACACTCTCACACACTCACTCACATACACACTCACTCACTCACACTCACATACACTCTCACTCACTCACTCACTCACATACACTCTCACACACTCACTCACTTACACTCTCACACACTCACTCACATACACTCTCACTAACTCACATACACTCACTCACATACAGTCCCACACACTCACTCAATACACTGTCACACACTCACTCACTCACATACACTCTCACACACTCACTCACATACACTCTCACACACTCACTCACATACACTCACTCACATACACTCACTCACATACACTCACTCACACCCATACACACACACACACTCATCCTCACATACATACATAGACACACGCTTTCACATTCACACACACACTCACATCTACACACACTCATACCCACACATTCTCACACACACTCACATCTACACACACTCATACCCACACATTCTCACACACACTCACCCTCACATTACACACTTTCACCATTTATACACTCACCCTCCCATACACTGCTCTCATCTACAGACACTCACTCACCCCTCTGTGCTCACACATTCACACAGACACCTCACACACTCAAAAATGACGACCCCCTTTCCTCCTCTAAGATGTCCCTTTGTCTACTCAGCTCAGAAGGTTTAACCCCCACACACAGATATATATACATATATATATATGTAAAGACCACCCATTAAATAATCTGATGATGATAATAATAATTATTGTATTTGATGGGACCTTGTAAGCTCTCAGATGGTAACTGGGGTGAAGAGATTATATAAATACAAGTTATTGTTGATGATGCAGCGTTTCACCACATTGTTGAGACATCTCAATTGCTTCATAGGATCTCCTCACAAGTTCAGCAGATAGATTCAATATAATTAATTGGTGTGAACGGGCTATATCAAATCAAATTATTGTTGATGATGCAGCCTTTCACCACATTGTTGAGACATCTCAATTGCTTCACAGGATGTACTACTCACAAGATCAGCAGATAGATTCAATATGATACCATTACAGTTCCAGAATTTGCAAGGTGAACGTAGGGCGTAAGCAAGTTTCCTTACAAAATTCCTCCCATAAAATACAATAATAAAATTGGCGATTTCAATCCACAACTGTTTGTGCACAAGTGACTGCCACGTTTCGCCCACAAATATAGAGTCAATCCACATGTCAGTACATTCTGTGAAGCGCTTTGAGACGTCTAGAAAACATGAAAAGCGCTGTATCAAATGCAAGGATTATTATTATTAATGTAAAATGTAGTGACTGTGTATTTTGTGGGTGAAACACAGTCGTCAATTGTGCACAGCAGTGCCCCACAAACAGTCATGACGTGAGTGTTCAGATGTTTTTTTTTATGGGGTCCACTGAATTGACAGGTGTATTGGCAATTTGGCAGTTTGCACATCTCATATATATACAATTATATTTGTAATGCCCTGAGAGGCGTACCTGTATTGCCCAGCTAGGAACCAAACCCAGGTTCTCTCACTTATAAGGCAAGTGACTACAAGTTTAAGATAACGATCCATAATTCCTCAGCAGTAAATGCGCCAGCAGTAATGAGCTTCCTGGCTCTCTGCCCGAATTCTCTGGCGCACCATCCCACGGTCCTTCACCCTCAGCCCTATCTTTTTGACTGAACTTTCAGCCACTTCTGACCCGCAACCCCCGCAACTCCTTTCCCAAATCAATATTGCAGTCTGCTGTATGAAGCGCTTTCAGACATTGAAACATTGTCCGCACATTAAAGGCACATGTAAACGTGTTGTCCTGGATTTGTTTAATAAGACGGTTCCACCGAATGTCTTGCATCTAGATTTTCAGAAAGTATTTGAAATTGTGTGTGAGAGAGAACGAGGGAGGCCAGCGCGAGAGAGAGTGAGAGACAGAGCGATTGCGAGAGAGACAGAGCGAGAGTGACAGAAAGCAGGGGAGATAGATTTGAGAGAGGCAGAGGAAGACATAGTGACATCAAGAGAAAGCAAAAGAGTAAGTGCGAGTGAGAGAGATGCTATTTTAAATCTGCAGCATCCTCAAACAGCAAGAATGATGTTCCCCTCCTTAGGTGAAGTAATTCAATCAGGGTTTCCATAGGATTTGGATTCCATTCTGTAATATTTCAGTGTCCTGAATTTGTCATTCTTTCATACAACCTTAATAAGACATGAGAAGTGCTATATAAATGTAAGGATTATTATTACAGTATTTTAAAGTGGAATTTCTATAAGTTTCTTTGCAGAACTTGGAAGAAAAACACAACTGATTCAAAGTGAATACTGAATTGGATCATTTGCCGAATTCTGGGTACTGTGAAATAGTACACAGAGGAAATGTAAACCTGGGTGGACAACTTAATTGGTGCACAGTGATTGATAATAAAAAGTTTCATAGAACACACGTTCTTGATGTGACTGTGGGCTAAGCAGGGACACACCAGAATTGTCTTTGACTTAGTATCCCCGAATGATCAGATATTGTAAATGATGATACGTACGAGATGGAACAGGTTAGTGGGGTTTTGTAGTGATAAATATATTTGTATACAATTGGGTAATTGGATGTTTTGTTTAGTGGTTGTGTTGTATGATTGGTTGGTTGGTTGGGTGGGTGGATGGTTGCTATTTGGGAGATTGCGGATGATTTATGTGAGTGGGTGGAAATTATGTAGATAGACGGGGAAAAGAAAATGCAAGTATGTATTGCCATACCACTTGAAGCTATTGTATTAATTTTTGTTCATAAAGATTTCAACAATAGAAACTAATAATAATAATCTTGAACAACTTCAAAATCCCTCTTCAAATGACTGGCAAATTATTGGGTAATAATTGGGAGTTATGTGAGATTGTGAGATATCCTAGAAAAATTGGAATTGTGGGAAGCTATTGCCCCCTGCTGGTAAGATACAAAATATAAGATCAATGTCTTCTTAAAGTTGCAGTGTCCCACAGGAGATAATCAGCGGATAGAGTTCAAAATCCTCATCTTCAAAGTCCTCCACGGCTTTTCTCCTTCCCACTGCTGTGACCTGCTATCAACCCTATCAACCTGTCTACTCCCTGCTCAGCAGAATCCAACCTACTTTAAATCCCGCACCCTGTCCTCGGACGTGAAGGAACTGACACTCTAGCCTTGATCAGATCGTGTCAAGGTGATATCTGATTAAAATCCTTGACACACCTAGCATCTTGCCTCTTACACAGAGTGTACAGCCAGTTTTATTCAAATATCCATATTCCACTGACTATATCCGTACTTTCTAATAACTGTTGTGTTGATACAAATGTAATTTTGTTGTTGTTGATGAAATGACGAGAACTTGAGATCACATTTCAGGCCCGTACGCAGGATTTTTAATGGGGGGGTGCGAATTGCTAGTGATGGGACCAACAATGGCCGGGGGCTTGGGGGCTGCCCCCGAAGCCCCCTCGAGGCTCCGACGTTTTACACAGTTTGAGGTCTTATTTAATCGGTTTAGAAGATCCAATATGAACGGTAAATGTTTCATGTCCTTGGTTTTTAAGAGCATCATTATTTATTCAGTGTTTTTATTTTCCCAGGTAGTCCGTGTCTAAATCTTTTGGGAAGGTCGAATGTGTTCGCCGATAAAAGCAAACACGATTGTTGACACGATGATGTAAGGAATGTGAACGATAAAGTAAATTACAATCCAATTAAAACAGTACAATGACGAATGCTTGATAAATGTATGCATATAAGAGAAAATGATCATAAACTACGGATTGATAGTAAATTAATAAGTTGTTCTGCAACATTTTTCTTTACATCATGGAGGTATTCTCAATATTTCCATGCTTTAACTGAATACATATATTGTGTTGCTTGAGCACAAATACATATCTTATTGTTATCCTAAGACTCAATTTCTTTCGGACTGTAATGAACAATAATGTAAGAGTAAAGTATGAATTATGTGCTCAGATATTCCAGTAAAGCAAATTTTATAAAAGACAAGAAAATATACAGAAACTGAAAATCAGTGTAAAACAGTTAATTCACACGTGTTACAAGCCTGTTATCAGCATTATCCTGAAAATATCGTTGAACTGTGAGCAATAGTGTAGTTAGTTTTTATTTATTTATTTAGAATCAAAATTAAAAGAAGTGACCCATCAAGCAATACTGATCTGAAGAAAAAATACTTGAATAAATAAGGGAGGGGAAATTAATTCTTTAATAGCGTTCCATAGTCGAGATGCCTTGGTTGCTTTGAAGCGAATACGTCAACCACTCTACCAATATCGATTTCCATGTTATAATGAATGTGCATTAACGCGAGTGCTGAAAGTCGTTCTTGTGTCATGCTTGCTCGTAGGTAGGTGTGTAATCTGCGTAAAGCACTTGCACTTCGTTCACATTCGCAACTTGTTGCAGGAATAGTGCAACACAATCTTAGAAGCACAGAGATATTAGGGAACATGTCATCATCACACTCCATCATTGCTGCTGCTGCCGTGGATGGACGTTGGTCAGAGGATAATGGTAGGAATCTGTGTTTCCATCTGAATAATTATTGTGGGAACACTTCCAGTGAGTGCATATCTTCAGCGTATACTTCAACTACCTCTTCGAGTGATGGTACATCATCCCCACATAACACTGACGGGACTAATCCCAATAGCCTTGATGAAAGCACCGATAAATCGGAAAACTGTGAGTCAAGCTCAGAATGGATGTGGTTTAGGAATGGAATCGCAACGTTTCGACGATAATGCTCCTCAGGTGTAGCTGCAGGCACGTTACTATGCATGGTCTGCCGACCAACAGTCCGTGGCATTGATGGCATGACGTTGACAGCATTAGCCATTCTAACAGCTTGCTTATACGATCTTGAAAATTCGACTTCTACATCATCGCAGAGCGCTTTGTATATCACTTTCACGGTTGAGATCTCACTGTAGGCCTCGATGATGTCAATAGTCTGCCCTTGCAATTTTACTGTTATGCCAGCCAGATGTGACAAGAAGTGATAGATCGTAAGAAATGTCACAATGAAGTCGAAGGAAGTGAGACTTGCCAATAGAGATGCTGCATCACAGCGACTCTTTGGATCCCAACTAGCTTCCCTAAAATCGTGTCTGGCAGCCCATCGTGTCTTGCACAAGTCAAGAAGCCCCTTTTGATGTTTTGTTTCCTCAGGCAAAGCCTTTTTAATAATCGATTGCAGGAGACCATTGCGCTTTGGGCTTGCCAGGAAGAACCAACAGCATGCCTTTAGCTTGTCAATTGTGTTTCTTGTGCGGGGGAGGGAGCATGAATGCGCTATTACCAAGTTTAGGCAATGACCACTACAATGAACGTATACAGCTTTTGGTGACTGCTGTTTTATTCGTCGCTGAACACCAACATTATCACTTGACATGTTTGCAGCTCCGTCATAGCCTTGTCCACGGATATTAGTAGCATCAAGGCCTGTCATCTTTAGAAAGTCCAAGATGGTACTGGCGATGACTTCACCGGTGATCCTTGGCAATTTAAGAAAAGACAGAAATTCCTCCCTGATATCTTTATTTATGTCAACGAAATGGAACCAAAGGGCGAGCTCCTCTTTGTTGCTGCTAGTTACCTCATCAGCAAGTACACTAAACCATCGAGTAGCTTTGATTTCATCAATCAAATCACTGTGGATTATATCATGGCCGATGATTGTGATGATATCGTTCTGTATTCTAGGTGAGGTAGATTTAGAATTTCTATTTGCGAGCCCAATACTAGCAAGGTGATGTCGATGAACCTCGTCATGCTTCGCAATCATCTGTAGGGCTGCCAAAAAGTTTCCCGGATTACCATTGTATTGTGTGACATCACTCGTAACGGTGTTACTTTCCACGACTCTTTCATTATCTCCTCTAAGTGCAATGCACTGACGTCCACAGAATAATACAGCTTTGGCAACTGTTCTTATGATATGTCGATTTCTTTCAATGTTTTTCTTCTTTTCATCGACCAAACGAATGTCTATCTTATGTTGTGGGTTCGCAACAGAGTCGCGCATTGATGCCGATCTAATCATAGAATTTACATGATAACCATTTCGTTCATGTTCCTTCGCCTTCTCATTTAGTTTGTAGAACATGGTAAAGGGTGTATTAACAAATGCCCCCATCCGTTTCTTCTCACTCGTTTGGACCATCAGTGCACAGTGAATGCAAAAGGCAGCATCTAATGAAGGACTGTAGACCATCCATTGGCTGTCCATAGTGCTATGCTGTGGGAACGATTGCACGATCACAGAACACGAGGTAGACCGGCCCTAACCTACATCGATACTCTGGAGCGCGATTCGGGTATTGGCAGGCGGGAGTTGTCAGGCTGCATGGAGAGAAGGGATCAGTGGAGAAGTGTGGTTGTCAATGCACGAGTTCGCTCGATCAGATGATGATGAAACTATTTTTAGGCCAAATTTGTGCGACATTGATGTTTTGGGAATGTAGGTAAAAGTGCTCCGGTAAATAAGGCCCTCATCTGGTAAAGAGACCGCAAGTGGTAAAAAGGTAAAAATAGCCCCGAGGAAATAATTTTAAAAAAGTTGAACATGATATGAAGATTAATCTGGTTAAAAATAGCTTCACTCTTGGTACAAAATTGAATGTGAAATAAAGTAGCACTGTTTTATCTTTGCGGTCATATTTTTTTTGCATGCCAGTGGACATCTCTAAAAGCAATTTTTAATTACAGGAATACATTTTTAATAATATAAATCAAATGTGATAATCAAGACAAAACAAGAAACATGATATTTCAGAAACACGCCTATCAAAACTTAAGTCATTTTTACTTACATTTATCAGATTAAAATATGATTTCAGCTTCCACAAAGTGGTGCTACCCTTGTGGCTGTATACGGGATGATTTCCAAACGAGGATGGATTTGAGTCTTGGCGCGCGCCTATGTTTAAGCAGTGAGTCACAGACTCGCCGCATCATTGACTAGCGCGTCTATCGACGCGGTATGTTTTGGGTAGACGCCGATTCTGGTGTGCGAGTAATTTTATATTAATACTAAAACATTCAAAGATGTGTATTTATAATTAATACATAGTTTTGAAGAACTAATTGTTACACAAATGCTCAATAAATGTACTTGGTATTTAAATTTGATAAAAATACAATTCTCTACCCCAGAAAATGTGGACCTTTTAGAATTTGGGGGGGTGCGTACGCACCCGTCGCACTCCCCCTGCGTACGGGCCTGCATTTAACTAAAGATGCTGAATTTTAGACTTTTATAGTTTAGAGCACCTACCTTAAAAACAAGACACTACGGCTTTGGACAGGATTCAGAGAAGGGCGACAAGAATTTTTCAGTTCTGAGAATCAATCAGAAATTTTTCAATTAGAAAAATAATCCAATGATTGGTGGGTTAAGTTTGTTGGTGATTGGCTGGTTGGGATGGGTTGGTGATTGACTGGTTGGGTTGTAATTGGCTGGTTGGATTGGAGATTGGCTAGTTGGTTGGTGCTGGTAGTAAATCACTGACTCACTTGCAGATTGTGTTTGGGGCCCTGGACAGTATGTGAGGAGGTGAAAGGGCAGGTATTGCATTTGCTGTGCTGGCATGGGAAGGTGCCAGTGCGAGGAGAGCAACTGTTGATGATGATGGCGGAATGAACCAGGGAGTCATGGAGTGGAATGCTGAGAGGAGAGTAGAAAGATACGTTTGGTGGTTGGATGCCACTGGATGTGCTAGAAGCGGTGGACAATTATTTGTTGGATTTGAAGATGGTGGGGTGGAAGGTGAAGACTAGGGTGATCCTATCATGGTTCTGGGAAGAGAGTGAAGTGGTGAGGGCAGAGGTGCGGGAAATATGGTGGACACAGTCTACTACAGTGGATGGGAATCCTCGGTTGAGGAAAAAGGAAGACTTTTGGTTGCTCTAGTGTGAAAGGTGGAAACTTTAGAGCAGATGAGGTGGAGGAACTGCAAAAAGGGGAATGGAGTCTTCACAAGAGGCAGGGCGAGAGGAGGTGCAATCTAGTTAACTCTCAAAGTTGGTGGGCTTGTAAAGAAAAATCTGTGGATAATATATGCTCTGAGATGTAAATGGTGAAGTCAAGACTCAGAGATGGACTAAGATTAATTTTTACAGCTCGCTGCAAGAGCAGGAGGAAGCCCCTAAACATTTTCAATCTGTCTGAGGGACAGGTCAGGGAGTGGACATGAGTAAGTCTGGAACAAAGAATGCTCCATATGCCCAACAAACAGGCAGACATAGCTGGAACCCATGCTGGGTCCCAAAGCGACACCTTTTACTTGCAGGAAGTTGTTGGGGTTGAAGTTGAAGTTGTTGAATGTCAGAGCAAGTTTAGCTGACAGGCAGGCTGACAGAACATCAAGTCACAAATTGAGGTGGAAAAATAAAGTTGGGTGTCATCTGCCTACATATGGAAGTGTACCCACATCTGCAGATGACATCACCAAGAGGGAGCATGTAGATAAGGAAGAGGAGGAGGCCAAGAATGGATCCTTGCAGTACCTCGCAGGTAACCAGGTGAGAGCGGGAGGAAAAGCCATTTGTAGAGATGTACTGCTGGCAGTTTGTGAGGTAGGACTCAAACTGTGTCGAAAGCGGCGGAGAGGTCCAGGAGGACAAGGAAGCAGAGAGAGCCCTGGTCACAGATAGAGAGGATATCGTGGGTTGGGACAGTGAATGGCTGGATGGATTAGGGCACATTGATTGGCTGGAGAGATTGGGGCAGTGTTTTTAGCTGGGTGAGTTAGGGCAGTGATTGGCTGAAGGGATTGGGGCAGCCTCCACTTTCAATTCCATTATCACTACTGTCCTGACAGACTGCATGTTGGACATCAAGTCCTGGATGAGAGCCAACGTTCTACAGTTGAGTGTCAGGGCCGAACCCTTCTGATTGGATCATGCCAGTGCCTCTGCAGCTCAGACAGCATCAGCTTTCACGGATACACACTCCAGAACTGAGCCAGTCCAGATCTGTAAGAATATGGTGGAAGTGATTGTTTGATGCCCAGGGTGTGTATAAGAACTGGGATAATCTTAATTGATCTTATGGAATGTGAGAGAGAATTTGAAACAAATTGAGTGAATTCTATGACTGTGTTGATGAAGACGTGATGAATAAGGCTTATTCCTTTCCTTATTTGGAAGGATGGTGCCTAACAGTCTATCTCAAGTCAATAAAATTGACATTGTGCTGATACAAAAGATTCTACGATTAACGAAGAAGATCCAAATGTCAACATTCACGTGATCAGAAATGCGTGGCTTCGAGTTAACCTGACGTTGTCCTGATTAATTGGAACTCTTGGTGCCTTCCAATTTGCTTTGATGAGATTTTGGAAGGTCTCTACGACATGAAGGTGTCTTGATGGTTGAATCGAACTTTTCACACATTTGGCATCAGAGGAACTCTCACATTCCTTAGATGAAACCTAGATAGTCTATGGGGCAACCTGTGGGTAAGGATTTGATTGGACCAAATAATAATCTGTGAATTCCATGATTGATTGTAAGGATCACATGGGCTAAATTGAGGGTAGAAACACTTAAAGAAAGATGTGACTTTGGAGTTAAAAAAGAAATCTTTACAGGAAGAACAGTTCTGAGGCAGATGGTTGTCATCAACTTCCCGTTTGGAATCAGATAATATCGGTTTCATTGAATCTTACTGCTTTAAGTGTACATGTGGAGTCCTGGCATAAAGGATGCTCTATAGGGATAATTTTGTGGTTGTTAATGTAACAAAATGATCCAATACAGTAATTGTGTGTATTATGGGATTAAGATTTGAATTGTGTATAATTAAAAAAATTGTAATCCGCACACCTAAATTGGGTAATGTCTCTTTCTGGCAAACCTTACCGAACCCAGGTGTCTTGTTGATCCTCAACTGTCTTTTCTCCTCCACATCCGGTCTGCCTTACCTCACCTCCGCAACATTGCCCAACTCTGCCATTACCTCACCCTTCAGGCCACTGAACATTTCTTTCATGATTTCATTATGTTTAGGCTCGACTATGCCAATGCCCTGCATGTCGGGATCCCTAATTACTCCTGCAATAGGCTGCAAATCATCCAGAACTCTGCAGCCTATGTCCTCTCATGCACCAAGCTCTGCAACCATATCAACCCCATTCTCGCCCCAATTCCACTGATTTCCTATCAGTCAAAGGGTGGATTTCAAGACCTTGATCCTCACCTCCAAAGCCCTCCATGGCCTTGCAACCCCCAACATCTGCGACCTCCTAACCCCCTATCAATCTGTCTGTTACCTCACAGTGGGCTCTAGTCTGCTCCATGTCCCCCAACCCACCCACCCCACCATCAATGGGCAAACCTTCATCCACTCTGCCCCAACCATTGGAATTTCAACCCACAATCCCATCGCTTCACCACCTCCCTAGCCTCTTCAAGTCCCGCCTTAAGACCCCCCCCATTCTTTGACCATGCCATCGGTCACTCTCCTTCCCGCTCTTTTCCTCCTCGTTCCTCGATTCCAACCCCAGCTCGAGTCCGGAATACTGACTGTCCAGCGCCTTGGGATGTCCTCCCGATGTGAAAGATGCTCTGCAAATGTGATTTGGTGACGGTTGTTGTATTTCAGAGAGTGAAATAGTGAACCTGTGGAATAGTCTCCCTAGGAAGATAATTGAAGTAGGAAATATTAATCATTTCAAACTCGAGTTAAATTTCAAACTCGAGTATCAAATCCAAGGATTCTTCTTATTATTATCATGCCTGTGCCATGTGAATCCTTGCCTCTCCAAATTAAAGGTTAGACTAGATTATTGCTTTTTAAAGTTTGCCCACAGTCGGATACCTTCTGGGTTGACTTTATAAATCTGCTTCAGACAGAGGAAGGGAGACAGATGAGAGTCATTGGGAGTCAGTTGGAGAGATAAGACAGGGAGCAGAGTGACGGACAGAAAGGAAAGGAGAACGGAATCAGAAAACACACAAATTTAGGGGACTCGTAAGAGGAATTCACTGAATTCTCGTCCACCAGTTTGAATAAAAGCGTATACCACAAGCCAGCCAAGTACTAGTTCCAAGTCAGCTTTAAACTGCAAAGTCTCTAAATTGCAGTCAGACGTTTGAGCTAGAATTTTTTAGTTAGGCAAACTTATCAATTTGAAGCTCTTCGAAAGACAAATTTAATAAGGCACAGGTTACTGCGGAACTACTGCTTAACTGCATGTTTGGAGAGGATTAACATGCCCGATTAACATACCTTCCTCAAATTAATGAACGCATATCACTGTCTTAGCATTTTGTGAATCTTCATTTCAGTGAATATCAGTGCAATGGCTTTATCAGACAAGTGACTGACGACTTGAGAAGTCAATATTCCTTGTACTTCAGGGACTAAAAATAGAATTTTAATTTGTTCTTGAACGAAACCATTAAGCACTTGAACTTCGGGATAATGAGTCAATTTATTGCATGAAGCCATGAAGTAAGAACCCAACCCTTGTAAACAAAGCATAGCAAGCAATATACATCAAAAACAGGTATAAGACTGAAATTCTAGTATGTATAAGTTGGTGATGGCCGTGAATTTTTACATGGAGGACTCGGACTTGGACTCGGACATTGAGGACTTGGACTTGGACATTAAAAAGTGGCAGGGACTCGGATGAGGAGGACTCGACTACAGCTCTGATTTTCAGATATATCATGGATATGGGCTGCATTGTCTGGGAACCGCTCTGCTTCAGGCCCCTGTCACTGAAATTATTGGCAGACTGTTTGCTCAGCCTGATGCATTCCCAAAAAGCATTACAATGCATTTAAGAGTATCAAACACCATTAAACACATGACAGCCACATACACATGGAAATTCCTGTGTCTGGAATGGAATGTACTCTCTCTCTCTCTCTCTCTCTCTCTCACACATATACACACACACAGAACCTGCTTACATAATTCCAGAGTTTTAGACACAGGTTGGCTAGAGCCAAGGCTTGGGAATCCCAGACTATACATTTGGGGAACTGTTCTCTTGGTGACATCATCCTCAGATAACTTCCACATGTATATGGGTGACACCCAACTCTGACTCAACCCTCCAGTCTTGGACCACTGCTGTCCTGACACAATGTCTGTCAGACATCCAAGCCCTGGATGAGAGCTAACTTTCAACAGTTAATGTCAACAAGACCAAGGCCCTCCTGATTTAATCCCATCAGAGCTTCCACATCACCATCCAAAGATGCACACTCTATCTCACTGAGCCAGTTTGGCATCTTGTTTGACTTTCAACTATTCTTTCTAGCCCACATCTGTGCCAGGACCAGCTCTGAAACACCACATGGTCTGTCTCACACTGCAAGCCAACGAGATATGTGTTAATAATATCCAGGCTTCACTATGCAAATGCCCTGCTTGTCGGTCTTGGTATGTTCTCCCGACATGAAAGGCGCTATACAAACGTAATATTGTTATTGTTGTCAGATCATCCATAACTCTGCATCTCATGCCCTCTGCCGCACCAGGCTCCATAAACTTATTAGCCCCATCCTTGCCACTGGCTTCCCACCACGCTGCCTGGAATTGAACCCAGATCTCTTGCTTGTAAGGCGAGCACTCGAAGCACTGAGCTACAGGTCTACAAGATCCTGATCCTCAGCTTCAAAACCCTTCATGGTCTTGCTCTCCCCTATATTTGCGACCTCCTAACTCCCTACCAACCTGCCCGCTCCCTCTGCTCAGCAACCTTTGTCCGTTCCCTGCCTCTCCCGCCACACCATTGGCGGGTGGGTCTTCAGCCACTCTGCCCCTACCCTCTGAAACTCCATCCCTCAGCCTTGTCTCCTCCCTTGCCTCCTTTTCGGACATGTTTTTGATTATCCCTCTGCCTTCCACTGTCCCCGATACTGATCCCTAGCTCGGGTCTGAAACACTGACAGTCCAGCACCTTGGGGCATCCTTCCAAGGTGCCATACAAGTCTAATTTTTTTGTGCTGTTGTTGCTGGGAGCTAAAAAAAACTGCATAACAGGCCACTGAAAGCACTATCTGCCAATCTTTCCCATTGTTTGTTTGGCTACAATAGCCTTACCAGTTAGGGCATTGTCTATTATGTGAGAGGCCAAGTGTCTGAGACAAAAGCAGCAAATAACCACAAAGATCGATTAGCTTGTCTGGACTTTGTGATTCACACGAAAAGTATGACCCCCAAAGGTTTACGTTGTGTGATTTTGAAACATGCACGACCTAGAGAACCGTGAGATAGAGCACTCGCCTTACAAGTGAGAGACCTGAGTTCAATTCCAGGCAGGGTGAAACCTTGAGAAAATTTCTTTACTCCACACGCCTAATAATAATCCTTGGAAAAAAAAAATTCAATCCAACACTATTTGTGGGACACTGTTGTGTCCAATTAGCTGCCGTGTTTCGCCCACAAATATTCAATCAATTCACTTTACAGTATATTCTGTGCAGCGCTTTGAGAAGTCACAGTAATTACGAGCACTTCCTGAGTGCTAGGGATTTATGTACATAGTTGAGAATCATGGAGTCCTGTAGCTCAGTGGGTAGAGCATTCGCCTTACAAGCGTGTTGCAGGTCAGGGCGAAACTTCTTATTAATAGAGTTTCAACAACACCCACAAATTTAATTTGTAGAGTGCCTTTCACCTCAAGAGGATGTCCCAAGGTGATGAACAATCAGGGGTCAAGACCTGAGCATGGGGAGGGGGCAGGATTGGTATGAGGGAGGGGGCAGGGTTGGGATGAGGGAGGGCAGAGAAGTAGGTTAGAAGTAGGAAGGGCAAGGCTGTGGAGGATATTGAAAATGAGGATGAAGATCTTGACTTCTATCATCTTGGGGATGAGGAGCCCGTGGAGCCAGGCGAGGGTGGAGATGATGGAGTGGTGGAGCCTGGTTCAGGACAGGACATGAGCTGCAGAGTTTTGGATGATCTGCAGCTTTTGGAGGGAAGAGTTGATGAGGCCGATAAGGAGGGAGTTGACTTGGTCAATGCATGTGTAAGGGTTTCAGTGGCCTGAGTGGTGAAGGAGTGGAGGAGACGAGCAATGCTGCAGAGCTGGTGGAAAGTGGCGCTGGTCAATCAATCAATCAAATCAAAACTTATATTTATATAGTGCCTTTCACATCGAGAGGACGTCCCAAGGCGCTGTACAGTTAGGTAGGGTCAAGGGAGGGGGAGGGGAGGATGAAGGAGAGTAGGAAAGCCAACTGTATATTTGTGGGCAAAACGTGGCAGCCAAATTGCACACAACAGTGTCCCACAAACAGTCATGTGGGATTAGGGAAAAGGGGGGGAAAGATGGCAAGGGAGGGGTCGGGGTAGGGGGAAGGAGAGCAGGAAAGCCAACTGTATATTTGTGAGTGAATATAGCACAGATATGGGGGCAAAGTACAGTTCAGGGTCAAACAAGACACCTAGGTTCCTGACTGGCTTGGTTAGATGGAGTGTGCATCCGTGGATGCTGATGCTGCCCGTGCGTCAAATCAGGAGGGCTTCGGTTCTGCTGACATTCAGCTGTAGAAAGTTGTCCCTCATCCAAGACTTGATGTCTGACAGGCAGTCTGTCAGGATGTTAGTAATCCTGGAATTGAGGATAGAGGCAGAGAGATAGAGTTGGATGACATCCATGAACATGTGGACATTTACCCATGTCTGTGGATGATGCCACCAAGGAGAGCATGTAGAGGTTGAAGCAAAGGGGACCAATGATCTGAGGAACACTGCACGAGACAGTGTGGGAGCTGATAGAGAAAGCAGTTTTCATGTTGTGAGCAGCATGGAAACCCAATTGAAAGGGTTCATGGAGGGAGTGGGAAGAGAGGAAAGAGTGAAGCTGGGAAGTTTCTTTCAAGGACCCTAAAAAGAAAAAGGATGATGGAGATGGGCTGGTATTTGGAAAGCAGGGATACTCCAGGGAACGTTTCATGAGGATAGGGGTTATTGTGGCTGTTTTGAGGGGGATAGGAATGGTATTGGATGAAAGGGAGAGATTGATGGTGTTGGAGAACAGGTAGGTGAGGAAGTGGAGCTTGGAGTTAAGGAGAGGGGTGGGTATGGGGTCAAGAGAGCAGCTGGTAGGCTTCATAGAGGATATGATGGCAGAAGAGGGGGATTCAGATTCGAACGGGTGGAAGGAGGGGTGAGTAGGGGTTGGAGTTTGCGGGGGAGATGGGGAAGGAGTGGCAGTTGGGAAGGCAGAGACAGTTGAATGGATTCCCTCGATTTTAGGCTCGATGAAATCCAATATCTCCTCACAATGAGTTAGAGGAGAGAATAGGTGAGGCATGGAGTGGGTGGACCAAGGAGCTGGTTGGTTGTGGAGAATAGGAGCCATTTGCCTCCAAGAGTATCTTGGAGTAGAAGGACAATTTTGCAGAGACAAGAGCGGAGTGGTATGTTTTGGGGTGTTCCAACCAGATATACCTTTGGACTGTGAGGCCAAATTTGAGTCAGGTTCATTCTGCAGCCCGCACCTGACCCTTGAGGGGTTTGGTGGTGGTGGTGGGAAGAGGGATTGAGGAGTTGAAGGAGATGAAATGGTGGTCAGAGACGGCCTTGTCGGTGATGTTGATATCCGAAACAGTGAGGCCCTAGGTGATCACCAGGTTGAATGGGTGGCCATGAACATGGGTGGCGGAGTGGATGTGGAGGGAGAGGTTGAGAGATGAAGGAGGAGAAGTCCGAGTATGCAGCAGGAGGCGATGAACTGAAGGTTGAAGTCGCGAGGACGAGGAGGCGATCGGAGCATATGGAAGCTAGGAGGGTGGAGATGTCAGGGATGAATGTGGGGGAGGTTTTTGGGGGGCGGTAAACAAGGAGGATTTTGAGGGAAAGATTGGAGGGATGGCAGAGGGTAAGGTGCTCAAATGTGAGGAATGAGCCAGAGGAGTAGTGGGACAGCAAGTGACGTTCTGTAGATGATGGCCACACTACTGCCATGGCGGTTAGGGCCATGATGAGAAGTATAGCCGTGTGGTATGGCATCAGTGAGGGGGGAAGGTGTCACCTAAGGTGACACAGGTTACAGTGAGGGCCATGATTCAGAGGAAAAAGTCCCTGCATGAAGGGCACTGTACAAATACCAGTTGTTCTTGTTACTGCACAACCCCAACACAGTTGTGTTCATCTGGTATTCACTCAGAAAAGGTGACTTGCATATAATAAATAATCCCTGCATTTGACATAGCGCTTTTCACATCTTCTAGATGTCTCAAAGCGCTTCACAGAATATATTGTAAAGTGAATTGACTCCGTCATACTACGCTACCCTCGTTGTAAATTTGTGGGCGAAACGCAGCAGCCAATTGTGCACACAGCAGTGTCCCACAAACTTTGTGGATTGAAAGGACCAATTTTATTATTGTTTTTTTTGGGGGGGGAGTGATTATTATTAGGTGTGTGGAGTAAGGAAACTTGCCCAAGGTTTCGCCCTGACCTTTCTGGATTCGAACATAGGTCTCATGCTTGTAAGACGAGGGCTCTAGCCACTGAATTACAGGAAACGACCGATACAGCGGCTGCTTGATATATAACATGTTTTGTCATAATGGGGAATAGAATTAGGGGTGAAAACTGTCACTTGGCATTAATAATAATTATTATAATCAAAGAACATTGTTTCATTCAATCCACGACTTTTGTGGGACACTACTATGCGCAATTGGCTGCTGCGTTTTGCCTACAGATATGTAATCCATTTTACAGTATATTCTGTGAAGCGCTTTGAAGCGTCTCAACAACGTGGTGAGGGTCTATCATCTATCAACTGGGTATCATATGCAAGGATTATTATTATCATTTATCAATTGCCTCCCTGTGAACCCGGAGATCCTAAAGGCAGATCTGAAATTAATCTTCACCACGTTGTTTCAACAGAAGGATTTTAGTACAGTACTATATATTTTTAATATATATCATTCCAATGGCTGAGAAAATAGTTGCATGATTGGGAAGGGGGTGGTGGGGGGACAGCTGAAGATGTATGTAAAATATACCACAAAGGAGCACAGAAAGTATAGTTTATTCCCCCGTGCTGGAAACTACTTTGTCTATGTCAAGCAATAGGAATTTACGGGGGCAAGGGAGAGGGGAAAGGAGGGAAGAGTGGTGGGTCAGTGGGGAAGGGGCAGATCAGAGATGCTAAGATCAGAGGTCACTATCATTGTTGTGATGTCATCAGCTCTGGTCCTCCACCTAATTGTTTCCATCGTGATTTTTTTTCCCCCCGCTCCCTTCTGATTGTCTTTATAAATTACTCCCATCTAACATCCCCCAGTTCTGCCGAAAGATCCAACAACCTGAAATGTTAACTCACTTTTCCTCTCTCCATAGATGCTGCCTGACCTGCTGAGTGTTCCCTGCTACTTATGCTCATAATTCAGATTTCCAACATGTGCAGTGTTTTGCCCCTGAATTTGATAGGAAAACCCAGGTTAAGGATTACTCAGACTGCATAACTATACAGTTTGTGTTTATTCAGCAGAATAAGGATTAATCATGGTATAAATGTACAGTGTTCACGTTTATTCCACAGGATATGAATCAGTTCCAAAGCACTCCGAGACGCTACCCTGCTTGAAGGGCGCTGAATAAATGTGAGTTGTTGTTGTAGTTACATTACAAACGTATAGAGTTGTGATTATCTGGCAGAGTAAGGCTTAACCATGGTGTAAATACTGTACATTTGTACACAGCAGGTGAATAATTAGTCACTGAGTTAAAGTGAGTTCAAATAAATTCAACGGGGAAAGTAGTAAAGTTATGTGGGATAACCCACAAAACCGTGATGAGATTTCATTGGAGTGAACTCTCCCCATGTTCTTAATTGAAGATACATGTGTTCCAAGTGGGATTTTACAGCAATAATGTTAGACTCTGACTCCTGTGGGATGTTGGTGTGTACATATCAGCTGCGACAAAAGACACAGCCACAACCCCTTACAGCATATTCCTGTTTAGCGCTTCGAGACATCTTCCCAATGTGATAGGCGCTACATCAAACATAAGCATTGTTGTTCTTATCAATAATAATAATAAACATTACATTTGATATTGTGCCTTATCACGTGGTTACGACATCTCAAAGGGCGTTACAGAATATACTGTAAAGCGGATAGACTGGGCACAGCAGTGTCCCACAAACAATCGTGGATTTAATGACCATATAATGTTAAAAAAAAATTGGTGGGGGAGTTAATAACCCTGGAAAGCGATCCGCCAATTGACTAACAAACGGGTTCCTACTCACTGCTAGGTAAACAGAGGTGTGTGGAGTAAGGAAACTTGTCGAGCTCCTGTAGCTCAGTGCTTAGAGCACTTGTCGTGCAAGCTGGGGAGACCAAGCTGGGGAGACCTGTGTTCGCATCCAGGCAGGTCAGGGCGAAACCTTGGGCAAGTTTCCTTACTCCACATGCCTAATAATAATCCCTCCAAAAAAAACACAATAATAAAAAATTGGTCATTTCAATCCACGGCTGTTTGTGGGGACGCTGCTGTGCGTAATTGGCTGCCGCGTTTCGCCCACAAATATACAGTCAATTCACTTTACAGTATAGTCTGTGAAGCGCTTTGAGACGTCGATAAGATGTGAAAAGCACTATATCAAATGCAAGGATCATTATTATTATATAAACTTGCTTCCGAGGCGAATGCTCTGACCACTACACTCCGGGACTTCACGTCCTACTGTTATTATCAATAATAGTCTGCAGTGGAAGGCCATGATGTGACGCTGAATTACTCTCCCTGTAAACTATACCACGAGGCAGCGGGGGGGTCAGCCCGGCTCAGGCCAGCACTCTCACGTCTGGGTCAGTGGGTTGTGTACACATCAGGACTTTGGTCTCACCGTCTCATTTCAATACAATGTTCTGCTCTACTAAACACAAACTCCACTCCTGTACTTTGAACCACTTTCAGATGCTTTTCACTGAACGTTCTGGAACCTGCTGCAATTCAACCTCTGCTTTCAAATCTCTCCTAAAGACATACCGGTCTCACTGCATCTTAAGTCATCTCCCTCTCGCCTCCTGCTTTGCAATCCCACTCTGTCTCCGTGTTGCGCTCAGAGATATTTCCCTATTTAAGCTGTGCTGAATAAGTGTAACATGTTGTAAGTGGAGTGTGTGGTGGGTGGGGGGGTGCGCGGGGGGAGGGGCTGAATTGTACAGACAGTCAGGCCTGGCTTATAATTAGAGCTAAGCCATTTAGGAGTGAAATCTGGAGGCAGTTATTCTCCCAAAAGGTGATGGAAATCCGGAACTCTCTCCCTCCCACTCCAAAGGCTGTGGATACTGGATCCATTCACATTTTCAAGACTGAGGTGGATAGATACTTGTGAGGTCAGGGCATCAAGGGATACGGGGCAAGGGTGGGTAATTCGTGTTGAGGTACAGATCAGCCATGATCTTACAGGCTTGAGGGGCTGAATAGTCTCCTCCTATTTCTATATTCCTGACAACAGCCTGGATGTGGCATGGGGCTTGTCATTGAGAGAGTCTCACTTCATATTCCTCTCCAGCCAGGCTCTGAAGGGAAGTACGTTGGTATAGACGGTGAGCAAGTCTCCATGGCAGTCCTTGCCGAGCCCCCAGCTGACCAGACCAGCCAGGTACCAGGGCAGGGCGGAGCCGGGATTGCCAGGGGCTGGGAAGACGGCCAGACCCCCACTCTCCGGGGGACAGATAGCCCAGAATCCCCCCGGCTGCCGCCTGCCGCAGAACATGTTCTCGGTGATGCTAACAGACACCCCTTCCTCCTCAAAGCTTCGCTCGCACTGGGCCGAGTCCACCACCTGCAGGGCCCCCACCCCCAAGCTGTGGTTCCCCCTCCCTGGCTGGGCGTTGGCGGCGGGGACGGTGCCCAGCGTGTGCCATCCTATCACCACCCCCGGCGAGGCAGCCAGGATCTGGGCTACGCTCGGCAGGCAGACATGGTCAGTGATCCTCCCTTTGTCACTCAGCTTGATGATGGCGATGTCTGAATCCAGCAGCACAGGATCATAGGATGGATGGACCAGGATTGCCGAGACCTAGAGAGAGAGCACATGTGAGTGGGGAGTCAGTGTGAGTGGGTCAGTGTGAGAGGGTGTCAGTGTGAGGGAGAGGTCAGTGTGAGAGGGTATCATTGTGTGTAGGGGTCAGTGTGAGGGTCAGTGTGCAGGTGGGGTCAGTGTGAGGGCAGTCAGTGGACCGGGGGTAGTGGAGGGGGTTCAGTATGAGGCGACAGTGGAGGGTGGGTCAGTGGAGGGCGGGAATCAGAGAGAGGGGGAGGTCAGTGTGTGAGAGGGGGTCAGTGTGAGGGCGAGGGTCAGTGTGATGGGTGTCCTCCTTGCTCTCAGAATGGGCAGAGGCTGTGAGCAGCAGTCACCCCAACACAGGCCTAATACTTTCCAGAATTAGGTTCATTCCATTCCAGCAATCTATCTCTGGAATTTCCATGTGCAGGTGGAATTCTCAGTTTGGTTTGGATTCTCTTAAGCACAGTGATGAGATTCCACATGTATTGGACACCCAGCTAGGCACAAAAACAAGCAAGTGTCCAATGTGGGGGGAATTTTCTCCCATCACTTAACCCCTATTGCCCTCTGCCCCAGGGGGCCAGTGTTTGTTGTTGTTGTTGTTGAGGCCTCTCACTGGGGCATTTCCCCAGATGCTGGTTATATTCTGTATCAAATGCTGGGATTACTATTATGATTGAATTCAGTCTGGGTTGAGCAGGGCGTGTGGTGTGGCAGCCACTGACTCACTCACCCCCATGCTCTGCAGGCTGCTCTCCTCGTCTGGGTGGTCTCTAGGCTGCGATCGTATTCCGAGAACGACGATGACGTCGGCGGCCCTGACCAGGGTGGTCTTGCTCAGCTCGGTGACGCAGTGGGCAGCCACGGCCACGCTACGCTGGTTCAGCAAGGCCCCGCTGCATGCCAGTACCCAGCCCGGGGGTCCGAGCGATGGGTCAGAACCCCAGGACATCCTCTGATACACGGCCGCTTGCCAGGGCCACTCCATCGCCCCCAGCTTCTGAGGGCTGAAGTTCTCCAGTTTACCACAGACTGTGAGGAAATAATAATATTAATAATAATAATCCTTGTATTTGATATAGGAGCTTTTCACATCTAATTGACGTTTCAAAATGCTTCACAGAATATACTGTAAAGTAAATTGACTGTATATTTGGGGGCAAAAAAAATAATTCTTGATATAGCACCTCATTACATTATACAGATGTTTCAAACTGTTGTCTATTTTGCATCCTCACATCAGGCGCTGAACAGTCGCGGGTCAGGACCCAAGCACGGGAGATGGAGAGGAGGGAGAGGCGGAAGGGCAGCAGAAGGCATGTCTCAAGGCATTGGACAGTCAATGTTTCAGACCTGAGGTGGGGTCGGGAAGAGGGAGGGTTGGAGGAAAAGGAGGGGAAATGGGGTGATTGATGGGACCGTCGAAGGTCTTGAGGCGGGAATTGAAATTATTATTACTTGAAGGGATTATTACCCCAGGAAAGTGATCCGCCAATCAAATAACAACTGGGTTCCTATTTATCCCTAGGTAAACAGAGGCGTTGTGGAGTAAGGAAACTTGCCTAAGGTTTTGCCTGCCAAGGAATCAACTAGATTTTACTTGTATTATTCGCTCCTCTCAAAAGGCACTCAGAGCTGCATACAATAGGTCTGCCCTTCAGATGAGACATTATAAACCGAGGTCCCATCTGACTGTTCACTTCTCCTTCTTGTCGGCAACGAGTTTCCTTATTATTTCAACCACAGTTTCCGGTTGTGAGTTATACATTCTCGTCAGTCACTGCGTGATTATCAAGCCCCTGCCAGCTGTGATTTCCAAGATTATACCATATTTATAGCCACTCAATATAGCCTCTCCAGAAAGTGAAACTGTTCACCAGTGTCTACTTAATCCTTTAATAATTTTGAACCCCTCGATCGGGTATGTAACTGTCCCCAAATGGATCAATTTCAAGATCCTCACACTTGTTTCTAAATCCCTTCAGGTCCTGGCATCTCCCTCCCCCTCCGACCTGCTTACTCCTCAAGCCACTAAGTGCTGCCTCTGCTCGACTGGTTCTTGCAAGTCCCTAGTGCCCTCTTTTCAACTAATAGTGACTACGTTTTCAGCCACTACGGTCCGAAACTCTGGAGCACTATCCTTCCTCCTCCCCCCTTCCTTCCCCATGTTCAGGTTGCACCTGACGACCTTCCTCTTCGACGTTGCCTACCCCACCCACTCCTACTCCCAGCTCAGTGTTAAGCTCTGACACGGTCAAGCACTCTGGTACATTACAGAGCCTGCAAATTGAATAGGAGGGAAATTGGAAAGCAGGGATACTCCAGGGAACGTTTCATGAGGATAGGGGTTATTGTGGCTGTTTTGAGGGGGATAGGAATGGTATTGGATGAAAGGGAGAGATTGATGGTGTTGGAGAACAGGTATGTGAGGAAGTGGAGCTTGGAGTTAAGGAGAGGGGTGGGTATGGGGTCAAGAGAGCAGCTGGTAGGCTTCATAGAGGATATGATGGCAGAAGAGGGGGATTCAGATTCAAACGGGTGGAAGGAGGGGTGAGTAGGGGTTGGAGTTTGCGGGGGAGATGGGGAAGGAGTGGCAGTTGGGAAGGCAGAGACAGTTGAATGGATTCCCTCGATTTTAGGCTCGATGAAATCCAATATCTCCTCACAATGAGTTAGAGGAGAGAATAGGTGAGGCATGGAGTGGGTGGACCAAGGAGCTGGTTGGTTGTGGAGAATAGGAGCCATTTGCCTCCAAGAGTATCTTGGAGTAGAAGGACGATTTTGCAGAGACAAGAGCGGAGTGGTATGTTTTTGGGTGTTCCAACCAGATATACCTTTGGACTGTGAGGCCAAATTTGAGTCAGGTTCATTCTGCAGCCCGCACCTGACCCTTGGGGGGTTTGGTGGTGGTGTTGGGAAGAGGGATTGAGGAGTTGAAGGAGATGAAATGGTGGTCAGAGACGGCCTTGTCGGTGATGTTGATATCCGAAACAGTGAGGCCCTAGGTGATCACCAGGTTGAATGGGTGGCCATGAACATGGGTGGCGGAGTGGATGTGGAGGGAGAGGTTGAGAGATGAAGGAGGAGAAGTCCGAGTATGCAGCAGGAGGCGATGAACTGAAGGTTGAAGTCGCGAGGACGAGGAGGCGATCGGAGCATATGGAAGCTAGGAGGGTGGAGATGTCAGGGATGAATGTGGGGGAGGTTTTTTGGGGGCGGTAAACAAGGAGGATTTTGAGGGAAAGATTGGAGGGATGGCAGAGGGTAAGGTGCTCAAATGTGAGGAATGAGCCAGAGGAGTAGTGGGACAGCAAGTGACGTTCTGTAGATGATGGCCACACTACTGCCATGGCGGTTAGGGCCGTGATGAGAAGTATAGCCGTGTGGTATGGCATCAGTGAGGGGGGAAGGTGTCACCTAAGGTGACACAGGTTACAGTGAGGGCCATGATTCAGAGGAAAAAGTCCCTGCATGAAGGGCACTGTACAAATACCAGTTGTTCTTGTTACTGCACAACCCCAACACAGTTGTGTTCATCTGGTATTCACTCAGAAAAGGTGACTTGCATATAATAAATAATCCCTGCATTTGACATAGCGCTTTTCACATCTTCTAGACGTCTCAAAGCGCTTCACGGAATATATTGTAAAGTGAATTGACTCCGTCATACTACGCTACCCTCGTTGTAAATTTGTGGGCGAAACGCAGCAGCCAATTGTGCACACAGCAGTGTCCCACAAACTTTGTGGATTGAACGGACCAATTTTATTATTGTTTTTTTTTGTGGGGGAGTGGTTATTATTAGGTGTGTGGAGTAAGGAAACTTGCCCAAGGTTTCGCCCTGACCTTTCTGGATTCAAACATAGGTCTCATGCTTGTAAGCCGAGGGCTCTAGCCACTGAATTACAGGAAACGACCGATACAGCGGCTGCTTGATATATAACATGTTTTGTCATAATGGGGAATAGAATTAGGGGTGAAAACTGACACTTGTCATTAATAATAATTATTATAATCAAAGAACATTGTTTCATTCAATCCACGACTTTTGTGGGACACTACTATGCGCAATTAGCTGCTGCGTTTTGCCCACAGATATGTAATCCATTTTACAGTATATTCTGTGAAGCGCTTTGAAGCGTCTCAACAACGTGGTGAGGGTCTATCATCTATCAACTGGGTATCATATGCAAGGATTATTATTATCATTTATCAATTGCCTCCCTGTGAACCCGGAGATCCTAAAGGCAGATCTGAAATTAATCTTCACCACGTTGTTTCAACAGAAGGATTTTAGTACAGTACTATATTTTTTTAATATATATCATTCCAATGGCTGAGAAAATAGTTGCAGGATTGGGAAGGGGGTGGTGGGGGGACAGCTGAAGATGTATGTAAAATATACCACAAAGGAGCACAGAAAGTATAGTTTATTCCCCCGTGCTGGAAACTACTTTGTCTATGTCAAGCAATAGGAATTTAGGGGGGCAAGGGAGAGGGGAAAGGAGGGAAGAGTGGTGGGTCAGTGGGGAAGGGGCAGATCAGAGATGTTAAGATCAGAGGTCACTATCATTGTTCTGATGTCATCAGCTCTGGTCCTCCACCTAATTGTTTCCATCGTGATTTTTTTTCCCCCCGCTCCCTTCTGATTGTCTTTATAAATTACTCCCATCTAACATCCCCCAGTTCTGCCGAAAGATCCAACAACCTGAAATGTTAACTCACTTTTCCTCTCTCCATAGATGCTGCCTGACCTGCTGAGTGTTCCCTGCTACTTATGCTCATAATTCAGATTTCCAACATGTGCAGTGTTTTGCCCCTGAATTTGATAGGAAAACCCAGGTTAAGGATTACTCAGACTGCATAACTATACAGTTTGTGTTTATTCAGCAGAATAAGGATTAATCATGGTATAAATGTACAGTGTTCACGTTTATTCCACAGGATATGAATCAGTTCCAAAGCACTCCGAGACGCTACCCTGCTTGAAGGGCGCTGAATAAATGTGAGTTGTTGTTGTAGTTACATTACAAACGTATAGAGTTGTGATTATCTGGCAGAGTAAGGCTTAACCATGGTGTAAATACTGTACATTTGTACACAGCAGGTGAATAATTAGTCACTGAGTTAAAGTGAGTTCAAATAAATTCAACGGGGAAAGTAGTAAAGTTATGTGGGATAACCCACAAAACCGTGATGAGATTTCATTGGAGTGAACTCTCCCCATGTTCTTAATTGAAGATACATGTGTTCCAAGTGGGATTTTACAGCAATAATGTTAGACTCTGACTCCTGTGGGATGTTGGTGTGTACATATCAGCTGCGACAAAAGACACAGCCACAACCCCTTACAGCATATTCCTGTTTAGCGCTTCGAGACATCTTCCCAATGTGATAGGCGCTACATCAAACATAAGCATTGTTGTTCTTATCAATAATAATAATAAACATTACATTTGATATTGTGCCTTATCACGTGGTTACGACATCTCAAAGGGCGTTACAGAATATACTGTAAAGCGGATAGACTGGGCACAGCAGTGTCCCACAAACAATCGTGGATTTAATGACCATATAATGTAAAAAAAAAATTGGTGGGGGAATTAATAACCCTGGAAAGCGATCCGCCAATTGACTAACAAACGGGTTCCTACTCACTGCTAGGTAAACAGAGGTGTGTGGAGTAAGGAAACTTGTCGAGCTCCTGTAGCTCAGTGCTTAGAGCACTTGTCGTGCAAGCTGGGGAGACCAAGCTGGGGAGACCTGTGTTCGCATCCAGGCAGGTCAGGGCGAAACCTTGGGCAAGTTTCCTTACTCCACATGCCTAATAATAATCCCTCCAAAAAAAACACAATAATAAAAAATTGGTCATTTCAATCCACGGCTGTTTGTGGGACGCTGCTGTGCGTAATTGGCTGCCGCGTTTCGCCCACAAATATACAGTCAATTCACTTTACAGTATAGTCTGTGAAGCGGTTTGAGACGTCGATAAGATGTGAAAAGCACTATATCAAATGCAAGGATCATTATTATTATTATATAAACTTGCTTCCGAGGCGAATGCTCTGACCACTACACTCCGGGACTTCACGTCCTACTGTTATTATCAATAATAGTCTGCAGTGGAAGGCCATGATGTGACGCTGAATTACTCTCCCTGTAAACTATACCACGAGGCAGCGGGGGGGTCAGCCCAGCTCAGGCCAGCACTCTCACGTCTGGGTCAGTGGGTTGTGTACACATCAGGACTTTGGTCTCACCGTCTCATTTCAATACAATGTTCTGCTCTACTAAACACAAACTCCACTCCTGTACTTTGAACCACTTTCAGATGCTTTTCACTGAACGTTCTGGAACCTGCTGCAATTCAACCTCTGCTTTCAAATCTCTCCTAAAGACATACCGGTCTCACTGCATCTTAAGTCATCTCCCTCTCGCCTCCTGCTTTGCAATCCCACTCTGTCTCCGTGTTGCGCTCAGAGATATTTCCCTATTTAAGCTGTGCTGAATAAGTGTAACATGTTGTAAGTGGAGTGTGTGGTGGGTGGGGGGGTGCGCGGGGGGAGGGGCTGAATTGTACAGACAGTCAGGCCTGGCTTATAATTAGAGCTAAGCCATTTAGGAGTGAAATCTGGAGGCAGTTATTCTCCCAAAAGGTGATGGAAATCCGGAACTCTCTCCCTCCCACTCCAAAGGCTGTGGATACTGGATCCATTCACATTTTCAAGACTGAGGTGGATAGATACTTGTGAGGTCAGGGCATCAAGGGATACGGGGCAAGGGTGGGTAATTCGTGTTGAGGTACAGATCAGCCATGATCTTACAGGCTTGAGGGGCTGAATAGTCTCCTCCTATTTCTATATTCCTGACAACAGCCTGGATGTGGCATGGGGCTTGTCATTGAGAGAGTCTCACTTCATATTCCTCTCCAGCCAGGCTCTGAAGGGAAGTACGTTGGTATAGACGGTGAGCAAGTCTCCATGGCAGTCCTTGCCGAGCCCCCAGCTGACCAGACCAGCCAGGTACCAGGGCAGGGCGGAGCCGGGATTGCCAGGGGCTGGGAAGACGGCCAGACCCCCACTCTCCGGGGGACAGATAGCCCAGAATCCCCCCGGCTGCCGCCTGCCGCAGAACATGTTCTCGGTGATGCTAACAGACACCCCTTCCTCCTCAAAGCTTCGCTCGCACTGGGCCGAGTCCACCACCTGCAGGGCCCCCACCCCCAAGCTGTGGTTCCCCCTCCCTGGCTGGGCGTTGGCGGCGGGGACGGTGCCCAGCGTGTGCCATCCTATCACCACCCCCGGCGAGGCAGCCAGGATCTGGGCTACGCTCGGCAGGCAGACTGGCTGTACATGGTCAGTGATCCTCCCTTTGTCACTCAGCTTGATGATGGCGATGTCTGAATCCAGCAGCACAGGATCATAGGATGGATGGACCAGGATTGCCGAGACCTAGAGAGAGAGCACATGTGAGTGGGGAGTCAGTGTGAGTGGGTCAGTGTGAGAGGGAGTCAGTGTGAGGGAGAGGTCAGTGTGAGAGGGTATCATTGTGTGTAGGGGTCAGTGTGAGGGTCAGTGTGCAGGTGGGGTCAGTGTGAGGGCAGTCAGTGGACCGGGGGTAGTGGAGGGGGTTCAGTATGAGGCGACAGTGGAGGGTGGGTCAGTGGAGGGCGGGAATCAGAGAGAGGGGGAGGTCAGTGTGTGAGAGAGGGTCAGTGTGAGGGCGAGGGTCAGTGTGATGGGTGTCCTCCTTGCTCTCAGAATGGGCAGAGGCTGTGAGCAGCAGTCACCCCAACACAGGCCTAATACTTTCCAGAATTAGGTTCATTCCATTCCAGCAATCTATCTCTGGAATTTCCATGTGCAGGTGGAATTCTCAGTTTGGTTTGGATTCTCTTAAGCACAGTGATGAGATTCCACATGTATTGGACACCCAGCTAGGCACAAAAACAAGCAAGTGTCCAATGTGGGGGGAATTTTCTCCCATCACTTAACCCCTATTGCCCTCTGCCCCAGGGGGCCAGTGTTTGTTGTTGTTGTTGTTGAGGCCTCTCACTGGGGCATTTCCCCAGATGCTGGTTATATTCTGTATCAAATGCTGGGATTACTATTATGATTGAATTCAGTCTGGGTTGAGCAGGGCGTGTGGTGTGGCAGCCACTGACTCACTCACCCCCATGCTCTGCAGGCTGCTCTCCTCGTCTGGGTGGTCTCTAGGCTGCGATCGTATTCCGAGAACGACGATGACGTCGGCGGCCCTGACCAGGGTGGTCTTGCTCAGCTCGGTGACGCAGTGGGCAGCCACGGCCACGCTACGCTGGTTCAGCAAGGCCCCGCTGCATGCCAGTACCCAGCCCGGGGGTCCGAGCGATGGGTCAGAACCCCAGGACATCCTCTGATACACGGCCGCTTGCCAGGGCCACTCCATCGCCCCCAGCTTCTGAGGGCTGAAGTTCTCCAGTTTACCACAGACTGTGAGGAAATAATAATATTAATAATAATAATCCTTGTATTTGATATAGGAGCTTTTCACATCTAATTGACGTTTCAAAATGCTTCACAGAATATACTGTAAAGTAAATTGACTGTATATTTGGGGGCAAAAAAAATAATTCTTGATATAGCACCTCATTACATTATACAGATGTTTCAAACTGTTGTCTATTTTGCATCCTCACATCAGGCGCTGAACAGTCGCGGGTCAGGACCCAAGCACGGGAGATGGAGAGGAGGGAGAGGCGGAAGGGCAGCAGAAGGCATGTCTCAAGGCGTTGGACAGTCAATGTTTCAGACCTGAGGTGGGGTCGGGAAGAGGGAGGGTTGGAGGAAAAGGAGGGGAAATGGGGTGATTGATGGGACCGTCGAAGGTCTTGAGGCGGGAATTGAAATTATTATTACTTGAAGGGATTATTACCCCAGGAAAGTGATCCGCCAATCAAATAACAACTGGGTTCCTATTTATCCCTAGGTAAACAGAGGCGTTGTGGAGTAAGGAAAGTTGCCTAAGGTTTTGCCTGCCAAGGAATCAACTAGATTTTACTTGTATTATTCGCTCCTCTCAAAAGGCACTCAGAGCTCCATACAATAGGTCTGCCCTTCAGATGAGACATTATAAACCGAGGTCCCATCTGACTGTTCACTTCTCCTTCTTGTCGGCATCGAGTTTCCTTATTATTTCAACCACAGTTTCCGGTTGTGAGTTATACATTCTCATCAGTCACTGCGTGATTATCAAGCCCCTGCCAGCTGTGATTTCCAAGATTATACCATATTTATAGCCACTCAATATAGCCTCTCCAGAAAGTGAAACTGTTCACCAGTGTCTACGTAATCCTTTAATAATTTTGAACCCCTCGATCGGGTATGTAACTGTCCCCAAATGGATCAATTTCAAGATCCTCACACTTGTTTCTAAATCCCTTCAGGTCCTGGCATCTTCCTCCCCCTCCGACCTGCTTACTCCTCAAGCCACTAAGTGCTGCCTCTGCTCGACTGGTTCTTGCAAGTCCCTAGTGCCCTCTTTTCAACTAATAGTGGCTACGTTTTCAGCCACTACGCTCCGAAACTCTGGAGCACTATCCTTCCTCCTCCCCCCTTCCTTCCCCATGTTCAGGTTGCACCTGACGACCTTCCTCTTCGACGTTGCCTACCCCACCCACTCCTTCTCCCAGCTCAGTGTTAAGCTCTGACACGGTCAAGCACTCTGGTTCATTACAGAGCCTGCAAATTGAATAGGAGGGTGGCAGCACGTGGCTGTATAACATTACTGTGGTACTACACAGTACACAGGCTCTGTTGTAGGGTACTACAACAAATGTACAAATTATTATTATTACTACAACAGTGCAACTCATTGCTCTTTAAGAGGAAATTAGCTCAGTATCTGGAGTGTGGGTGAGTTAGGTATCTTTATAAATACATGAATATAGTCTTGTGGCTTAGCAGTTAGTGCAAGCGAGAGGACTCGGGTTCGATTCCCGGGCAAGGTGAAACATTGGCCAAGTTCCCTTAACTACGCACGCCACTGTTTACCTAGCAGAAAGCAGGAACCCAGTTGTTAGTCGATTGGCAGATCGACTAATGTTTTCTGGGGCAATAATCCTTCAATAAATAAACAAATGAATTTGGGACAATGGGAATTGGTTACCACGTTTCATACACAAAATCCAGAGTCCATTCACTTCTGATAGTACATACTGTGAAGCGATTTGAGATGTCTCAAACAATGTGATAAGGCGCGATAACATATGCAAGGATTATTATTATCAGGAGTGTGAGCGAGTCAGGCGTGTGTATAAATACATAAATAAATGCAGCCGGGATATTGACAACGCGATGATTTAAGTTTGTCAGTGACAAGCTAAGGTGCAGGTATCAGGAGCTTTCTGTGTTGGGCATTGGCCAGGACAGTGAAGAGTGAGGAGGAGCTAGTGTGGCTACTCACTGGGAACACAGGATGGCATGCGGCCACTCCATTTGCCTGTTTTCAGACATGTTCGCTTCTTGCTGCCGAGACGTCGGTGCAGGGCAGAGGTGCATTCGTACTCCAGCTGCGTGTGCGGCTGATAGAATCCCACCGGGAGCACCAAGGAGCTCCGCAGCGGCAGCTTGGTGGGAGAGATCGGAGACTTGGCTTTATCTTGGAGGGTGGAGTACAGCCTGTGGACCGGAGTCCGCCTGCCCGACAACAACACCCAGAGTTTATATTCCAGTTACACACCCAGAGCTCACACTCCACTGACACTGCATGCCTGTGTGTGTGCGCTGTGGCTATGTGTGCGTATGTGTGTCTGTCTGTGTTTAAGTATGTCTGTGTGTCTGTCTGCATGTGTGTGTGTCCCCCCTGCTCTGCCCCTCTCCCTTGCTCGGGTCCCATCCTAACTGTTCAGCACCTTGGGACATCTTCCCGACGTGAAAGGCGCTCGATAAATATAATTTTGTTGTTGTTGTTGCATGTGTGTGTGTGTGTCTGTATATATGGCTACATATCTGTGTGAGTGCCCTAGTCACAAATAAATAGGATGTCGCCCAATCTCACCGAGTCTGGAGTTGCTTCGACACGATTCTTTGCCTGACCAACTTGGGGACCTTGGGTTGTTTACAAGCTGAAACAAAGGGGAAACAGGGGTGAGCGAGAGCGGGCGGGAATTAAACACAGGTGGGCAGGATGATTCAGGGTCGGTTGGCGAGGATGGTGAAGGCTGGTGTTACGTTACCCTTGGTGCAGATGGGCTGGGTGCCTGTCCATGCTCCGTCCTGACAGATCCGCTGGGCGCTGCCGCTCAGCACAAAGGAGTATTTGCAGGTGAACTGGACCACGGTACCCACTGGCACGGAGACCTGGGGGAGGTGCCCACTGTTGGCGAGAACCTTTCGATCCCCATTGGGTGGTGCCCTGGGTACGGAGCAGCTCTGGCTCTCTACAATCATAAAACACAGGGTTATGTCTTCGAGACGTCTCAAAGCATTTCACAGAATATACTGTAAAGTGTAGTGACTTTGTATTTTGTGAGTGAAATGCAGCAGCCAATTGCACATAGCTCTTGCTTGCAAGATGGGTGCTCTGATCACTGAGCTACAGGACCCCAGTGAAGAGTTTGCACCCCAGGGGTAGGAATATAATAATCCTTGCATTTGATATGGCGCTTTTCACATCTTATCGACATCTCAAAGCGCTTCACAGAATATACTGTAAAGCGTATATTTGTGTGGCAGCCAAATGAGCAAAACAGTGTCCCACAACAGTCATGGATTGAAATTACCAATTTTTGTTACTGTGGTTTTTTTTTGGACGGATTATTATTAGGCGTGGAGTAAGGAAACTTGCCCAAGGTTTCGCCCTGGTCTGCCTGGATTCGAACACAGGTTTCACACTTGTAAGGCGAACAGGAAGATGGTCTTTCATATCAGGAAGACCTCTCAAAATGCTGCACAGTCAAAGGTTTGGACCCGAGCATGGGGTTGGGATCAGGAGGGGTGGAGGGCAGGGATAGGAGGGTGGCCAGAAGCATGATCAAAAAAGGTCTTGAGACATGGTTTGAAGGAGACAAGGAAGGGAGCGAGGCGGTGAGGATCCGGGATGGAGTTGCAACGGATACATTGCACAGGGACAGGACCAGGTCATACAACCCCTCAAGTCTGTTCTGCCATTCTATTACACCGTGGCTGATCTGCACCTCAACTCCATATAGTTACCTTCAGTGCAGGTTGGTTGTAAGCCTGTCCAGGTGCCATCCGGCTGGCACGTCCTCTGGTCGCTGCCGTTCAGTAGGTACGGGTATCGGCAGGTGAACTGCAGCACGGTGCCGGCGTTGGAGAAGCCTTGCGGAGCCGGCCCAGTGACCGCCAGGACGAGACGCTGCCCGTTCGCAGGCACGCCGGGGTCACCACAGCTCGGGCTCTCTGGAACTGATGGTCACAGGTTAGGCAATGACAGACTCTGTGTTGAGTAGGAGGCTGGAGCGCTGTCTGACCAAGGGATCAGAGTTGCGGACTGGAATATTGGGACCCTGTCACACAAGCTGCATTGGTTGGTGTTGTAATGTGTAATACAGTATATAATATAGCTTTTCACAGTGTTCAGACATCTCAAAGCACTTCACAGTCAAAGTACTTATGACTCTGGGCAAAATGCACAGTAGCTAACTGTGCCCAGCAGTGACCACAAATAATTATGGATTTCGTGACCAAATTATCTTATGTTTTGGGTGAGAAGTCATTATTACCTCCAGCAAGCGATCCGCCAATTGACTAACAAGCTGCTGGGTTACTTACTGCTAGGTAAACATAGGCATATGGAGTGGGGAACGTTTGCCTAATGTTTCGCTCTGCACCGGATTCAAACCCGGGTCCTCTGGCTTGCAAGTCGAGTGTTCTAACCACTGAGATACAGGACTCCACATGTTGTGAATATTGGGACCTTGACACCCAACTCCATGGGTTGTTATTTTGGTCGGGCAAACACCACAAGGATTATTATTATTATTGAAACAAACGTTTCAATAATAATAATAATCCTTGCATTTGATATAGCACTTTTCACATCATATCGACATCTGAAAGCGCTTCACAGAATATACTGTAAATTGACTGTGTATTTGTGGGCAAAATGCCACAGCCATTTGCACACAGCAGCGTCCCCACAAACAGTCGTGGATTGAAAATGACCAGTTATTTTATTATTGTGGGGATTTTTTGTGACGGATTATTATTAGGCATGTGTGTGGAGTAAGGAAACTTGCCCGAGGTCTCATGCTTGTAAGGTGAGTGCTCTAACCACTGAGCTACAGGAGCTTTTGACCCAAAAGTGAAAGGGCTGTGGTCTGAGCCAGCGGACAGTATGAGCCGAGGGTTGGGAGGGGATGGTGGGCGGGCGGGGGGGAGGGGGTGCAGGAAACACGGTGAGACGAGAAGTCTGATGGTTGTGACTTACGGCAGCGAGGTGGCCTGGGGCCCCACGTGCCGTCGAGCTGGCACCTGCTCGTCCTCGTGCCCATCAGCCGGTGTCCCCGGGCGCAGAGATAGGTAACGACAGAACCGAACCGCAGGTCGCTGCCCTCCACGCTGCCATTGCCGGGGGCGGGCGGGTTCCTACACATCACCACTGACAGGTCACATAGTCGGAAAACTCACTTTATTACAGTCATTTCAACGTCATCACAGACACTCTCAGTAACACGCCAGACACTGAACCTCAGTGGTGGGCAGGGTGGGGGGGCGTGGGCGTGGACAGACATCTTATAATCTGCACCTCAGAGCCCTGAATTTCTGACTAGTTCGCAGCCTAAGATTGTGCAGAATAATATGATACAGCGCCTTATCACGTTATTGAAACGGTTCACAGCATATACTGTAACGCGAATTGAATGTGTATTTTGTGGGTGAAACAAGGCAGCCAATGGGGTACATTTTAAAACAAATTATTTTAGTTTTATTATTATGGGATGGGATTATTATCCCGATGATCCACTAATCAACTAACAACCAAGGGACCGTCGTTAAGGCGGGAATTGAAATTCTTATTACTTGGAGGGATTATTACCCCAGGAAAGTGATCCGCCAATCGAATAACAATTGGGTTTTCCTACTTCCTACTATGTAAACAGAGGCGTGTGGAGTAAAGGAACGTGTCTAAGGTTTCGCCCTGGCCGAGAATTGAACGAGGTTCTCTCACCTGCGAGGCAAGCGCGCAGGTATTAAAGTGAAATTCATATCATATATTGTTCCCAGCTAATACTAATAATGATCAATAATTTCTTAGTTTGTTAAAGCATCTGAAGAAAACACACGTCTCAAAGCATTTCGGACTGAATGGCCGCCGAGTGTAGTGACTGTGTGTTTGCAAGCCGCGTGCGGACCTGAACAGCTAATTCACCAAATTGGCCACTCACTGTGCTCACAGCGGCTGCCGGTGTATCCGGCCAGGCACGCACACCTCCCCTTCCCTGCACCGTCCCGCAAACAAGCACCATCGTGCAGGCAAGGCGACGAGGCACAGGCTGAGGGGAAAGAGAGAGAGAGAGAGACACCGACACTGGTTTAACGTCTCACACACAGTCGCTCACGTTTGTGAAGCTGGAACACAAATGGCGGCTTGGGACATCTCCTTGACGAGAAAGGATGTTGTCGTGGAAGGATGAGATCAATAGGGACAGAAGGGTTGTGAGCTTTGGATGTGTATGAGGTGAATAGTAATAATAATCCTTGCACTTGATATAGCGTTTCTCACATCTTATCGACGTCTCAAAGCGCTTCACAGAATATACTTTATTATTGTGTTTTTTGGGGGGGACAGATTATTATTAGGTGTGTGGAGTAAGGAAACTTGCCCAAGGTTTCACCCAGACCTGCCTGGATTCGAACACAGGTCTCATGCTTGTAAGGCGAGTGCTCTAACCACTGAGATAGAGGAGCTCCAACAAAGGATATTTTTGGGGGGTGTCAGCAGGGTGTCTGACACACGCGCAAACCCATCACCATCACCAAGGGTTTTCAAACCAAAACTGTCAATGAGAAGCACACAGGCTGCAGTACCAGTGACAAGCTTTGGGAGGCGACGGTGCATCACTGCAGCTCTGGCTCACAATGTTTCGCTCTGTCATCACAATGCACCCCCAGAGGAAAGGCTTGGAATTGTAGTTCATCTCACAACACAAGGATGTCTCCCATCACAATGGATTGAAGAGGTTCCCTGATTTATACCTAGTGTAGCAGGATGAGGTTTGGTGGGGAGGGGTGGGGGCAATGGTTCGGCTGCCGAGGTGCCTGATGCCGGACGCCCACAGGCTGCAAAGGCAATATTTTTTCCTGATTGGCCAGTCCCATTGCCGGGCGGTGGCCGAGACCCCAGTGACGGGCTCTTGATTGGCTCAGGTCTTATGCACCACCTGGATTTGCCCATTTGCCAGTGAAGTTAGAAATGGTTCTTGGCCGGATCATCTCCACGGGGGCCGGATGTGGGACCACCCACCTGGTATAATGGATCCTAAAGTAACTGGTAAGATTGGCTCAAATCGAGGGATTTTGATGATTATATATATATATGTATAGATATATATTCAGAAATGGTTTCGTCTGAAATCACTAGATGCCACATACCATCCACCTGCTCAAAAGTCGCGAAAAATCCATCAAAGCTTTTATCACCGTCAGACACGAAGAGAAGGTGTAAGGAGCTCCCGGAACTTCGGATGATGGGAGGACGTTCGTTGCCACAGAATCTGCCCAGAACCTTCGAGTCAACGTTATCACCATCACGTACCTCAATGTAGTCATACTGGCACAGGTAGTCAAACTCCACACTCAACATGGCAAACCTGGAATCCACAGTCACCACACTGAGAGACAGAGCCTGTATCACACACAGTCACACTGAGGCTCAGTGTGTATCGCAGACACACACAGTCACACTGAGGCTCAGTGTGTATCGCAGACACACACAGTCACACTGAGGCTCAGTGTGTATCGCAGACACACACAGTCACACTGAGGCTCAGTGTGTATCGCAGACACACACAGTCACACTGAGGCTCAGTGTGTATCGCAGACACACACAGTCACACTGAGGCAATCACCGCACTGAGAGACAGAGTCTGTAACATAACATATAATTAGGCGTTGGATTGACCACTGAGACTCTCTCCCTCAGAACTAGATCAGCCTCCAAATCCTTCGAGAATAATTTTCATATACAGTATGTATTGCAACTGTCATGTCAGGAGACTGTCTCAAATAACTTCATAGGATTGTAAAGTAACATTAACCACCAAATTACATTTGTAAATAATCTTTCACGTCGGGAGGATGTCCCAACGAGCTGAACAGTCAGGATCAGAATCCAAGCATGTGTTGGAGGTGTGGGGAAGGGGGGGTGGGGGAGGTGGGGGTAAAGGACAAGATTGGGGGAAGAAAGCTGGTCGAAAAGGATGGTTTTGAGTCGTGCCTTGAAGGAGGGAAGGGAGGGAGCAAGGCGAAGGGATTCGGGATGGATTTCCAAAGAATGGGGCCAGAGAAGCTGAAAGCCTGGGTGACGATGGTAGGGTCGGTTGGGCAGGAGACATAGAACAGGTTGGAGCCTGCTGAACGGAGGGAGAAGATAGGATAAGAGCTCAGCAGGGCAGAGCGTTAAGAGGGGTTAAGGCCATGCCGGGCCTTGAAAGTGAGGACAAGGATTTTGCATTCTATCCTCTGAGCAATAGGGAGTGAGTGGTGCTGGGTGAGGGTGAGGGTAATGAGGTCAGGGAGCCTGGTGCTGGCGAGGACACAAACTCCAGAGTTTTGGATGATCTGTAGCTTGTGGAGGGAAGAGTTGGGAAGGCCGACGAGGAGGTAGTTTCCGTAGTCAAACCTTGAGGTGTAAGTGGAGTGATTGTGTTTTTGCAGTCGAACACAGCAGGGTCTCACAAACAGCTTTGAAGTGAGTGACTAATTGTACTTGGGGATAGTTGACCAGGATAACAGGAGAGAGAAAAACTCTTCACCTTTTGAACAATGCCAGGGAACCTTTAATGACACCTGAACAGGAAGACAGGACTGGGGGTTAACAGCTCATCCGTGGAGTCCTGTAGTTTAGAGTTAGAGCACTCACCTTTCAAGTGAGAGGAGCTGGGCAGGATTCTTGGGCAGAATGAAATGTTGGGCAAGTTTCTTTAATCCACACACACTGTTTACCGAGCAGTAAGTAGGAACCCGGTTGTTAATTAATTGGCGGATTGCTTTTCTGGCGGTATTATTCCCTTCCAAAAACAATAACTAATTTGGTCTATCAATCCATAGTCATAATATTCCTTGCATTTAATGCAGCACTTTTCATGGCTTCTCGACGTCTCAAAGTCCGTCACAGAATATACTGTAAAGTGAATTGACTGAATGTTTTGCGGGCGAAACGCGGCAGCCAATTGCACACAGCAGCGTCCACAAGCTGTTGTGGATTGAGTGACCAAATTGCGTGACTGTTTGCAGGACACTGCAATTGCCTGCCGTGTTTTGCCCACAAAATATACAGTAAATTCACTTTACTGTATTTTCTGTGAAACGCTTTGAGATGTCTCGAAGATGTGATAGGCGCTATGTCAAATGCAAGGATTATTATTATTATTATTATTATCGTCTGAACCGGCACTGAAGCAGAAACAACAGTGTGTGATACAAAGTTTGGGACACAAAATGTCAATCAACTGCCAGGATGGTGGAAGGTTAGATGGATCTTGATCTTCTTTCACTGAGCAAATTTGTACGTTCTTAAAAGCAGCTGCAGAGAGAGACAATACTCACTGATCAATGGATCGACTCCTACCTTAACTCCACAGAGAAATTGGGGTTGACAGACAGAGTCCATTCACAGTGAGAGTTACTCGGGTAGCTTTCCAAGACGACATCTCCTCGAGAAGCGTTCAGCATAGCTCCACATCCTAAACACACACACACACAAGTCTTGTCATAAAACACAGCTCAGCTCAGCTGAAATCGTTCTCCCTAGAGCAGAGTATGGTGGTGGGAGATTTAATAGAGGTGTTGAAAATGATGAAGGGTTTTGATAAGAGTGATAAACCATTTCCTCTTGCAGGCAGGCGGTTAACCAGAGGACACAGATTTCAGATAATTGGCAAAAAGAGCCAACAACAACAAATACTTGCAACAACTTGCATTTAAATAGTGCCCTTGGGACGTCCTCCCGACGTGAAAGGCGCTCTATAAGTGTAATTTGTTCTTGTTGTTGCCCTTCACATAGGGTAGCGCCTCGCAAAGTTTGGAGCAGAAGTGTTTTTTTCTAACGCGGAGGCTTGTTACAGTCTGGAATGCACCGCCTGGAAGGATGGGGGAAGCAGATTCGATAGGAGCTTTCAAAAGGGAATTGGGTAGGTAATTAAAAAGAGAACATTTGCACGGGGTCAGAGCAGGGGGAGGCAGACTGGTTGGTAGTTCTTTCAAAGAGCTGCCACAGGCTTGATGTGTTGAATGGCCTCCTTCGGTGCTGTAATACTCTATGATCCCACGCATCCTGCCTGTGTGAGAGCGTGAATTCATTCAGCTCAGTGAGACAGCGGGAAGTGAGGAGGATCAAACGTGGAGCTTGGGAACTCGGATCTGTCATTAATAGGAACACCTGTCATTCACACTGATACAGGCTGACTCTGATATGAGCAATGGCTACAGGCGAGACAATGGAGGCAGAAAATATGAATTATTTCAAATGCCAATTAGATAAGACATCTTTTAGAAAATAATATCTCGGGAGTACAGTATACTGTATAGTACCCTGACATGCGACTGGTAGGATGGTCGAAGACAAACAGGATGGACCTTACTTTTCTTTCATGTAGCAATTCTTAAACTAATCTTTACATTTGATATATGTCTTTGAGATGTTTCAAAGCGTTTCACAGAATATACTCTAAAGTGAATTGACTGTATATTTTGTGGGCGAAACATGGCAGCCAATTAAACACAGCATATCTCACAAGCAGCCGTGTATTGAGTAAATAAATTCTTATTATTTTTTAATTGGGAAGTAATTATTATCCCCAGAAAAGCAATCCACGAATTGACTAACAACCAGGTTCCTACTTGGGCTAGGTAAACAGAGGGGTATGGAGTAAGGAAACTTGGCTACATTTTCGACCCAGCTAGGAATGGAACCCAGACTCTTTCGTTCGCAAGGCGAGTGTTCTAACCACTGAGCTACAGGACTCCATGATGGTGAAAGGTGAACTGGAAGGACCGTGATCTTGTTCCATTTAGCAACTCTTATGTTCTTACTGTAGTAATAATAATAATAATAATAATAATAATCCTTGCATTTGGTATAGTGCGTTTCACATCTTATCGATGTTTCAAAGCGCTTCACGGAATATACTGTAAAGTGAATTGACTGTATATTTGTGGGCAAAACGCGGCAGCCAATTGCGCACAGCAGCGTCCCCACAACCAGTCGTGGATTGAAATGACCAATTTTATTATTGTGGTTTTTTTGGAGGGATTATTATAGGGCATTTATTATTTTTATTTACTTTATATTAATATTTTATTTATTATAATTACTGTAGGACAATGTTAGGGAGAGGGTCCGACGGCGATAACTTACTCATACAATCTCCCCCCGACCAGCCAGGCAGACACTCTGAGCAATAAAGGCCTTTCACATAGAAGTCATCCAGGGTTCCCCAGGAGCCATTGTGACAGGCCTTACAGTTATCAAATATCACACAGCCTGGATTAGAAAGAGAGAAACATACAGGACGCCACTCATAACCAATCTTATCTTATTCACAGCTGAGAATTACGCATTTGTGTTTGGGCGTAAGCCGGCATGTGTGTGCGTGTATGTGTGCCTGTGTGTGTGCGCGTGTGTGTGTGTCTCACATTGCAACACCAACTTTACTGTTACATAGTGCCCTCCACACCGGTTGGTGTCTCAGAGCATTTCGCAATGGCGGACCCATTAGAGCGGAGGGAGCAGGAGAGAGGAGGTTAGAGAGGTAGGGAAATACCAAGGAATGGAGGGATTTAAACACTAGAGAAGGATCTTGAAGTCGATCCACCCTGGTTAAGGGAGCCAGGGCATTTTGGAAAGGCTGCGGTAACAAGGGTTTTGGCAGCTTTTGGGGTGGGTTATTGTTGGAGATGGGTAATGTGGCGGAGGTGGAGGCGGCGGTGACACTAATATCAATCCTGGAGCACGTGTGTGTGTGTGCGTACGTGTACACCAAGGCCATTCCCACAGCATGTGTGTGTGTGTGTGTGTGCATGTCTATGTGTCACATTGAGACTAACCTCAGAGCACACATGTTTATGTCACGCTGAGATCGATCCTAGAGCACACTGTAGGGTGTGTGTCTACACTGAGATCAACCCATCTTATGTTCTTCCCGGTAAATAGTTTGAGACATGATATGTGCAAGCAGGTGGGGGGGGGGGGTTGGGGTGTGGTTTGGGGTGGCGGTGGGGTTTAGGGTGAGGGTCCGGTCGGGGATGGTGGGGGGGGTGTCTGGTTCCTACCTGGGTGGATGAGGCAGGAGTCACAGTCCCCCTCCTGGTTGCGGCAGCAGGGCACGGAGTAGCCCACCCGCTTGTTGCTGCCCGCACAGCTGCACTCTATCCTCTCCGTCTCACAGCAGCCTCGACACATAATGTTCCACTCGGCTCCCGGACAGTTCTCATTGATAACTGTGTACTCTGTGATCACACAACACGAACAACAGGAACAACTGATTTGAGGCTGATTCGATAACAACTTTTAAAAGGGAATTAGATCTTTATTTAGGGAGAACGGGTCTATTAGGCTATGGGGAGCAGGCAGGGCAGTGGGATTGAATCGCTCTTTTCAAAGAGCCGGAACAGACTAGATGGGCCGAATGGCCTCCTTTTGTGCCGTAAAATTCTATGATTCTATGATTCTAACTCGTTATTCATACAGCTCCCCTCGCGCGGACTATTTTCCCACAAGCGCTTGACGGTGGCGGAATCTGACCCTGAGCGGGAGAGAGGGGAGGAAAGTGGGGGGAGGTGACCGTAAGCCCGATCAAAAAGGAAGCTATTTAGGATATGAAAATGACGGGGGGAATGGGGTAAACAGAGAGAGATTAATAATAATAATAATCTTTGCATTTGATATCGCGCTTTTCACATCTTATCAGTGTCTCAAAGCGCTTCACAGAATATACTGTAAAGTGAGTTGACTGTACATTTGTGGGCGAAACGCGGCAGCCAATTGCACACAGCAGCGTCCCACACAAACAGTCATGGTGATTTCATAGATTGAAATCACCAATTTTATTATTGTGTGTTTTGTTTTGGAGGGATTATTATTAGGCGTGTGGAGTAAGGAAACTTGCCCACGGTTTTGCCCTGATCTGCTTGGACTCGCACACAGGTCTCACGCTTGTAAGGCGAGTGCTCTAACCACTGAGCTACAAGAGCTCCACGGATGGAGGGAGAGAGTTCCAGAGTTTCAGGGCCTAATGGCTGAAGGCACGACCACCAATGGTGGAGGAGAGGGTGCGAGGGACAAACAGGAGGCCAGAGCCAGCCAAGCGGAGGCAACACATGGGGGAGTGGGGGGTAAGCAGGTCATAGAGGTAAAGAGTCTCAAGGGCATGAAGGGATTTGAAAACAAGTGAAAGGATCTTGAAATCGATCTTTTCGGTGATTGGTCGCCAGTGGAGCTTGGCAACAAACTGCAACAACAACAAGATTAGTATAGCACCTTTCACATTAGGAGGGCGTCCCAAGGCTCTCGACAGTCATTGTTTTTAGGCAAGGTCTGGTGTGATGGGTCCATTAGATCCGTTGTGAAGCATTGTGAGACGCCATCCGGTGTGAAGGGCGCTATATAAATCAAAGTTGTTGTTGTATGTATGTATAGTTTTGTGCGGGTGAGAATCCAAGCTAGATAGTTTTGAATTAGTTGTAATTTGTGTATTATAGAGACGGGGAGACCAGTAAGGAAGGCATTGGTATAGTAACAACAACAAATTGGATTTATACAGTGCTGTCCGCCCCGGAAAGCGTCTCAGAGCGCTACCCAATAACGGATCCCGGGGCCAAGAGGGAAAAAGGTGAGACTGAAAGCGCGGTCGAAAAGAAAGGTCTTTAGCAGAGACCTGAAAGTAGGAAGAGAGGGGGTGAGGCGAAGGGAGTGAGGAAGGGAGTTCCAGAGCCTCAGGGCGTAGTAGATGAAGGCTCGGTCGCCGATGGTGGAGCGGAGGATTCGAGGAACAAGGAGGAGGCGAGACACGGTAGTGCTGTTGTGAGGAGAGTGGAGGTCAGAGAGCTAGGGGGATGAAGAGGAGTGGAGAGATTCAAAAACAAGAGTGAGCATCTTGCAATCGATCCTCTCTGGGGCAGGGAGCCAGTGAAGTCTGACAAGGACTGGGCTAATCGGGGAACAGAGTTTGGTTTGGGTGAGAATGCGGGTGGCAGAATTCTGGATAACCTGAATTTTACGGATGGTAGCGGAGGGGAGACCAGCGAGGAGGGCATTTAAATAGTCCAGCCGAGAGGTGACAAAGGCATGAACCAGGATTTCGGTGGCTTTTGGGATGAGATATTGGCAGAGACGGATGATGCGTCTGAGATGGAAGAAAGCAGTGGTAAGGGACAGGATATGTGGGAAGGAAGGATAATTGGGTGTCGAACCTGATGCCTAGGTTGCATACGAGTTCGGAGAGTTTTAGGGGAAGGTCGGGTAGGTGGAGGAGGTGAGAGCCGTGGGATTGAAGACATTGACGAGAGCCAAAGAGTATGGCTTCTGTCTTGTCAACATTTAGCTGAAGAAAATTTGTGCTCACCCAGCTCCTGATGTCTGACAGGCGGCCTGACCCGAACATCAGGGGACTGGGAGGGGGTCGCAAAGTGAGAAGTGTACCCCATGTCTGGGGATGACATCACCAAGAGGGAGCATATAGATTAGGAAGAGGAGAAGGCCAGGAATAGTCCAGCCGGGAAGTGACAAAGTGGGAGCCTCCAGCTGAACAAACAAATCCTAAACTCTAAATCCTAATTAATCCTAAATACAGATTTGCAAGGTTGTGGTGAAAGTGCTGAACGGAATGAGTTAACGGAAGTGGTTCACGAGGCCCCAAGCTGGTACCTTCATCATTGTCACTCTGTCTGTCTATATGGCTGTGCTGTATACGGGGGTACTGTGTGTGGGCAGCGCTGTGTGTACGGGCTGCGCTATGTACAGACTATAGCAAAGTGAAAGGATAATGCGGGGTCAGGGTAACCTACAGGGAAAAGACGCTGATTACTGTCAAAAGTCAATGTTTCCAGTTTCCAGTTTCCAAAACAAACTGGGAATGAAAACATGAGTCAGACTGGAGTGTGCATTCCCCCCCTGTGTGAGCTGGAAAGGCTGCAGTCTGACAATTTGCCTGTGATGTACAGTATTGTGTACTAATCCCCGCTCCCCGAGTACCCCGGTCCTTGCCAGACTGCACTGCCTCCCTGTCCCGGAGAGGATCGATTTCAAGATCCTCACGCTTGTACTTAAATCCCTCCACTCCTCTGCACCCCCTCCCTATCTCGCTGACCTCTCTCCTCACAACGGTACCCGTTGCCTTTGCTCCACCGGGCTTAGCTTTCTCCTTGTCCCCCGAATCCTCCGCTCCACCATCGGCTTCAGCCACTACTCCCTGAGGCTCTGGAACTCCCTTCCTCACTCCCTTCGCCTCTCCCCTCTCTTCCTACTTTCAGGTCTCGGCTAATGACCTTTCTTTCCGAACGCACTTTTGGTCACCTTCTTTCCCCTCCCATGGCTCGATCTCGGGATCCGTTATTGGGAAGCACTCTGAGATGCCGTTCGGCATGGAGAGCGCTATATAAATCCAAGTTGTTCTTGTTGTATTATACTGTATGATCAGCGAGTGAGCTTGTGGTTGAGGATATCAAACTCTCCCGGCAACGGAGACCTCCCTCCGCTCTGTGAGCCTCCATAAAATATATAATAGTAATAGCAATAGTCGCCGTCTGGCATGGAGGGCGCTATACAAATCGAAGTTTAACTTGTTGTTGTTGTAATGGTAATCCCTGCATTGATATAGCACTTCATCAAGTCTTCCAGTTATCTCAAAGGGTTTCACAGAATATACTATAAAATGAATTGACTATACTTTTTGGGGGGAAACATGGCAGCCAATTGCATGTCCCACAAACAGTCACGGATTGAGTGACCAAATTATTCTTATTTTTTGGAGGGATTATTACCCACAGAAAAGCATTCCGCCAATCAACGAACAACCAAGTCCCGACTTCTCCCTGCCCGGAAATTGAACCCACGTCTTCTCGCTTGCGAGGCGATTGCTCTAACTAAGCTACAGGCCTCCACTCAAAGCACGAAGCTACAGAATACCAGATAGAGTCACTCCATCCACAACGTCCGGAGGTGGGGGGGGTGGTAGACTCTGGCAGTAGAACAACAAAATTGACATTGTACAGCACCTTTCCTGTCAGGGGGACTCCCCAGGGCGCTGGACCAATATCGTTATCCAGCAAGTCTACTTTACACCGACATTTACTGCGCTACAAAAAAAGCTGGCACAGGCGCGAGGGACCGAAGGGCCTCCTTCTTTGTTGCCAGATTCTGTGAAGCATTTTGAGAAGTCTCGTAGACGTGATAAGGTGCTATTCGGATGTCCTCTCAACGTAAAAGGCGCTATATAAATGTAAGTTTGGATTTGGATTGATTGATTTCATATACAACGATTATTATTAATTGATACTAATGCTAATTTATAGTCAGTTGAACATTTGCTGGAGTGTTTTCAATGAAGTTAATGTGTAATAAACTTGGAATATTTTACAGATTTCTCATCAGCTTCTGAAGGGATTCTGTAATAATCTAATCCTTGCATTTGATATAACATCTTAACCCAGGGTCGCGATGTCTCAAAGCGCTTCACAGAATGGAGTCCCGTAGTGTCACAGTGGTGAGAGCACTCGCGTTGCAAGCGAGGGGAACTGGGTACAATTATCGGGCAGGACAAAACCTTAGGTGAGTTTCTTTACTCCACATACCTCTGTTCACCTAGCGGTAAATAGGATAGCTTTTCGGGGGTAATACTCACTCTGAAAAAACAATAATGTGGTCACTCAATCTACAACTGTTTGTGGGACACTGGTGCAAGCCGTGTGTTCGCTTGCAAAATCCACTGTCATTTCACGTTGCACTACATTCTGTGACGTGCTTTGAGACGTCTGCATGTCAAGGCGCTATATCGAATGCACGTATTATTATACAATTATATATAACGCATGTTACTCTACACCACCGCGCAATAGGTTTATAAACAACATCAGAATTCGCTGGTCACACTCAGCAGGTCAGGCAGCATCTGTAGAGAAAGGAAAGTATTCCCAGCGACTTCTGTTATTGTTTCAGAATTCCCGCGTCTGCGGCGTTTTACATTAGGTTTGTAAACAATTTGGATGGCAGTGATCGCTGGTGGTATCGCTGGTGATCTGCGGGGGAATTAATGAACCCCCCACCCCCCCCAGAGCCGTATAAATTACAGCAGATTGATATCCGACAAAATGTTGGGAAATCTGTAAAGGAGTGTTAATTTGACAGAAACCACACTTCAAAGTAGCTCTGTCCCACCCTCGCTCACAGCATAGGGACACACACAGGCTGCCTCTGACAGCCTCAACCCTTAATTAGTCAATTATAATTGGTGTTTAGTTGGCGCACGCCAATCTATTACAGCCCGGAGAATTCATCCGGGAAAAGGGGAATGTTTGTAATTAGCAACAACTGTGCCGTAATAGTCCCCAGGCAGAACAGAGCCAGAGATCTCAAATCAACCCAGCACATAGCAGCTCAAGATCACTAAGGGGAGACTGAGAGGAGAGTGCAGACAGAGAGGAGGGAGAGAGACTGAAAGGATAAAGAAAATATATGCAGGATTAGAGTAGATCAGGCAAGAGAAAAGTGCTTTGATTTAGAAGAAACACATTGTTCTACCAACCAGCCCACAGACACCCAATCACTCCACGTTACAGTAACACCTGTGAGACGCATTGAGATTATTATCATTATTCTGAGTGGTGCTCAAATCACTGCATTCCTTACGATTCACTGACAATAACTGACAGCAGATCTGACACAAGCCAGGCAACGAACAAAGGGTCACTCACCCCAGCTAGTGAATTCACTGTTAAGAATAATAATAATCCTTGCATTTGATACAGCGCCTGATCTCATCGTTGAGACGCTACACATCAAAACACTTCACAAAATATACTGCAAAGTGGCTTGATGAAATGCAGTAGCCAATCTCGCACAGCAAAGTTCCGCAAAGAGCCGTAAAGTACCAGAGCGATTTCATTGATGTAGTGCTGCACAGAGAAAGGTTACGAAAGAGACCACTTACCGACTGACGGCACAGTACGGTATTGGGTGGTGTCCAGTGCAGAGACAATACCCTCAGTATGCAGACCAACAAAGACTGAGGTTTAATTCTAACACACTCTTCCCACCGTCGTATAGTAAAACATCCACCATTAGAACATAATGAAAGTTTTGCCAACAAAAATACACAGTCACTTCGCTTTACAGTATATCTTGTGAAGCACTTTGAGGCGTCTCAACAATGTGATAAGGCGCTATATCAAATGCAAGGATTATTATTATTAATATTAATCTCCCACCTGACGGGGTAATAAGTAAACTTTCTCTGCTGTTGTGTTCGTGCAAAAAAGATGTAGAAATGAGACTCACCAAAGTAACATTTGTGTCAGCAACCAGAGTGTTGGGAGCATTGGAGCGAAGGTGTGTAGGGCAGAACTCTGTGTGTGTGTGTGTGTGTGTCTGTGTCTGTGTGTGTGAGTGTGTCAGCGCTCACTCTGACCTGTGAAAGACATTGCGTGATTTCTCGCTTGTCTCTTACCTCCGAGTAGCCCTGTAACACGGAGCGTGTGGAGAATAAGCAGAGGCAGGACCCTACTGTAGCCCACCATCCTACTCGCACTGTCAGCCTGTCTCGTCTGATATCGATGTTACAGCAGCAAGTGGTTGGATTCAGTCTAGCCTCGGACGCACTCAGTTCATGTTACAGAACCCCAGATATTTTCCTACCACAGGAAAGAAAACTCCATCCAAAACACAGACAACTCTCACACTAGCACACCATTACGTCATAGTGACTGAGGCTCCGGGCTGCTTATTAAAGCTGTCCTGTCCTGTGATCATGATTTAATAATAATATCCCTTGCATTTTGATGGAGCTCCTTATTACGTCTCAAGCTGTGTGCTTTTTGCAGCAAAATACAGTAACTGCGCTTTACAGTATAGCCTGCGATGCGCTTTGAGACATCTCAGTGACGTGATAAGGCGCTGGATCAAATGCTTCTCACTAACCTGCCAGCCTGCAACCAAATGCAGCCAAGTGACTTCCTAACAATCGGCCAGGGGGTGAGAGGAATGCCACCCCCCCCCAGGCCTGTTAATTCCTCCTGACTGCCCCCCCCACCCACCCACCCACACACCTACCCCCACCATCCCGGTCAGCCAGTACTTAGTCCATCACCATCTCCCTCCCACCCTCTCCCTCCCACCTCCCCCATTCCCTCACTACCGCCCTCTCCCCCTCCCTCCTCCGCAACCCCCTTCCGTTGGCTCAGGCTCCTGTATCATCTTTAGGACCTGTTTGATGATGTCACCAGTCAACCATCCAGACAAGGAACAGATGTTGATCGCTCATCTGCCCCCAAACATTTGCAGCTGTGCAGCTCGCCCCCCCACTCACCCCCCCCCCCTTCACCCACCCCTTCACCCCCCCCTTCACCCCCTGACTGCCCACAAAGAGAAGTGCTCTGTGACGTGAGAGAGGGGAGTCACAATCCCACCAAAACCTGGGCCGACAGAACCAGTGACCTGATCACTCCGTACAGCTCAGGGTAGTGCAGATCTTCCCAACAGTGAGTAGGAAACCGATTGTTAGTCAATTGTCAGATCGTTTTGGATGGAGTGGGGGGGTAATAATCCCTTAAAATAACTTAAAATAAATTGGTCACTCAATCCACGCCTGTTCGTGGGACACACTGCTGTGCACAATTGGCAGCGGCATTTCAGTCAATGCACTTTACAGTCTATTCTGCGAAGCGCTTTGAGACATCTCAAAGCCATGATAAGGCATTACATGAAATACGAAGATTATTATTATTTTAGGAATATTTAGGAACACGGGAGTCATGAGGCGTAGTGGTTAGATCACTTGACTTGCAAGCGAAAGGACCAAGGCTTGATTCCCCGAGGCAAACTCCACACGCATCCTTACTCCACACGCATCTGTTTGTCAAGCAGTATGTAAGAGTCCGGTTGTTAGTCGAATGGCTTTCCGGGGATAATAATAATAATAATCCTTGCATTTGATATAGCGCTTTTCACATCTTGTAGATATTTCAAAATGCTTCACAGAATATACTTTAAAATCTACTTTAATATTCCCTTATAAAAAAAATAATAATGTGGTCAGCGCAATCCACGACTGTTTGTGGGATGCTGCTGTGTGAAATTGGCTGCCATGTTTCGCCTGAAAAATATCATCGCTATACTTTATAGTATATTCTGTGAAGCTCTGTGAGTTGCCTCGAAGACATGATAATGCACTATATTGAATGCAACGATTATTATGTACAGTATTATTTAACAGGAAAGGCAGGTTGTATGTACAAGTCTCCGCTTTGGGATTTGGAATTCACAGCCCAGGCTGATGCTCCAATACAGTGCTGGGGGGTGGGGGTGGGGGCTGAGGGGTGGGGGCTGGGGGGTGGGGGCTGAGGGATGGGGGCTGAGGGATGGGGGCGGAGGGGTGGGGGCTGAGGGGTGGGGGCTGAGGGGTGGGGTGCGCGGGGGGAAGGAGCCGTGCATTGCTGGAGCCTTTGCATACGATGTTAAACCTTGGTCCTATCAGCCCATAAGTATCTGTGTCCTGGCCCAGGAGAAAATTGGTCATTCATTTCATGACTGTTTGTAGACCTTCAAGAGTTGTTGGAATCTGGAATGCGTTGCCTGAAAAGATGATGGAGGTCAATTTGATAACAACTTTTAAAAGAGAGGTAGACATTTATTTGGGGAGGACGGGTTTGCATGTTTATGGGGAGAGAGCTGGAGAAGGGGATTAAATTGCTCTTTTCAAAGAGCCGGCGCAGACTCGATGGGCCAAATGGCCTTTTGTGCCATAAGATTCTATGAATGGCTGCGTGCACGATTGGGTGCTGCGTTCACCCACACAGTCACTACACTTTATACGAAAAGAAATCATATAGTGAAGCTGGTTGATGCATCAAAGGCAATGGTGACTGTTGTGATTATTATCATTACTGGGGAGCTGGGCTCTGCTTTAAATCCAGGGAGTGTGTGTGGGGAGGGCTGTTCCCTTGTTGCTGACAGCAAGCCAGACCGTTGCTATTTTCTCCTTGTTTCCATGTTAACACTTACATTTTCAGACATGGAAAACCATACATTCCATTGACAAAAGCACACTGGAGGGGGAGAGAGCCAACAGGAAATGTCTCTCTGTACAAACATGCAACACATGCCATCACCCCTCCGTTCCGTCAAGAGGAAGCCGATTGAGAAGTGGCCAGCCTGCGCCAGTGTGCGAGGCGGTGGGAATCTCCCTGCCCTTCATTCGCTCTCTGACCTGGGTCTTTCCTTCCAGCTCCGCTTCTGCCACCCACCCAGTTCTCAGAGCACTCGCCTTGCAAGCAAGAGGATCTGGGTTCGATTCCCGGCCAGGGCGATAGGTTAGGCAGGTTTGCTTACTCCTTTGTTTACCTGGCAGTATGAGGAGGAACCCAGTTGTTAATCGATTGCTAGATTCCTTTTCCAGAGGTAATAATCCCGTCAAACTAAATAGTTACTAATTCTGTCACTCAATCCATGACTGCTTGTGGGGATACTGCTGTATAGTCAAATCACTTTACAGTATATTCTGTGAAGTCCTTTGAGACGTCTTGAAGACTTGATAAAATGCTATCTGAATAACAATAATAAAAATAATCTTTAAAAATAATATCGCATATCAAACGCAAGAATTCCACATTCTGTTTCCCTGCTCTCAACTCAGGAGCATTGGCATTGGCTTTGGTGGAAAACTCATTACTCTTGGTGGTCACTGAGCACAAACATTTGCATGAGAAAGCTCTGTCACTATAGCTTTACTGTGGAACAGGCTGAGGTCATACGAACAAAAGGAATGATTAATTCCTGGGGTTCAGGCTTCCTCGCAATGAAGGGTGTTATATAAATACAAGCTGTTGTTGTTGCTAGACGAACAACAACAACAACATGACATTTGTATAGCGCCTTCCACGACAGGAGGACGTCCCAAGGCACTGACGAAAGACCTAACCCTAACCATAACCCTAAGTCTAATTCACCTCCCAAACTATACACTGTATCCCTAACAGAAATCTATTTAATTTGCTTTTGAAAGAATCAACACTTTCTGCTTGTGTTGTCTGTTTCCCAGGGGAGCCAATTCCATACCTTTTCTACTCGCTCACTGCAGTCGTGATTTAGAGGAATTCATCTGCCAGGTTCATTTTCGTTTTGAGTTGTGCCAATGGGAACTTTAACATTCAACTGAACAAGCAGATGGGACCTCATTTACGAGGAAGGCTGGTTGAGGCCGGGGCACTGCCTGATTATAATAATCCTTGCATTTGATATTGCGCTTTTCACATCTTATCGATGTCTCAAAGCACTTCACAGAGTATACTGTAAAGTGAATTGACTGTATATTTGTGGGAGAAACACGGCATCCAATTGCGCACAGCAGTGTCCCCACAAAATCCCCGTCGTGAAATGACCAATTTTATTATTGTGGTTTTTTTTGGGACGGATTATTATTAGACGTGTGGGGTAAGGAAACTTGCCCAAGGTTTCGCTCTGATCTCCCTGGATGCGAACACCAGTCTCACCCTTGTAAGGCGAGTGCTCTAACCACTGAGCTACAGGAGCTCCACGTTGGATAGGAGTATCATAGAATTTTATAGGATGAAAACAATGTGTATGTACCAGTGTTTATTCTCTCCCTGACCTGCCCCCCTGACCCACTCTCCCACACCCATCTGCTCCTAGCTTCCTCATGTAACAACAATAATCCTTGCATTTGATATGGCGCCTCTGTAGTGGTTTGCCTCACCAGCACCACTTTTTTCCACCTCCAACGAATCGCCCGTCTCTGGCAATATCTCGCCACAAAAGCCACTGAAACCCTGGTCCATGCCTTTGTCACCTCTCGGCTGGACTTTTGCAATGCCGTCCTCGCCGGTCTCCCCTCCACCACAATCCACAAAACCCAACTCATTCAAAACTCTGTCGCCCACATTCTCACCCACTCCAAACTTCACTCCCCCATTACCCCAGTCCTTACCAGACTTCATTGTCTCACTATCCCAGAGAGGATCGATTTCAAGATACTCACCCTTTGTTTTCAAATCCCTCCACTCCTCTGTACACCTCTACCTCTCAGACCTCCCCTCGCCTCATACCAGCACCCATTGCCTTCGCTCCACCGGGTCTGGCCTCCTCCTTGTCCACCTGAATCCTCCGATCCACCATCAGTGGCCATGCCTTCAACCACTACGCCCCGAGGCTCTGGAACTCTCTCCCTCACTCCCTTTGTCTCTCCCTCTCTCTTCCCAGTTTCAGGTCTCGGCTAAAGACCTTTCTCTTCGACTGCGCCTTTGGTCACCTTCCTCCCCTTCCCTTGGCTCTCTCCCCCCCCCCACCCGGGATCCGTTATTGTGAAGCGCTCCGAGACGCCGTCCGGTGTGGAGGGCGCTATGTAAATTGAAGTTGTTGTTGTTGTTCGCCTTAGGATGTCTTAGAGTCGTTTCAAAGCGCATCATAGAATATATCAGAAAGTGAATTGACTGTATATTTTGTGGGGAAAATGTGTGTTAAATGGGGAGTGAGGACAGGGGGGTTTTCAGAGAGGAGGAGATCTCAGTGGGACAGACACCAAACCTTCATCCAAACTCCTGCGTCTTCACAAACTGTGGGGCAACTTTGTCGTAAATTATTATCCTCCAACAGCAGGGGGCAGTCAAGAGCCACTTCCCCAGCCAGTCCCAGGGACAGTGCCCAGCTCTCCGAGAACTGATATCAAAACCATTCACATTGAGGCAGCCGTGAAACAAGCAAAATGATGGTTTCCACATGTCGGTTACCCGGCTGACCAAAACATAATGTCTCTGTAACTCTCCCTCGGACTCCCACTCTCTGTTTCCTGATTTCTCTCGCTCTGTCTTGTGACCTTGAACAAACCCTGTCTATAATCTGAAGTCGCTGGAGCCACTCGGCAGGTCAGGCAGCATCTACGGAGAGCATCTATGGAGAGAGGAAAAGAGTTTCTCTCCCCAGGTGTCCTGGCCGACAATCCCTCAAAATAAAATTGGTCACTGTTTGTGTGAGTGAAAATGCAAGTGTAAAACATGGCTGTTTATGTGACATTGCTGGGCGTAAACTGGCTACCACATTTCCAAGTGTTCCCAGCAACTTTCCAGCATCTGCAGTTGTTTGCCTCCTGGATATAGTCTATCAGAAACGCTTGTTTCTGATAGAAACAAGGTTGCTGCTGCTGCTGCTGCTGTGCGAGCTGGCCAGACACACCATGTCCGAGGTGCCAGGGCCATCACAGAGTCCCCGGGTTCATCGACTGAGGAGCCGGTCGGTTTTGGGGCCTAACACCACACTGGGCCTTTTTTTCCCGCCATCTCAGGGATCGTCCGGGCGGGCGGCGAGGACAGGGAGTGGTTGCTGGACGATTGTTGGTTGTTGTTTGTTGCTGTTTTTGTTGTTAATATTATTGATTTTGTTGTTTATTATTGTTTATTATTGTTGTTTGATTCCCCCCACCCCTGCCCCCATCTTCTTCTTCCCTCACTCCCTTTCCCCACTTTCTCTCCTCCCTTTTCCCCTTCCCTCTTCCTGATCTTGCCCCCACCCATCTTTCCCTCCCTCTCTTCCTTACCCCCCTTTCTCCCCCCTCTTCCTCCCTAACCCTAACCCATCCCACCTTTCCCTCCCTCTCCCCCCTTACCCTCTTTTCCCCCTTTCTCCCCTGGCCCCATTTTCGCGATTGTTTGTGGGGACACTGCTGTGCGCAATTTGGCTGCCGCGTTTCGCCCACAAGTATACAGTCGACTTTCCTGCCTTTCTTCCCCCTGCCTCGACCCCTCCCCTTTTGCTTCTTTACCCCCTTTTGCCCCTAGTCCCACTTCCGTGACTGATTGTGGGACACTGCTGTGCGCAATTTGGCTGCCGCGTTTCGCCCTCTAATATACAGTTACTTTTCCTACTATGCTTTATCCTGCCCTGATCCTTCCCACCCTGCTCTTGTCCTACCTGACTGTACAGCGCCTTGGGACGTCCTCTCGACGTGAAAGGCGCTATATAAATGTAAGTTTTGTTTGTTGTTTGTTTTATTGAGGTTATAGGTTTATGGCACAGACAGACTACAACAAAACAACAACAAAATTACACTTGTTATAGCACCTTTCACATCAGGAGGACGTCCCAAGGTGCTGGACCATCACTGCTTCAGACCCGAGCTGAGGACAGGAGGGTGGAGGGAAGGGGGAGATTAGGAGTTGCCGATGGGTCCATCGAAGAGGACAGTCTTGAGGTGAGACTTGAAGGAGGCCAGGGAGGGGGCGAGGCAGAGTGACTGCGGGATGGAGTTCCACAGGTTGAGGGCAGAGTGACTAAAGACTCGCCTGCCAATGGTGTAGCGGGTGGTTCGGGGGAGGTGGGGCAGGCCAGAGCCTGCTGAGCGGAGGGGACGAGCAGGTTGGTGAGGGCATAGAAGGTCACGGATGTAGGGTGGGGCGAGGTTGTGTAGGGCTTTAAATGTGAGGACCAGGATCTTGAATACTGTACAGGCAATGTTGACTGTGGAATCAGCCAGGCAGGTTAGGCAATACAATGAAGCCTCGGTCCTTATTTCAGTCCTGGAGATGAAACAGGCGTTGTGTATTTTTATTGCATTTTTAAAAATATATATATATATATCTTTTGTCTAAAGCTCTTCCTCTGCTGTCAAACACAGGAGATTAATTTGTTGGGAACATGGGAGATGTGGAGGCAGCAGAGACAGGGACATGTGATTTAACACCTTATCACGTCATCGAGTTGTCTCAAAGCGCTTACACAATAAATTGTAAAGTGGAAAGGCAGTGTGTTTTGCGGTGGAGACACGGCAGCCAATTGCACACAGCAGCAGTCTCCCGGAAACAGCGGTGGAGTGAATGACCAATTTTATTTGGGGGGGAATTGTTGGCTACAGAACTGAGAGAAAGAGAGAAACTCCCTTCTCTATTTGAACAGCAAAATGGGACGTTCAACATCCGCCTCAACATGCAGACAGGACCTTGGATTAATGTCTCATCCGAAGGAGGCGTGTGGGCTCACTGCACCGAGGGCACACTCGCTCCCCGGGCTGTGTTTTTCCCAATTCGTATAAATCAGGTTGCAGTGAAGCATTCCTCCCGGGAGCCCGGAGAGAGTGTCAGGGGGCAGCCTAACCCTGCGTACAAGGCTGTGTAAATACAATATGTTGTTGTGGTGGCATTGGGAAATAACGGTGGTCACTCGCAAAGCTCACTGAATGTCTCTGGCTCCAGTCCATTTACTTGCCAGCGTCATCATCGCTGCGTATTGTGGGGATCTCACACAACAACTTCACTAAATCACCCTGACACCTCACAATACATTCATCTCTGTCATACATACATATATATATTTGCAAACACTCTCACAAACGCCAAAGAAAATACGAGTGTAAGATTCGAGACCAGTCCTGCACAGTGTTTATCTTCTCGCTTTCGCCGGTCACCTGCTGGGTACCCCAAGTATCCATCCTTGGCCCCCTTCTCTACCTTATTTCGCCCACAAATATACAGGCAATTCACTTTACAGTATATTCTGTGAAGCTCTTTGAGACGTCAATAAGATGTTAAAAGCGCGATATCAAATGCTAGGATTATATTATTATTATTATTATTTACATGCTCCCTCTCTGTGATGTTATCTGCAGACAGAGTTAACTCCCACATGTATGTGGCTGACACTCAACTCTACTTTTCCACCTCCAGTTGTGACTCCCAGCTGCCGAAACCCTGGTCCATGCCTTTTGTCACTTCTCGGCCGGACTTGTCCAATGCCCTGATCGCTGGTCTCTCCTCCACCACCCAGAAAATTCAGCTCATCCAAAACCCCGCCGCCCACATTCTCACCCGCACCAAACTCCGTACCCCGATTACCCCAGTACTTCCCAAATTGCACTGTCTTCCTGTCATAGAGCAGATCGACTTCAAAATCCTCCCTCAACTCCCCGGCACCCACCTACCTCTCTAACCTCCTCTCTCCTCACAGCAGTACCCACCACTCTACTGGGTCCAGCCGCCTGCTTGTCCCTCGAATCCTCCGCTCCACCATCAGCGGCCAAGCTTTCAGCCAGTACACCTCGAAGCTTTGGAAGCCCCTCCCTCAACCTCATCCGCCTCACCGCCCTCCTTGAGGTTGCGCCTGAAGACCTTTTCCTTCGTCTGTGCTTATGGTCACCTCCCCCTGGCTCGGCTTCGGGCTCCGCACATGCTCCGAGATGCCACCCAGTGTGTAGGGCTCTATATAAATAATGCAAGTTGTTGCCGTTGTTTATGTCGTGCTGAACAGTCGAACCAGAGGTCACGGCCTACAATTTAGCAGGGATAATTTCAGATCACAAATCCGCGGAAACACTACTTAATGAGAGTAATGGAACTGACTCCCTTGGGAGATGGTGCGAGCAGGAAGTGTCGTTTATTTCAAGAACAAATCAGATTCATTTAATGTTAGAAAATAATATTTCAGGATCCAGTATATAGTTTGGTACATGACTTGTCAAGCGACTGCCAGGAGGGGGGAAGGCGAATTGAATGGGCCTTGGGTCTTTTTTGCCAACAAACAGTATGTGTTCCTTTGACTCACACCGCATCTTTCATGCCAGGAGGACGTCCCAAAGAATCACTGTAAGGTGTAGTGACTGGGTGGTTTGTGTAGGTGACTGTTTAGATGAGAAATGAGGACAGAATAGATTCTGTGTCTTCGATGCCTTTCCCATGTGACAGGCGCCACAGTGTGTAAATTGTATTCTTTCCATAAATGTATGAGAATAAATCGTACAGGGATTTGTGAGATATTACAGAACAGTAGGTTCGGGAGGGAAGAAAGATGAGGAAACAGTGAGTGTGAGATTTGCAACGGATAGAGTGTTAGAGAGTGAGACAGGCAGAGTGAGAGACACAGAGAGAGAGAGAGACAGAGACAGGGAGTGAGAGACACAGAGCGTGTAAGAGTCAGTGAGAGTGGGCAATACAGAGACAGGCAGAGTGAGAGACACTGAGACAGGCAATACAGAGACAGGGAGAGTGAGGGACAGAAAGAATAATCCTCACAGGGGAACAAAATCGGGATAGAGAGATGGAAGGGGATAGGTGGCGAGAAAGACAAGGAATGCAAATAGGAGACTCATTGACAAACACACACAACACAGAGATTAGGTTCCCCTCTCCCTGAACTGACCCTGCGATCAGCCGCTTGACTAGTCTCACTGTAAAGACCTAACGAAAAGATACCATCAGTATTTTAGCGATTAGGGCTGTAACACACCCGAATCAATCTGCCGGAGTTGTGTTGTATCTCGGATGCTGCTGTTTGAAGGACCATTTAATGAGATAATTGAATCGATTGAATCATTAGAGACGCGTTTATCAGGCGACAGAAATAGCTTTGGCTGAAAGGACATCTGGATATTCAGTGTCTGCCCCCTCCCCCTTTACACACACACACACACACAACCATATCCCCTCCCCCACACACACCCAGCCCCTCACACACACATACAAATCTTATCCTCTCCTCCAACACACACCCTCCCCCCCTCCCTCCACACATACACAACCTCTTCGCTCTTTACACACACACACTCTTGCACACTCACAAACCCTCCCTCCCCCACCCTTTGCACACGCACACACCACCTTCACCCACCCCCCATACACGCACACATAGACAATGCCCATCATCAGTGGCTGTCTCTGTCAGGCGGGGGTGAGAGGGTGAGCGGTGGCTACAAGGTGCTGGTCACACTGGGCATTAACAATGTGAGGGTAGTATTGTATTGTGTCTCACACTCAGCCTCCTGCACACACCTCGGCAGCTTTGTTCCTCTCACATTCCCCCCACACACACATTCCCCTTCCTCCCTCCCCCCCCCCCCCCACACACATTCCCCCTCCTCTCACCCCCCCCCTCACACACACATTCCCCCTCCTCTCCCCCCCCCCCCCCACACACACATTCCCCCTCCTCTCCCCCACCCCCACACACACATTCCCCTTTCCCCCCCCCACACACACATTCCCCTTCCTCTCCCCCCCCCCTCACACACACATTCCCCCTCCTCTCCCCCCCCCCTCACACACACATTCCCCCTCCTCTCCCCCCCCCCTCACACACACATTCCCCTTCCCCCCCCCCCCTCACACACACATTCCCCTTTCCCCCCCCCACACACACATTCCCCCTCCTCTCCCCCACCCCCTCACACACACATTCCCCCCCCTCCCCCCCCTCACACACACATTCCCCTTCCTCCCCCCCCCCCACACACATTCCCCTTCCTCCCCCCCCCCCCACACATTCCCCTTCCTCCCCCCCCCCCCCACACACATTCCCCTTCCTCCCCCCCCCCCCACACACATTCCCCTTCCTCCCCCCCCCTCCCCCACACACATTCCCCTTCCCCCCCCCCCCCCACATTCCCCTTCCCCCCCCCCACACACATTCCCCTCCCCCCCCCCCACACACATTCCCCTTCCTCCCCCCCCCCCCCCCCCACACACATATTCCCCTTCCTCCCCCCCCCACACATATTCCCCTTCCTCCCCCCCCACACACACACATTCCCCTTCCTCCCCCCCCTCACACACACACACACATTCCCCTTCCTCCCCCCCCCCCACACACACACACCGCATTCACTCACAGACGATCGAAGGAACTGATCTGATCAGAATCAAACTCTCTCACTGACAGACAGACAGACAGACCGGCTGCCGGGAGGTGCAGCTCGCGGGCGGCTTTGTGGTTTTGTACTTTCCTTCTGTAAACAATACTCGTGTGTAAATCACATCAGCCTGAGCTGCCGCTGCTCATCGTGTGAATCAAGCCACGTGTTGAGTGTCGCATTTGGAGTCTCCCCCCCCCTCCCCCTCCGGGGCAATGGTGGCATTAAACCCGCTGGGGGGGAGGGGGCACTAGCCCGGCTAGGCTGGGACACGGGTTGTGACTGGAGTTGGCTGTTGTGGGGTTGGGGCAGTTAGGGTAGGGCTGGGGTTAGGACTGTTGTTGGGTAGGGTTAGGGCAGGGTTGGAGTGACTGTTGTTAGGGCAGGGGTGGGATGTGGGTAAGGCATGGGTTGGGGCAGGGGGTAGGCAAGGTTTGAGCTAAGGGCAAGGGGTGGGTGGGGATATGGGCAGAGGGTAAGGTGGGGATTGGGGCAGGGGTTGGTTTGGGGTTAGGCGTTGGTGATAGGGCAGGGGGTGGGTTGGGCTATGGGCAGGGGTAAGGTGTGGTAGGGGGGATTGGGGACGGGGGATTTGGGGGAAGGTTTGGTTTGGGTTTAGGAGTTGGTGGTTGGGTATGGGGTGGATTGGGGCTGGGGTTGGGTTGGGTGCTGATCTGATGATTCGAAGGGGGTGGGTTGGGGGCGGGTTGGAGTTAGGGATTGGGGGTAGGTTCTGTTTAGGGCAGTACAGGGATAGGTTAGGGTAGTGAGTGTGTTGCGGTTAGGGTGGTGAGTGTGTTGGGGTTAGGGAAGGGCAGTGGGTAGCTTAGGGTAGTGAGTGTGTGTTGGTTGGGGCAGGGGGTAGGTTAGGGTAGTGAGTGTGTTGGGGTTAGGGTAGTGAGTGTGTTGGCGTTAGCCTTGGGGCTAGGTAGTGAGTGTGTTGGGGTTAGTGTTAGGGTTAAGGTAGTGAGTGTATTGGGGTTAGTGTTGGGGTTAAGGTAGTGAGTGTATTGGGGTTAGTGTTGGGGTTAGGGCAGTGAGTGTATTGGGGTTAGTGTTGGGGTTAAGGTAGTGAGTGTGTTGGGGTTAAGGTAGTGAGTGTATTGGGGTTAGTGTTCGGGTTAGGGCAGTGAGTGTATTGGGGTAGTGTTGGGGTTAGAGCAGTGAGTGTATTGGGGTTAGTGTTGGTGTTAGGGTAGTGAGTGTGTTGGGGTTAGGATTGGGGTTAGGGCAGTGAGTGTGTTGGGGTATAGGGCAGTGAGTGTAATTGGGGTTAGTGTTGGGGTTAGGGCAGTGAGTGTATTGGGGTTAGTGTTGGGGTTAAGGTAGTGAGTGTATTGGGGTTAGTGTTGGGGTTAGGGCAGTGAGTGTATTGGGGTTAGTGTTGGGGTTAAGGTAGTGAGTGTATTGGGGTTAGGGTTAGGGTTAGGGTAATGAATGTGTTGGGGTTAGTTTTAGGGTTAGGGTAGTGAGTGTGTTGGGATCAGTGTTGGGGTTACGGCAGTGAGTGTGTTGGGGTTAGTGTTGGGGTTAGAGCAGTGAGTGTGTTGGGGTTAGGTAGTGAGTGTGTTGGGGTTAGTGTTGGGATTAGGGCAGTGAGTGTATTGGGGTTAGAGCAGTGAGTGTGTTGGGGTTAGAGCAGTGAGTGTATTGGGGTTAGTGTTGGGGTTAGAGCAGTGAGTGTATTGGGGTTAGTGTTGGGGTTAAGGTAGTGAGTGTATTGGGTTAGTGTTGGGGTTAAGGTAGTGAGTGTATTGGGGTTAGTGTTGGGGTTAGGGCAGTGAGTGTATTGGGGTTAGTGTTGGGGTTAAGGTAGTGAGTGTATTGTGGTTAGTGTTAGGGTTAGGGTAATGAGTGTGTTGGGGTTAGTTTTAGGGTTAGGGTAGTGAGTGTGTTGGGATCAGTGTTGGGTTAGGGCAGTGAGTGTGTTGGGATCAGTGTTGGGGTTAGGGCAGTGAGTGTGTTGGGGTTAGTGTTGGGGTTAGAGCAGTGAGTGTGTTGGGTTAGGGTAGTGAGTGTGTTGGGGTTAGTGTTGGGATTAGGGCAGTGAGTGTATTGGGTTAGTGTTGGGGTTAGAGCAGTGAGTGTATTGGGGTTAGAGCAGTGAGTGTGTTGGGGTTAGAGCAGTGAGTGTATTGGGGTTAGTGTTGGGTTAGAGCAGTGAGTGTATTGGGGTTAGTGTTCGGGTTAAGGTAATGAGTGTATTGGGGTTAGTGTTGGGGTTAGGGCAGTGAGTGTATTGGGGTTAGTGTTGGGGTTAAAGTAGTGAGTATATTGGGGTTAGTGTTGGGGTTAAGTAGTGAGTGTGTTGGGGTTAAGGTAGTGAGTGTATTGGGGTTAGTGTTGGGGTAGGGCAGTGAGTGTGTTGGGGTTAAGGTAGTGAGTGTATTGGGGTTAGTGTTGGGTTAGGGCAGTGAGTGTATTGGGGTTAGTGTTGGGGTTAAGGTAGTGAGTGTGTTGAGGTTAAGGTAGTGAGTGTATTGGGGTTAGTGTTCGGGTTAGGGCAGTGAGTGTATTGGGTTAGTGTTGGGGTTAAGGTAGTGAGTGTATTGGGGTTAGTGTTAGGGTTAGGGTAATGAATGTGTTGGGGTTAGTTTTAGGGTTAGGGTAGTGAGTGTGTTGGGATCAGTGTTGGGGTTACGGCAGTGAGTGTGTTGGGTTAGTGTTGGGGTTAGAGCAGTGAGTGTGTTGGGGTTAGGGTAGTGAGTGTGTTGGGGTTAGTGTTGGGATTAGGGCAGTGAGTGTATTGGGGTTAGAGCAGTGAGTGTGTTGGGGTTAGAGCAGTGAGTGTATTGGGGTTAGTGTTGGGGTTAGAGCAGTGAGTGTATTGGGTTAGTGTTGGGGTTAAGGTAGTGAGTGTATTGGGGTTAGTGTTGGGGTTAAGGTAGTGAGTGTATTGGGGTTAGTGTTGGGGTTAGGGCAGTGAGTGTATTGGGGTTAGTGTTGGGGTTAAGGTAGTGAGTGTATTGTGGTTAGTGTTAGGGTTAGGGTAATGAGTGTGTTGGGGTTAGTTTTAGGGTTAGGGTAGTGAGTGTGTTGGGATCAGTGTTGGGGTTAGGGCAGTGAGTGTGTTGGGATCAGTGTTGGGGTTAGGGCAGTGAGTGTGTTGGGGTTAGTGTTGGGTTAGAGCAGTGAGTGTGTTGGGGTTAGGGTAGTGAGTGTGTTGGGGTTAGTGTTGGGATTAGGGCAGTGAGTGTATTGGGGTTAGTGTTGGGGTTAGAGCAGTGAGTGTATTGGGGTTAGAGCAGTGAGTGTGTTGGGGTTAGAGCAGTGAGTGTATTGGGGTTAGTGTTGGGGTTAGAGCAGTGAGTGTATTGGGGTTAGTGTTCGGGTTAAGGTAATGAGTGTATTGGGGTTAGTGTTGGGGTTAGGGCAGTGAGTGTATTGGGGTTAGTGTTGGGGTTAAAGTAGTGAGTGTATTGGGGTTAGTGTTGGGGTTAAGGTAGTGAGTGTGTTGGGGTTAAGGTAGTGAGTGTATTGGGGTTAGTGTTGGGGTTAAGGTAGTGAGTGTGTTGGGGTTAAGGTAGTGAGTGTATTGGGGTTAGTGTAGGGGTTAGGGCAGTGAGTGTATTGGGGTTAGTGTTGGGTTTAAGGTAGTGAGTGTATTGGGGTTAGTGTTGGGGTTAGGGCAGTGAGTGTATTGGGGTTAGTGTTGGGGTTAAGGTAGTGAGTGTATTGGGGTTAGTGTTGGGGTTAAGGTAGTGAGTGTATTGGGGTTAGTGTTGGGGTTAGAGCAGTGAGTGTATTGGGGTTAGTTTTGGGGTTAGGGCAGTGAATGTATTGGGGTTAGGATTGGGGTTAGGGCAGTGAGTGTATTGGGGATAGTGTTGGGGTTAAGGTAGTGAGTGTATTCGGGTTAGTGTTGGGGTTAGAGCAGTGAGTGTATTGGGGTTAGTGTTGGTGTTAGGGTAGTGAGTGTGTTGGGGTTAGGATTGGGGTTAGGGCAGTGAGTGTGTTGGGGTTAGGGCAGTGAGTGTATTGGGGTTAGTGTTGGGGTTAGGGCAGTGAGTGTATTGGGGTTAGTGTTGGGGTTAAGGTAGTGAGTGTGTTGAGGTTAAGGTAGTGAGTGTATTGGGGTTAGTGTTGGGGTTAGGGCAGTGAGTGTATTGGGGTTAGTGTTGGGGTTAGAGCAGTGAGTGTATTGGGGTTAGTGTTGGGGTTAGAGCAGTGAGTGTGTTGGGGTTAGAGCAGTGAGTGTATTGAGGTTAGTGTTGGGGTTAGAGCAGTGAGTGTGTTGGGGTTAGTGTTGGGGTTAGAGCAGTTAGTGTATTGGGGTTAGTGTTGGGGTTAGGGCAGTGAGTGTATTGGGGTTAGTGTTGGGGTTAGGGCAGTGAATGTATTGGGGTTAGTGTTGGGGTTAGGGCAGTGAGTGTATTGGGGTTAGTGTTGGGGTTAGGGCAGTGAGTGTATTGGGGTTAGTGTTGGGGTTAGGGCAGTGAGTGTGTTGGGGTTAGTGTTGGGGTTAGGGCAGTGAATGTATTGGGGTTAGTGTTGGGGTTAGGGCAGTGAGTGTGTTGGGGTTAGTGTTGGGGTTAGGGCAGTGAGTGTATTGGGGTTAGTGTTGGGGTTAGGGCAGTGAGTGTATTGGGGTTAGTGTTGGGGTTAGGGCAGTGAGTGTGTTGGGGTTAGTGTTGGGGTTAGGGCAGTGAGTGTATTGGGGTTAGTGTTGGGGTTAGGGCAGTGAATGTATTGGGGTTAGTGTTGGGGTTAGGGCAGTGAGTGTATTGGGGTTAGTGTTGGGGTTAGGGCAGTGAGTGTATTGGGGTTAGTGTTGGGGTTAGGGCAGTGAGTGTGTTGGGGTTAGTGTTGGGGTTAGGGCAGTGAATGTATTGGGGTTAGTGTTGGGGTTAGAGCAGTGAGTGTATTGGGGTTAGTGTTGGGGTTAGAGCAGTGAGTGTGTTGGGGTTAGTGTTGGGGTTAGGGCAGTGAGTGTGTTGGGGTTAGTGTTGGGGTTAGGGCAGTGAGTGTGTTGGGGTTAGGGCAGTGAGTGTATTGGGGTTAGTGTTGGGGTTAGGGCAGTGAGTGTATTGGGGTTAGTGTTGGGGTTAGGGCAGTGAATGTATTGGGGTTAGTGTTGGGGTTAGGGCAGTGAGTGTATTGGGGTTAGTGTTGGGGTTAGGGCAGTGAGTGTATTGGGGTTAGTGTTGGGGTTAGGGCAGTGAGTGTGTTGGGGTTAGTGTTGGGGTTAGGGCAGTGAGTGTGTTGGGGTTAGGGCAGTGAGTGTGTTGGGGTTAGTGTTGGGATTAGGGCAGTGAGTGTGTTGGGGTTAGTGTTGGGGTTAGGGCAGTGAGTGTGTTGGGGTTAGGGCAGTGAGTGTATTGGGGTTAGTGTTGGGGTTAGGGCAGTGAGTGTGTTGGGGTTAGGGCAGTGAGTGTATTGGGGTTAGTGTTGGGGTTAGGGCAGTGAGTGTGTTGGGGTTAGTGTTGGGGTTAGGGCAGTGAGTGTGTTGGGGTTAGGGCAGTGAGTGTGTTGGGGTTAGTGTTGGGATTAGGGCAGTGAGTGTGTTGGGGTTAGTGTTGGGGTTAGGGCAGTGAGTGTGTTGGGGTTAGTGTTGGGGTTAGGGCAGTGAGTGTGTTGGGGTTAGGGCAGTGAGTGTGTTGGGGTTAGTGTTGGGATTAGGGCAGTGAGTGTGTTGGGGTTAGTGTTGGGGTTAGGGCAGTGAGTGTGTTGGGGTTAGGGCAGTGAGTGTATTGGGGTTAGTGTTGGGGTTAGGGCAGTGAGTGTGTTGGGGTTAGGGCAGTGAGTGTATTGGGGTTAGTGTTGGGGTTAGGGCAGTGAGTGTGTTGGGGTTAGTGTTGGGGTTAGGGCAGTGAGTGTGTTGGGGTTAGGGCAGTGAGTGTGTTGGGGTTAGTGTTGGGATTAGGGCAGTGAGTGTGTTGGGGTTAGTGTTGGGGTTAGGGCAGTGAGTGTGTTGGGGTTAGTGTTGGGGTTAGGGCAGTGAGTGTGTTGGGGTTAGGGCAGTGAGTGTGTTGGGGTTAGTGTTGGGATTAGGGCAGTGAGTGTGTTGGGGTTAGTGTTGGGATTAGGGCAGTGAGTGTGTTGGGGTTAGTGTTGGGGTTAGGGCAGTGAGTGTGTTGGGGTTAGTGTTGGGGTTAGGGCAGTGAGTGTGTTGGGGTTAGGGCAGTGAGTGTGTTGGGGTTAGTGTTGGGGTTAGGGCAGTGAGTGTGTTGGGGTTAGGATTGTGGGAAGGGGCGGGGTTGGGGGCGGGGCTCTCTGAAGAGGCGTGGTCACTTGTTGGTCTCCACCCTCTCCATGGTCACGTGGTTCCTGAGTGGACACTTGGGGATTCAGACAGAAAGAGATTCACACACACTCTCACACACAGAGGGGAGAGAGTCACACACACTCACACACAGGGGAGAGAGTCACACACACTCATACACAGGGGAGAGAGTCACACACACTCACACACAGAGGGGAGAGAGTCACACGCACACACACAGAGGGGAGAGAGTCACACACACTCACACACAGAGGGGAGAGAGTCACACACACTCACACACAGAGGGGAGAGAGTCACACACACACAGAGGGGAGAGAGTCACACACACTCACACACAGAGGGGAGAGTCTCACACACAGAGGGGAGAGATTCACACATACGTAGAGGGGGGAGAGAGACACACACGGGAGAGAGTCACACACTCACACGTAGAGGGGAGAGAGTCACACACACAGAGGGGGGGAGAGATACACACACACACAGAGGGTAGAGATTCACATACAGGGGGGAGAGTCACACACAGAGGGCGGGGGAGACACACACAGAGTTGGGGAGAGACACAGAGAGGGGAGAGATTCAGACACACAGAGGTGGGGGGGGGGAGAGTCACACACAGGGGAGGATATTCACACATACACAGAGGGGGAGAGTCACACACACTCACACAGAGGGGAGAGAGTCTCACACACACTGAGAGAGGAGAGATTCACTCACACACAGAGGGGAGAGATTCACACACACACAGAGGGGAGAGAGAGACACACACAGAGGGGAGAGAGTCACACACAGAGAGGAGAGATTCTCACACACAGAGGGGCGATTCACACACTCACTCACATACTCACAGAGGGGAAGAGAGTCACACTCACAGAGGGGAGAGATTAAGACACACACACAAGAGAGGAGAGATTCGGACATTCACACACACAGGGGAGAGATTCAGACAGAAAGATACACACACCCTCAGATACAGAGGAAAGGAACAGAAAGGAGAGAAAGATTCAGATAAAAAGACACACACACACACACAAACACATAGGGAAGGAACAGAGAGATTCAGACAGAAAGACACTTACTGTCACACAGAGAGGAGAGCAACAGATAGAGGAGATTCAGATATAAAGACACTTACTCACAGAGAGAGGAGGAAAAGAGAGAGGAGAGAGATTCAATCAGAAAGACACTCATTCACACAGGAAAGGAACAGAGACATTCGGACAGAAAGCCTCTCCACTCTTCCACACACAGATAGGGGAGGGACAGATAGAGAGAGGAGAGAGATTCACGCAGAAAGACACTCACTCACACAAGAGCGAGGAGGAGAGGGGAGGAACAGAGAGAGGGGAGGAGAACACAGAGAAAGAGAACACGCAGAGAGAGGTGAACAGAGACAGACGCACACACACAAGAGGAGAATATAGGGAGAAAAGAACACAGAGAGAGAGAGGTGAACAGAGAGAGAGACACACACATAATATAGAGAGAGGACACAGAGCAGAGAATATACAGAGAGAGAACATACAGAGAGAGAGGTGAACAGAGAGAGACACACACAGGAGAACATAGAGTGAGCAGAGAATACACAGAGAGGGAAGATCCCCCCTCTCCCCCCCCCCCCCCACCCCCAGCCGAGGGTTTGTGTTCCCGAACAGAGGACTGCCCCCCCGGGGCTGGGGATGGAGACAGGACAATGCCAGGGAGCCCGGCACCGGGGCTGAGGAGACGACAGGAGACACACAGAGAGAGAGAGAGAGAGAAGACGGCGAGAGGGGGTGTGAAGTCCGGCAGTGGGGAGCGTGGCATGATTGGCAAGTTTGGCGGCTGCCGGTTGCCTGGGAGGCAGTGAGGGTGTGTGTGTGTGTGTGTGTGTGTGTGTGGGGAGGGGGGGGGGGTCAGTTATGAGAGGCTGCCTTGGCCGCCTGGCCGCCCTGGGGCTGCTCTCTCTCCTGGGGCTGTGGGGGCTTTGTCTGGACCCCCGGCCCCTCACCTTCCCCTTAGCCCGGCCCCGGGACCACCCACCTCGCCCCCCCGCCAACGCCAGAACTTTTCGCACGTTGCTGTCCTTCCCCGGGGAGAGAAGGAGCCGGAGAGGCGCTCACACCGACCCAGACTCACTCACGGAGCCAGGGGCTGGACACGGACCGTTCCCCGGTCCCGGGGTGACTGAACACGGCGTGTTTTGGAGCGAGGGGCTGGCCAGCTCCATCCCAAGCGGCTTCTCAGAGGCTCAGGTCAAGCGGTGGGTGCACACGGCCAGGACCTCCCGCCTGGCGGCTCTGGAGACCGGCTGTGGGAGAACTCCCAACAGGCTGGCCAAGTTTGAAGATGGCACCAGAGCCTGCCTGAGGTACGGCATCAACGCCGACCAGATCCTGGGAGAGACTCTGTCCTTCTACCTGTCCAGGCTGCTGGGCATGAGGAACGTGCCAGCCTTGGCGCTCTCTCTGGTGGACACCAACGCGGAGCAGTGGGCGAGGGTGAGGCGAGAGGTGGAGGGGTCTCAGTGGGCGGAGAGGACTATCGTCAGCCTCACCCAGTGGGTCAACAACCTGAGCGAGGTGGTCCCACCCACCGCCCTGAGGGGCGGCAGAAGGCGCCTCCACCCCCTGATGGAAGACTTGGGCAACGCCACTCGAGAGGAGCTGGTGGATCTGGTTCAATGGTCGGATCTCATTCTGTTTGACTACCTGACCGCCAACTTTGACCGGCTGGCCAGCAACGTGCTGAGCCTGCAGTGGGACCCCCGGGCCCTGGAGAGGCCCACTCACAACCTGCACCGCACGGCCCAGGGGGGGCTGCTCCTCATAGACAACGAGGCGGGGCTGGTGCACGGCTACCGCGTGCTGCCCATGTGGGACAGGCACCACGAGGCGCTGCTCAAGTCACTGTGTGTGTTCCGCAGGGAGACGGCTCAAAAGGTGGCAGAACTTCACAAGCGCCAGGACGCGGCGGGGCGGTTACTGGGGCTGTACCAGGCCAGCGAGCCTCTGGCCCCCCGCATGGGCTTCCTGTCTGAGGACCAGGCCCGGCTGCTGCAGAGCAGGGCTGACCATGTGTACAGACACATCCTCCAGTGTAAAGTCAGATACGGCCCATGAGACCCGGCGTGGGACGGCCCGAGGTCTCTGGCGTTGGGAGGTTCCCCCCCCCCCCCCCCACCCCGGGGTTGGAAGACACGAGGTGCCCCTCAACTTTCCGGGAATGGAGGAGAGAATGAACGGCGCCCGTCTCACCGGGATGAGGCAGCCGAGGCACTGGAGACAGACAGGCAGAGGCTTGTGTGTATGCTACCAGCTGGGCTCTGAGGCTCAGGAATGGGAAGGGTGTGTGAGGGGTTAGGCAAGGGCATCTCTTATTGAGCGCCTCCTCCTCCCCCTCCCCCCCACCAGGCCTTCAGACAACCAACTTGCTCCCTCCCTCCCTCCGTCCCTCACTGTGGCTTTCTGTACTGATGAAACTTTCGGGATTTTAAGGGTGATTGGTGTGTTCATTCAGTCCAACATTTTAGTTTTCTTTAACCGGCAAATAATTTGCTTTTCCAGAGTCCACCTTACACCTCGCATCACTTCCAGGTGTTACCCCGCCTCTCATCCAACTGTTACTCGCTCCCCTTTCCATTGATAAAGTGTTGGGGGGGTGGGATTTGTGTCTAACTGAGGCAGTGGCACAGCCTCTCAACTAGTCTGCAGACGCACCCCTTCCTGACTTCAGCGTCTCACTGGAAGGCGTGTGTGAGCCGAGCCAGACTTTTCTTATGCAAGGGTTAATAGAATCGTTTACTAACGTTGCAGGGTTAAAGCTGTGACATTTTCACAATGTAACCTTGGTGCTCTGATAAGCGGTTCCCCTCACCAGGCGGCAGTGACCTGCTCTCACTGCCTGGCTGACACCCCATCAATAATACCTCCTCGAGGTGATTTCAGAATCGGGAGGGGGGATGGGGTAATTAACCATTTGAGGGTAGCAGCTATGGAGCACCAGTGTGTGTGTCTGTTTCTTGCCCACAAAAGTCAATTCACTTTACATTATATTCTGTGAATTGCTTTGAGACATCTTGAAGTCGCAATAAAGCATTATGTAGAGTGCAAGAATTATTATTATACCGTTGGAATCAGAGCTTATTATTATTAGAATACTGTAATATGAATAACACTTGCATTCAAAACACCTCACAGAATATGCTGTAAAATGTAGTGACTGTGTATTTTGTGAGCAAAACGCTTTGAGCCAAGTGAAGTGGAGGCTAGAGGTGTGTGAGCGTACGATGCGATTGAATAATGCTGGTTTGAGTTGATAGTTGAGTTGGGATTGTGGAGTTGATGGTTTGGGAAGCCACAGGCAGGGCCCAAGGCTTTATCCGGGGACTCCTTTGAAGCGCAGAAATGAAGAGAAGGGAATTTCCATGATTTCTGGCAGATTTGTTTTGAATGGGTTAGTCAAGTCTGAACGCGCTCACAGATTGTGGAATTCTTGCGCTTAGCAGTACAAGGAGCCGGCATGTCGCAAGCCAGCTGTGACAACTCAGCCGTGCTCCCAAACATCCCTAAAGAAAATTACGCTCCCCCTTTACAAGGCGCTTTTTAAAATATACTATTCTATATGTATAAAGCGATTTACTCAACAGTGTTAAAGAAACGCCGGAGGCTCCATTTTAAAGGGGGGAGGGGAGTGGGGGGGGAAAGAAAGTGATTTCTATTTAGAATGTGTGCGGCCTGGTTTAGTTTAGTTTGGTTCAGTTGGAAGCCTGACATTTCCACCTGCTGCAGACTTGACAGTGTGGGAAGAATGAGGAGGGGAACTAGAGGGTTTAACGGGAACAATTGGTGGATTAGCATTTGAAAAGGGGGGAAGGGGAGCGCGCATTCATCTGCCGTTGGCTATTGTATGTGGCAGTTGTAGATTTAAAGGAGCCACACACTCGCACGGCGCCATAAGACGAGTATAAAGTGAAATAAGTCCTTGCGTTTGATATCGCGCCTACCACTTCAGCAAGATGCTTCAGAGCTTTTTGCAGGATTATTGTAAAGTTTATTGACGTGTGTATTTTGTGGGTGAAATGTAGCAGCCAATTGCGCACAATAGTGTCCCAATGAGGTGTAACCTACTGAGTACCCACAGCCTGGCTGACACATTTGGTCCAATTTTCTCTGGGGGGAAATTGACTGGAATTGCGGGAAAATTTTCTTGACCTTCATTAATTTGGGAGTCCTTTCCCTTTTACTCTTTAATGAAACCGGCTTCCAAATTAAGCATGGGTTTAGGAACTTCTCGCTACTCTAAGTGACGTTAAATGTTTTTTAAGATAAATGGTCTTTGGACCAATATTGGGTAGAATTGCAGCGACTACACCCCCCCCCCACTCCCTGTCTCATCTCCACTACTATTTGAGATGCATCCAATCTCGCCTCCTTCCCCTCCCCCCTCTCCCCCCATCTCTGAGCAATGGTATCCTGAGAACTGAGAAGTTGTGGAATTTCTCCTCACTAACCCCCTCCGCATGATAAAATCCTAACCAGCGCTGCTTGCTGCCTCGTGACATTACATCACTCGATTGGACAAAGAGAGAGTGTGATAGCAATCTGTGTATGGAGATCTGTCTCTGATATAGTGCCAGCTCCCAGACTCCCACAACACAATCTGCTCAGCAGAAAGAGACTTGTTTATCAGCTTCTCATATTAAAAGAGATCATGTGGAAAGGGGAACGGACTCTACCGTTAAACCTCTAGAAGCCACTCAAACGTACTCGCAATAAAAGTGAAGTGGAGTCAAACTCCCACAATGAAACGTGTAAATCAGATCTCCGAGAGCAGTGCCTCAGTCACATCAATCATGTTTATAGTGAAAGGATCCCAGGTAGACATGGGAAACAGGGGGAGGTCATTCAGCCCAAGCCTGTTCCACCATTGTACAGAATTATGGCTTATCTGTACCTCAACTCCAAATACCTGCCCTTGTCCCATATCCCTCGATACCCTGACCAAACAAATATCTATCCGAACCTTTCTCAGTCGTTTGACACCATGATTTGCTAAAGTGTGCAGATATTGTGATTCACTCAGCCAAACCCAGCCAGGGTGATCATATAGACGTGAGTTTGATCTCAAATATTCCTGGGTTGAGGAGAGAGGAGGGGAGAGGCAGGTAATCCCTTCTGAGGGTCAAAATTCCCTGTTTTTAACCTGAACGATCATTTTCTCTTAAATGAAACGGGAGTGCAACATTCTTCAATCCTGTTGCAATTCAGAAGCCGGTTTCGAGAAATCCCTTGGAAAGAGGAAACTGAATTTTTAATTCTGTGAAATCTTCTCTTTTGGTATCCCGTCTGGGTGTGTGTGCGCGTGTGTGTGCCTCAATCACTGAAGGCAGGGAATCCTCCCACTCCTGTAACCTTGTAAGCCAAAGCTCTCATGAGTAAAGTAGTTCTAGGTGAACAAACAGTGGGAAAGCTTGCCGGACAGTGCTGTCACTGATAAGCTATACGGGGTTTATTTGGTTAGATACGAGCAGTTACCTAACTGTCAACCTGTGTTTAATACAGTACTCCCCCTGAAATCAGGTAAGCAGTGAGAGAGAGCGCATTGCATTTCCAACAGTCTATCTCTGGGATTTCCAAGTGTGGAGGAGAGGCTCTTAAGCACAGCGACGGGTTTCTGCGTGTTTCAGATGAGAGTAGGTGAGGGTTGAGAGCTCTGGCTGTGACTGAGCGGAGCCGAACCTCAGTGTCACGCTAAATGCTGTGTAGCAGCGACTTGTAAAATGTATGTTACTGTGCAATTAGGTTTCAAAGGAGAACCGAGGGGTGAGAAGCAAAATTATAGAGTAGTCAAAGCGCAGCCAGGTTGCAAACGGAATGAGATACTTATATGGATATATAAATATACTCCCGACACGTGTGTTTTATTCCTCTGGAGCATTGCCAGGTCACAAGTTTGAGTTTGTCTGCAGCAAAGTCAGGCTGTGGAATTGGATTCTGTAATTTGTGAGAATCATGTTTGAGCTGTCTTTTGTTCAGAGTTCCCTTTGTTCTCGCTCTTACCTTTCTGGCCTTAGCTCACGCACTGTTTTATATTCACCTTTTCTTCACTCTCATCTCAGACTGCGCCGGTCTTAGCTTGTCACGGCACCGCCCTCCGAAAACCGCCGATCGGGTGGAATTGTGGAAAGTCCTTCCGTTTGGTGTGTGCGTTTAGAAACACGTTTTATATTTTAATACTAATTCTTGCATTTGACACAGCGCCTTATTGTGTCCTCGTGATGTCCCGAGGCACCGCACAAGATTTTACTGCAAGGCTGTGGATTTGCAGGTGAACCCTGAACCCAATTTGCACCCAATTTGTTCAGCAACCAAGTTTTCCAATGGTTTTAAAATGATAACAATGATCCTTGCACTTGATGTATCACTTTGTCAAGACATCCCAGCAAGCTTCACAGGATACACTGTAAAGTGGATTGACTTACACATTTTGTGGGCAAAACGGGGCAGCCAATTGCGCACTGCGATCTCCCACAAACAGCCAGCCACATATATTTGGCAGATTTATCAGACAGGAAAGAAACTCCTTCATCGTTTCGAATAGTGCCGTGGGAACGTTAACATCCACCTGAGTATGGCAGATGGGACCTAGGTTTTAATATCTCATCTGAAGGATGGCATCTCCCAACCACTGCTTGGAGCGTCATCCAGAATGATTGGATTCCAAGTCTCGACACGGGGCTCGAACCCACAACCTTCTGATACAGAGGCACGAGTGTGTCTACCACAGTGCCAGGCTGACACAAAAGAAAAGGATCCCAAGTTATGATGGGAGTTTAAGAATGTTTCACAACCCTGCACAATCTTGCATTCTAAGACGAACGGTCTCGACAATGGGACTGGGTGCATTTCACGTGTGAGAGACAATAACAACAACACAATGACACTTGTAGTATAGCGCCTTTCCTGTCAGGAGGACGTCCCAAGGCGCTGACTGACTACAGGTACACCTCGCTCACGGGAGGAAGCCTTGTGTGGTGGATGTGCTTCACATCAGATACAAAGTGACATTTTTCTTCGATCTTTAGAATTGTACAGTCTTTCTCTTGTGCACCTTATTTTCTTGGTTTATATGTTTTTAAAGCAGACAGATTATTGTACAAAGATATCAGTTGATTTATCAGACTAAACTATCACCTGGGGAAATAAAATTCAACAACAGATTTGCCGTTTTCTTTGACTGACCAGAAGTCTGGTCAGGGCAGGGCTTAGAATATATTGTAAAGTATATTGACTTGTGTATTTTGTGGAAGAAAGGCGGAAACCAATTCTGCACGACAACTTGTATTTTTAGAGCGCCCCACGTAGGGTAGCGACCCAGAGAGCTTGACAGGGACGGAGCATGACTCAAAGCCAGGGAAAGGAGAAGGTAACTTAGTCAAAAAGGAAGGTCTTCAGGTATGACTTGAAGATAGGGAAGGGCAAGACAGATGGATAAAGGAAGAATATTGCAGAGTTTGGGTGAATACTGGGTGAAAACTGATCATGGTACAGAGGGCCTGGGGAACATACAGGTACCCGTCGAATGGGGGTAGTGAGTTGAGGTGTAAGCAGGTCACAGAGGTAATGAGGTGCCAGGGCATTTGAAAATAAGTGTGAAGATCTTGAAATTGATCCGTTTGGCATTAGGGAGTCGGTGAAGCCTGTGGTATGGAGTTTGATATGATGTGGAGTTTAGTGCAGGTGCGTATGTGGGAGGCAGAGTTTTGTGGGTGGTGAAGCTGGGGAGATTGCTGAAGACGGCATTTGAAAAGTCAAGTCGGGAGCTGACGGATGCATCGACTGCATCTGTGGTAAGGTACGGTTGGGGGCGACAGCAGTGGAGGAAGGCAGTCCTAGTCAGACCAGATGTGGGGAAGGAAAGACAGCTGAGGGTCGAACCTGATGTCTAGATTGCGCACTGGTCCTGTGAGTCAGGGCTCCGCCAGAAAGGTTAAGGAGGACAGAAGACAAGAGTATGGCTTCTATATTGTCAACATTTAGTTGTAAGGTTTGCACTCATCCAGGCCCTGATATCTACAGACAAGCTAACAAAACGTTGGTGGACCTGCATTCACAGCCAGAGGAGAAGAAATTTATGTGTTATTCACATACATGTGGAAGTTTACCCAGTGTTTTCGGATGACAGAAAAGTCTCACAAACAGGGATTGAATAACTAAATTTGTTTAAAAAATTATTTTTGAAGGGATTATTCCCCCAGAATAACAATCCACCAATCAACTAACAACCAGGTTCCTACTTACTATTAGGTAAACAGAGTTCCTACTTATGTTTGGCAAGGAAACTTGCTCAATATTTCATCCTATAATAATAATCCTTGCATTTGATATAGTACTTTTTCACGTCTTCTAGACATCTGAAAGCGCTTCACAGAATATACTGTAAAGTGAATTGACTGTATAATTTGTGGAGGAAACGCGGCAGCCAATTGCGCAAAGCAGTCTCCCCACAAACAGCCATGGAATGAAATGACCAATTTTATTATTGTGTTTTTTTTGGAGGGATTATTATTAGGCGTGTGGAGTAAGGAAATTTGCCCAAGGTTTCACCCTGACCTGCCTAGATTGGAAACAGGTCTCACGCTTGTAAGGTGAGTGCTCTAATCACTGAGTTACAGAATTCCATTCGATGGAGAGTTAGATGCAGGTTTGGTGAGAGCCACGGCTGGAATTACATATGATCATAAGAATTTGCTGGCAGTGGTCATCCAGTTCACCTTACACCACCGTACAGTCACTTGACAAGGTGTGTCCTAAACTATATATTGTATCCCAAGATATTATTTCCTAACAGAAATCTATGTAATTTGTTGTTGAAAGAATCAACTTTCTGCTTCCCTCACCTCCTTCAGGGTCGGTCTCAGGACCCTCCTCTTTGGGTGTGGTTTCTGCTGCCCTCCCAACTCTCTCCCTCCCAACTCTCTCCCTCCCTTCCCAACTCTCAACCTCCCTCCCAACTCTCTCCCTCCCTTCCCAACTCTCTCCCTCCCAATTCTCTCCCGCCCCTCCCCCCTACCCTGCCTCTCTCCCTTGCTCATGTCCCGGCCTGACTGTTCAGTGCCTTGGGACGTCCTCCCGACGTGAAAGGTGCTCTATAAATGTAGTTTTGTTGTTGTTGGTGTTGCCTCCACCATATCTCTAGGGAGTCTTTTTAATACATTTACTATTTAATCCTTCAAAACTGTGATTTGACAAAGAGAAATTCTCTTGAGAATAATAATCCTTGCATTTGGTATTGCATTTGCATGTCTTTGGACATCTCAAAGTTTCCAATTCACTTAACAGAATATACGTACTGTTAAAGTCAATTGATTGTATTTTGGAACACGGTGGTCGATTGTGCACAACAGTGTCGCACACAGTCATGGCTTGAGCGACCACATTTAAAATATATATATATATTGGATAGTGATCAGAAATGGGGGCTCGGGTTGATTTGCTCTCCTTAGGCTTGGGACTCCGAAGACAGATACAGACTCAATTGATGCCCTGGCTCCAATATTCAAGAGAGAGAGAGAGACAGGGAGGAGCTTCACTCCCATCAGCCTGGACTGGATTGGGGCACAGGTCAGAGGTGAGGGGACCCTCTGCTGACACACTTTGCTCACTCCATCTTTTTATCATTAAAGTCTGGCTGGAGTGGTGTTGAGATGTGCTGTGGAATCTGAGCTAAGTCAGCAGACATGCCCAAGCAGGAGGGCTCTTTGTTGGTTACCCTGACCCCAGCCCAGGAATGCAGACAGGAATCCCAGCCGTAGGATCCCCGCAGATGTTTGTGTAAATTACTTTCTCATGTTACAGCTCAGTGGTTAGAACACTCGCCTTACAAGCGTGAGACCTGTGTTTCGAATCCAGGCAGGTCAGGGCAAAACCTGGGGCAAGTTTCCTTACTCCAGACGCCTAATAATAATCGCTCCAAAAACCCCTCCCCCCCCCCCCCCCCAATAATAAAATTGGCCATTTCAATCCACCACTGTTTGTGGGACACTGCTGTGTGCAATTGGTTGCCGCATTTCACCCTCAAATATACAGTCAATTCACTTTATAGTAATTTCTGTGAAGTGCTTTGAGACATACAAACAGCAGGAGGCTATTCAGCTCCTCAAACCTGTTCCAGCCATTCTACATGGCTAATCTGTACCTCAACTCCAACTCCTTGCCCTTACCCCATATGCCTTGATACCCTGACCTAACAAATATCTATCCATCTCAGTCTTGAACATCTGAATGATCCAACATCCATTGCCTTTTGGGGAGGGGAGAGTTAGAGATTTCCACTGAACTGTTCCAGGCAGGGCAAAAGCTTAGGCAAGTTTACTTCCTCCACACGCCTGATAATAATCCCTCAAGAAAAATCATAATTTGGTTACTCAATCCATGACTGTTTGTGGGACACTGCTGTGCGCAATTGGCAGCCATGCTTTGCCCATAAAGATAGTCAATTTACAGTATATTCTGTAAGCATTTTGAGATGTCTAGAAGGCATGAAAAGCGTTATATCAAATGCAAGGATTATTATTATTATTACAATACTTTGGATGAAAAACTGCACCCTGACTTCACTCCTAAATTGTTGAACTCTAATTTTAGGATTATGCTTGATTTGTGGGAATTCTTGAAATCTACTCAAATTGCACAGAATTAGAATGGTGAGGTATTCAAAACAAAGCTGTCTGGATTGGGAAGGTGATATTCTCCCGTTCCCCAAAAAACTGTTTCAAAATTAATAGTGATACCCTTTGTATTTTTACAGGCCTTATCACGTCATTGAGATACCTCAAAGTGCTTCACAGGACATCCTGTCATGTGTAGTGACTGTATAGTAAAAAAAATTAAAACATGAACTGAAGTTTCCTACAGTTCTGCTTGATCTTCAGTATCAAGATAATAATATTCCTTTAATTTGATAATAAGAATAATAATAATACAAATAATAATGTATTTTGATATAGCGTCTGATCATGTCTTCAAGACATCTCAAAGTGCTTCACAGAATATATTGTAAAGTCAACTGACTAAACATGACAGCTAATTGCACACAGCAGTGTCCCACAAACAGTGATGGATTGAAGTGATCAATTTATTATTTACTTACCTACTTATTCATATTTATAAATAAATCATATTTTTACTGTGTTCAAATCATATTTTTCTTTTAAAGAGATTTCTATCTTTGGGAAATTGTCTAACAACCAGGTTCCTACTTACTGTTAGGTAAACAGAGGCATAAGGAGTAAGGAAACTTGCCTAATGTTTCGCCCTGCTGAGGAATCGAACCCAGTTCCTCTGAGTTGTGAAGCGAGTGCTCTAACCCCAAAGCTACAGGATTCCACATAATAATGGAGGGAGCAGTGGAGACGTCTAATCTCAAAGATTTTAATCTGATATGAATTCTGAAGCAATGTAAATTTACCCAAATGGTTGAATAGAGAACGTTTTAGTGGAGGAGAGCTTGGAAACCATGAAAGAGATTCGAAGGAAGAAGGAATAAAGTAAGGAAACTTGCTCAACATTTCATCCTGCCAGGAATTGAACTCAGGTATCCCGTTTGTGAGGCGAGTTCTCTAACCACTGAGCTGCAGGACTCCAGCATATATAACGCCTCATCATATCTTCAAGGCATCTCAGAGAGCTTCACAGCTTATACTGTAGAGTGAATTGACTAGATAGTTTGTAGGGATATAGGTGACAGGCTGAGACTAGGTCACAGTTTTGGGCCTCACCACATCTCCAGGTGAACGGTGCAGCCCAGGTGATGGGAGTGAGGAGGTTTGTTGGGTCAGTAGAAGGTCAGCTCTGTGAGAGGTGAAGGGTAGAGCTGCAAGTGGAGGACTGGTGGAGGTGAGGAAATGGAGGATGATGAATAATTTGTGGAGCTCCTGTAGCTCAGTGGTTAGAGTACTCTCCATTCAAGCATGAGACCTGTGTTTGAATCCAGGCAGGTCAGGGCCAGTTTCCTTACTCTACACGTCTAATACTAATCCCTCCAAAAACACCACAATAAAAAAAAATTGGTCATTTCAATCCATCACTGTTTCTGGGACGCTGCCGTGCGCAATTGGCTGCCGAGTTTCGCCCACAAATACACAGTCAATCCACTTTACACTACATCCTGTGAAGCGCTTTGAGACGTCGATAAGATGTGAAAAGCGCAATATCAAAATGCAGATTATTAAATTATAATAAAACAACAACCTTCACTTATATAGCGCTCCTCACACAGGGCAGTGACGCAGAAGGCACCTTTCACAATGTCTTGTCCTAACACTCGGGCGACCACAGACCCTGGAAGTGCTGTGTCCTGTGGGGTCAAATTTGCCCCGTCTTGAATTCAGCAACAAACCAGAGCAAGAATAGTGACATCTCTGAAACCAACACACTCATCATCTACAGGCATGATGCCAGGAACTAAAATGATGCGGGGAGACCAGAGAGGCTGGGTTTGTTCTCTTTCGAGCAGAAAAGGTTGAGAGGAGATTTAATAAGAGGAATTGAAAACGTTGAGGGGATTTGATAGAGTAGATACTCAGGAGAAACGGTTTCCTCAGTTGAGAGGGACAATAGCCAGAGGCATAGATTTAAGATCATTGGCAAAAAGAACCAGAGCGGAGACAAAATTTATTTTTTTACCTTGTGTGTTGTGGCAGTGTGGAATGCACAGTCTGAAAGGGCTGGTTGAAGCAGTTCAACAATAGCGTTCAAAAGGGAATTGGATATGTACTTAAAAAGAAAAATTTACAGTGCTACAGGGTAAGAGTGGGGGCTGGGACAAGCTGGATAGCTCTTTCAAAGAATAACCTCCTTTTATGCTGCAAGATTCTATGATGAGAAACACAGCTATTAATCCCAATAGTAACTGCAATGAATGCCAGGGTGAAAGGAATGCTTTTAAACAAATATGTGTTCCCATCTCAGAATCCTCATCCCGCCTCGAGCTAACAAAACTACAATACCATTCCCTGTGTTTGATGTGGCATCTTCAAGGTGTAGATATACTGTAACTCGGGACTCCGGTCGCTCAGTGGATAAGAGCGCCCGCCTTGCGAACCAGAGATCGCGGTTGAATTCCCGGCAAGGTTCCTCACTCCACATGCCTGATAATAATTCCTCAATAAAAACAATAATAAATTGATCATTTCAATCCACGGCTGTTTGTGGGGACGCTGCTGTGCGCAATTGGCTGCCGCGTTTTGCCTACAGTCTAGTGTCCAGCAATATATCGGTATATCGGTTATATTGGTGTAATTTTTCATATCGATACGCTGATATTGGAAATTTAAATATATCGATATATTGAAAAATTCAATATAAAAAAATTGGTACATCACAAATATCGGTATATCGTGTCCGGCGATATATCGGTTATATCAGTATAATGCAGACTTTTTCAACTTACCTTGTCGATATCCGAATGTGCGCGCACCCCCGAATACGCGCGTCCCCGAATACGCGCGCACCGCAGGACAAAAAAAAACGCGATATCTTATCTCGGTGTATATCGATATGGGCAAACCGATATATAGATATCGGACCCTACCACAGACACACAGTCAATTCAATTTACAGTGGATTCCGTGAAGCCGCCTTGAGACGTCCGCGAGTCATGAAAAGCGCTAAATCAAATGCGAGCTTTATTGGTAGTAAAGTGTAGTGACTGTTGTTATTTTGTGGGTGAAACGCGGCAGCCGCAGACACTTGTTGATGGAGTGAGCAGATTTGTATTAGTTCCTGACGGGTTCGTCACGTTGGGTTCCAACTCACTGCTGGGTGGAATAGAGGAGGGCGGAGGAAGGTTTGCTCTGCCCAGGAACTGAACCCGGGTCCCCCTGCTCGCCAGGCCAGTGTTCTGGCCACTGAAGGGGAAAGTTTCCCGCCAGGACCTGTCATCCCACTCAGAGAAGCCATTTGTTTTTCTAAATTGAATGTGATAAGATCATTTGTGTATCCAATCCCGTGGCTTTCCTGCCGGGTCCGGATGTTGCCGAGTTCAGCCGCCACCCCCCATCCCCCCCCCCCCCCCCGCCTGTCACACAGGGCCTTCCTGAAGGGTGAGGGTGACTGTTATCAAACCAGGAAGTAAGGAGGTCGAGGAGATGTTTTTCTGGGGGAAGCCCCAGCCTCTCCTGCCTGTTTGCACTCAACCTTTCCGCTTCCTGTAACAGCGCTGGAAACTCGCTGTTTACATCGGGATCGTGGCCGGGGGTGCGGGGGGGAGACAGGCAGACAGACAGGCAGACAGCAGACAGACAGGTCTCGGAAGCGGTGGGAGACAGTGAGAGAGAGAGAGAGAGACAGACGACATTGTTGCCGGAAACGCCGCCAGTCGACACTTTGTGGCCAGTAAATACATTGTTTCCGCCTCTGATCAGTTTGTTACATTGTTGCGTTCCGGGGGGGGGTCTGGTTTGGATACATTGTCGCCTCTCGGGGGCTGTGGCGGCTCCGGTTGATACATTGTTGCCGCTGGACATTGTCCCTGTTGATACATTGTTGCCGCTGGACATTGTCCCTGTTGATACATTGTTGCCGCTGGACATTGTCCCTGTTGATACATTGTTGCCGCTGGACATTGTCCCTGTTGATACATTGTTGCCGCCGCCGCCGCCTCCCCGCTGACGGTGATTCGCCGACCGATGGCGAGTTGCAAACAGCCCGTGAGGTGCGGAGACGACCCCCCCCCGGACGGATCGTGTGATGTCTGTGAGCCAGACGAGGCTCGACCCGCCGTGAAAGTTTGCGACGCCTGCGCTCTCTCCTTCTGCCAACTCCACGCCGACGAACACGACGCCAAACCGTCCAGCAACCGGCACGGCCTCCGGGACTTCAGGGCGACCGAGCCAGAGGCTGGCGGGGCCGGGAGCCCCGGGGGGGAGGGGGAGGGAGGGGTCCCGGGCAGCCCACAGCGGGAGGGACCCGGCACCGGCTCCACACGGGACGAGGAGGAAGAGAAGAAAGGGGAGAGGAGGAAATGCTCAGAACATAACCAGGAGATCACGTTATATTGCAAAGACGACGAGAAGATCATCTGTGTGCTGTGTGCTGTGGGACCTCACCGGCAACACCAGCTCATCACCTTAGATGAAGCCTATGTGGCTTTCAAAGTAAGTTCAGGGACATCTGCGGAGTCCTGTGGCTCAGTGGGTAGAGACAGCCCTGGCCTGGTAAAGTGAGAGGATCCTTGAGTTTGGTTCCCAGGCTGGGGGGGGGGGGGGGGTGTGGGGGGGGGGGGGGGGGGAGGAGAGAGAAACCTTGGCTCCCACATCACTGTTTACCTCGCAGTCAGTAGGAACCCGAATGTTAGTCAATCGGTGGATCGCTTTCCCTCCCAAAACATTTTTCTGATAAGTGTATTTGGTCACTTGATCCATGACTGTTTGCGCAATCGGCCCCCATACTTCGCCCACAAAATACTCAGTCACCAGACTCTATCCTGGGAAACGCTTTGAAAACTTCTCAAACGTGTTCATCAGGAGCTAAATCAAACGCAAGGATTATTATTATTAGCATTGTGAAACTGGTTCGTCTCGGTACCTTGGTTGGTGGTTCTGTTCACAAATACGTGACTCGGGTGTGTAGCTCAACAACGTTTATTAAGCGTTCGCGAAGCGGTGTACACCTTAGGTACAGACTCTCGTCCGTCTACTCCAAGTGGACACTTAGAGCAACCTTTACATGGGTAGTTATACATTTTTCGCCACATGACTTTTGCCGTGTTACAAAACATCACATGAAAACCTTTAACCCAGTAAATGGCCTCGGGGTTAATGCGATAAGATAGCCTACAGCTTTTTGTGCAACAACAAGCCAGTATAGGAGTCAGTTTACACAAACAACCGAACAATGGTATGTCCGCCAGACACAATAACACAAAACCATGGTATGTCTTAAAAGACATAACATCGCTCCTGTTTTCCTCTTATTGCTAAACAGGCTCACGAGTGCTGACCAAAGGTTAAGGAAAGCATAGTGCAGGTTTGCAGATAACTAGTATGCGTACAAGTCAGACGAGCTGACTTCTCAGCATTACTAGTGTTATTATTATTATTTAGTCACAGCTCCTGGCTTCCTGAACACCACACATCAACACAGGGCCCGCTCACTGAACCCCCACCCACCAGAGACTGTGTGTTAACCCAGAACTCAATCAATCTGAGTTTATCTCTGTTTAACAGGATGCAGGGGAGTAAAGCAAACTTGTGTGGGTTAACACCTGCTCCAATCACCTGATTCGTTGCTCGAGACAACATAAACATGGCTTCCTTAAACTCCACCTCCTCAGACTCCATCCCTGCCCATTAATTACTGGAGAGTTACAGTCTGAGATGAGCGGCGGTAACTGCCTGAGTAATAATGACAATAATAATACTTCCGTGTGTGGGGGACGCTGCTGTGCGCAATTGGCTGCCGCGTTTCGCTCACAAATATACAGTCAATTCAATATTTCCAGTACAGTAATATAATATATAATAATATAATAATAATCCTTGCATTTGATAGAGCGCTTTTCGCACCTTATCGACATCCCAAAGCGCTTCACGGAATATACTACAAAGTGAATCGACTGTATATATATTTGTGGGCGAATCGCGGCAGCCAATTGCGCACGGCAGCGTCCCCCACACACAGTCGCGGATTGAAATGACCAATTTTATTATTGTGTTTTTTTGGAGGGATTATTGTTAGGCGTGTGTGTGGAGTAAGGAAACTTGCCCGAGGTTTCGCCCTGACCTGCTTGGATTCGAACACAGGTCTCCCCAGCTTGCAAGACAAGTGCTCTAACCACTGAGCCACAGGAGCGAGCTCCTGTGTACCCTGTATCTTCTATGAGGCGCTTTGAGATGTCTAGAAGACGTGAAAAGCGCTATCTCAAACGCAAGGATTATTATTCGATGACATAGTACTTTATCACGCCTTTCTGACGTCTCAAAGTGTTTCACAGAATGTACTGTAAAGTGAATTCTCTGTCTACTTTGTGGTCGAAGCGTGTGGCTATGTCCCCGCACAGTCATTTTAATAAAAAAGTTTATTGCTCCCAGTAACGCGATCCGCCAATCAACTGACAATCTGGTTTCTACTCACAGTTTGTTAAACAGAAGCGTGCGGAGTCAGGAAACTTGCCTAAGTTTACTCCCTGCCCGGGATTCAAACCCGGGTCCTCTGGCATGTGAGGCGAGGGCTCTAACCACTCAGCTATAGGAATCCATGTGACAAGGATTCCAGTAACTCACAGGTCTGGGCTCATTGATGCCCCCCCATGCCCCCCCCCCACACACCCCTCCCCACTCACTGTCGCTGAGTGATTTAGAAAACTACATGACCAGCTGCCTATCACACATGTCTCATGCACACACACACACACGCACGCACACGCACGCACGCACACACACACGCTTCGCAGAATCTGACTGCACTGACTATCATACATATCACACATGTGTCACATGGCTCACAAGTGTGACAGGGCTGTCTGTCACATGTCACACACACACACACACACGTGACACAGGTGTGAGGCGGGATGTGACCGCTCTGCTTATCACACGGCAGAATTCAGCCGATATCAACCCACCCCAGGGGCCATCAGTCACCCTGAGAGTTGGCAGTGAGAGTTGGCAGATTATTTCTCTGTGTGTAAGGTGGGGGGGGTGGGGGTGGGGGGGACAGGACTACGATGACACACCATTCCCCCCCACCCCTCGCTGTCCTCACATGATCACCACACCCTGACACTGAGACAGTCGATGTATAATCTTTCACCTCTCTCACAGAACAGACCCCCTGTGGACATGAAGTCAGCCATGACGGGGATGGTGGATCGTCTGAGAGCAAAGAGCCAGGATCCTCATGTAAGTTACCGCTCACCTCCCCCTCCCTCTCCCCACCACCTCACTTCCCCTCCCTACCCTCACCTCACCTCTCCATCCCCTCATCTTCCCCTCCCACTCACCTCTCCCTTTCCCTCACCTCCACCTCCCTCTCCCCCTCACCTCCCCCTTCCCCTCATCTTCCCCTCGACCTCACTTCCCCCTCCCTCTCACCTCCCCCTCACCTTCCCTCCCACTTCCATTCCCCTCCCCCTCCCGTTCCCCTCCTCCTCCCTCTCACCTCCCTCTCCCTCTCACCTCCCCCTCCCCTTCCCCGTAACATTTCCCTGCCCCTCATTCCTCCCCCATCACCACAGGCTCACATTTCCCATCCCCGCAAAGGATAGTGACACAGTAAAGCTCCCTCTACCCTGTCCCTCTACCCGAAACTCCCAGGCCAGTGACAGCCCTGGAGAGCTCAGCAGTGAGCAGGATGTGAGTGAGGCTGGGCTGTGTGTTGCCTGAGTGAGCGCCTGATTTAAGCAAGCGGAACACAACTTTCAATTAAGCTTGTCAGCTGCTCCTGACAGCCTGGCTGCTCGCTGGCTCCCCTCTCCCCGGAGGAAGCCCTCCGCACACTAGCGATATTCCCCGTTCCCTCTCCCGCACGCAGAGGGTCACATTCCACGCTCTCATCCCAACAACAGCAAGATTGGCAAGTTTCCTCACTCCGCACATTCCCGTTTACCCGGCAGCAAGTAGGAACGCGGTCAGGGGTAATAAAGTCGATGGCTTTTCCAGGGGTAATAAAAACTCACTCAATCCACGGCTGTTTGTGGGACACTGCTGTGCGCAATTGGCTGCCGTGTTTCGCCCACAAGGTTTACAGTTGGTTTACAGCGCCTTGGGACGTCCTCTCGACGTGAAACGCTATCTATACAAATGTGAGTTTTGATTGATTGATTGATTGATTGATTGATACAGTCAATTCACTTTCCAGTACTGTGTATTGATGAAGCTCTCTGAGATATCTCAGAGGTGTCATAAGCTGCCATATCTAATGCAAGGATTCATATTATTGTTAATGATCCCAGCCTCTGGGGAGGACGTACATAGTCGGACGCCTGCAGTGACTGTGACAAGGTTTCCACTGAGCCGAGCTCCACGCCCAGGACTCACAAGCGGCAGCCTCGGGCAGGACCTGTCGCGGGGTATTAACGTCAGCCCATTACAAGCGGAACACTTTTCACGTCTTCTAGGCCTCTCAAAGAGCCTCACGGAATACACTTCAAAGTGAATCTGTGGGCAAAATGCGGCAGCCAATCAATAATAAGAATCCTTGCATTCGATATTGCGCTTTTCACCTCTTTTTGGCGTCTCAAAGGGCTTCACAGAATATACTGTAAAGTGAATTGACTATATATTTGTGGACAAAACGTGGCAGCCAAACCACAAACAGTCGTGGAGTGAAATGACCAATTTATTATAGTTTTTTTGGAAGAATTATTACCGGGTGTGTGGAAACTTGCCCAAGATTTTGCCCTGACTTGCCTTGCATTCGAAACACAGGTCTCACGCTTGTAAGGCGAGTGCTCTGCCCACTGAGCCGTAGCACTCCGCACAATTGCACACAGCAGTGTCCCACAAACAGTCGTGGATTGAGTGGCCGATTTATTATTGTTTTTTTTCTTGAGGGATTATTATCAGGCGTTTGGAACAAGGAAACTTGCCCAGGGTTTTGCCCTGATCTGCTGGGAATCAAACCCAGGTCTCTCATTTGCGAGGTGCTTGCTCTAATCACTGATCTACCAGGACATGGGATTCATAAGAACATAAGAATTAGGAGGAATAGGCCATTCAGCCCCTCGAGCCTGCCCCGCCATTCAATAAAATCATGGCTGGTCTTCTAATCTAACTCCATCTGTCTACCTTATCCACATATCCCTTAATTCCTTTCTCCATAAGAAATCTGTCAATTTCAGTCTTGAATATGTTCAAGAACTGAGTATCTACAGCCTTCTGGGGGTGGAGAATTCCATAAATTCACTGCCCTCTGAGTGAAGAAGTTTTTCCTCAACTCAGTGCGGCAGGTTGTGTTAGTGATGGCTGTGTTAGTGACAGGCTGGGTTGTGTAGTGACTGGCTGCTGGGCTCTTCATAGGTGACACAGGACGAGATGATCGAGTGTGTCCAGCAGGAATTTGCTAAGATCAGGCAGTTGCTGTGGGACGAGGAGAAGAAAGCGCTCCACATGTTGGATTTGCAGGAGGCGGTGGCCACAGCGCACGTGTCCGAGCTCATTGCAGACATCCACTTGTCCGTGGGCAAGCTGACCGAAGAGATGGAGGAGATCACCAACCAGCTCAACATCTTCAACCAACTGGCACTGCTCAAGCCACAAGTCATCAGCCAGGTGAGTGCGAAAGGGGAGCAAGCGAGGAGGGGGCTGAGGGAGAGGCGGAGGTGGGCCGGCGAGGGAGGGTAGGTGAGGTGAGAGTGGGGGCGGGTAAGAGAAATTAGATTGGGAAACGCAGTAAACTCATTACTCCCAAGAGAAATGGTCCGCAGTGACAAGTTATCAGGAGTGTGGGCGTATTAGGCATGTGTATAAATAAATACATAAATAAATGCAGCCGGGATATTGACAACATAATGACTTCAGTGCTAGTGAATAGTTAGGCCAGGATTGGGTGATCAGGAATTTACTGTACATGTTCATGTGTGTGTATGCCTCTATCTCTCTTTGAATATCTATCTCTTTGACACACTCTCTCTCCCTATCTCTTCCACTCTCTCTGACTCTCTTTTTGTCTCTCTCTTTTTGTCTCTCTCTCTCTCTCTCTCTCTCTCTGTCTGACTCTGTGTTTGTCTCTCTGTCTCTCTAACTCCCTCTCTAGTATCTTGGGATGTGAAAGGCGCTATACAAACCTAACCTGTTGTTGTTGTTGTTGTCGTAATCCCTCCACCTCGCCCCCCGCCCTAGCCTCCTTCAAGTCCGACCTCAAGACCCACATCTTCAACCGTGCTATGAGTCAACCCCCTTTCCTCCCTCAGCCCGACCCCCAGCTCACGGTCTGAAACACTGACTGTCCAGCGCCTTGTGATGTCCAACATGTTGGCGGGAGAGCCTTCAGCCACTCTGCCCCACAACCTCTGGAACTCCATCCCGCTGTCCCTCCGCCTCGCCCCCTACCTGGCCTCCTTCAAGTCTCGCCTCAAGGCTCTCCTCTTCGATGTACCATCGGCCAACTCCTAATCACCCCCTTCCCTCCCCCCACCTCCTCCCCGTCCTCAGCTCAGGTCTGAATCAGTGACTGTCCAGCGCCTTGGGACGTCCTCCTGACACTTACTATACACGTGTAATTTTGTTGTTTGTTGTTGTTGTGTCTCTTATCTTTCTGTCTCTCTTTTTCTCTCTGACTCCCTCTCTCTCACTCACTCACTCTCTCTCTCTCTCTCTCTCTCTCACTCTCTCTCTCTCTCTCTCTCTCTCTCTCTGCAGGATGGAGAAGCCAAACCCAGGTATGGAGTTTTGTGTTTGGACGTTGACTTTTTTCTGCAGTGAGACTGCACCTCCCAGTAAATGAGAACTTCCCCACCGGGGAATCCATCACACCTGCTCCCGTCCTTTCAGGAACTTTTCACAGGAATTCTACTGGGTTTTGGTATAAAAGAATCCCATGAAGACATCTTGCATATTGGAAGCTTATTAATAATAATAACAATCCTGGGAAAAGTGCTCTGAGACACCACCTGCACAGAGGGCGCTATATAAGTGCAAGGTGTTGTTGCATTTGATATGTGGAGTCTTGCATATCAGTGTTCAGAGCGCTCGCCTCGCAACCTGGGTTCAATGCCAGACGGGGAGAAACCTTGGGCAAGTTTCCCTATTCCACACATCGGACAATAATGATCCCTTGAAAAACCAACAATGAATTGGTCATTTAAATCCACGACTGTTTGTGGGGGACGCTGCTGTGCGCAATTGGCTGCCACGTTTTTGCCCACAAACGTACAGTCTAATTCACTTTACAGTCTATTCTGTGAAGCGCTTTGAGACGTCTAGAAAGCGCTGTATCGAATGCAAAGATCATTATGATTTATTATGTAGCGGTGTATCGAGCTGAGCCTATATGGTGGAGATGGGTGGGGTGGTGGTGTTGAGCGTGACTGGGAACGGCAGGTTAATAATTCACCAAACCACACCGAGTGGCTCTGTCAGTAACCCAGCTTGGTGTCTCTGTGTGGGGGGGTTGAGCTCACAGCTGTAACATTAGCACTGCGTGGCGATGAATAATTGAGGCTTTGAAACGTCCTCATGTCCCCAACAACACATTCAACCGATTAACCTCATTGAGGATCTCTTCCCCCACCACCCCCCCACATACACAAACATTTAACTGAGGCTATGAGTCATTGACCAGAACTACATGGAGCCCTGCAGCTTGGCGATTAGAGCCTCTCGCCTCGTAAGTGAGAGGACCTGAGTTTGATTCCCAGGCAGGACGAAAGTTTGGGCGAGTTTTCTTGCTCCACACGTCTCTCTTTACCCAGCAGTGAGTAGGGACCCGATTGCCAGACGATTGGCGGATCAATTTCCCAAAGATCATAATCCCTTTCAAATAAAAGATTATGATTTGGTCAATCAGTCCACCACTGTTTGTGGGACACTGCTGATCGCAATTGGCTGCCAGGTTTTGCCCATAAAATATAGTCCATTCACTTTACAGTATATTCTGTGAAGCACTTTGAGACGTCTCGAAGATCTGATAAAAACACAATTTCAGATGCAAGGATTATTCTGTTATTTAGGCAGGGGTAGAGTGTGTGTTGGACATCAGGGAACCACTCTCCACATTAAGGCAGCATTGACAGTTAATAATAATAATAATCCTTGCATTTGATATAGCGCTTTTCACATCTTATCGACGTCTCAAAGCGCTTCACAGAATATACTGTAAAGTGAAGTGACTGTATATTTGTGGGAGAATCGCGGCAGCCATTTGCGCACAGCAGCTTCCCCACAAACAGTCGTGGATTGAAATGACCAATTTTTATGATTGTGGTATTTTTGGGACGGATTATTATTAGGGGTGTGGAGTAAAGAAACTTGCCCAGGGTTTCGCCCTGACCTGCCTGGATTCGAACACAGGTCTCACAGGAGTTCCACAAGTTCTTGCCTCATACCCTCTTGTTTAATCACGTTTTATGTGACAGTCCCCCCTGTGACTGCGGCTGAGCTCCCGAGCGCAGTCTCTCTCTGGTTGCTGACGGATGTCCTGCGGTCTCGCGGAGCTTAGCAGAGAATCCTGGTTCATTAGCGTTTCACAATCTAAACCCAAGTGGGCAGCCTTGTCCGCCCGTTGCCATGGGAACCACAAGCCTGAGCATCCCTGCTGATGGGGTAAACAGCTCCCAATATCGCTGCCGTTCAAATAGTAACACAGGGAACAACGCTTCGTTTTCTGTTTTCTCCCCATGGTTAAAGGGGCTGAGAGTCAGCACTCGAATACCCCAACACATTGTCCTCATCCTTACACAGCAAGCACTGGCTCTAACCCAGGTACCCAGCAGAGAGCAGGAACCCAATTGTTAGTCGATCGGCAATTCACTTTCCGGGGCTAATATAATCCCTTCAAATTATATATAAAGTAAGAATATATTCTACATAATAATTTGTTCACTCAATCCACACTGCTGTGCGCAATTGGCTGCCACATTTCGCCCACAAAATATTCAGTCAATTCACTTTTACAGTACATTCTGTGACGTGCTTTGAAACGTTTCGACGATGTCTCGAAGGCGCTGTATCAAATGCAATGAATAGCATTATTATTAGCTCTGGTGCGCCCGCATGTACGTGTCTGTGTGTGTAGGATGCGCATTCCAGTCCAGCAAATCTCTGGGATTGCCATGTGTAGGTGAAGGACGCATGGAATTTTTGGTTTTGTTTGGAGTCTCTCAAGCCACGGTGATGGGTTTCCGCGTGTTTCAGGCGCCCGGCCGACCCAAGAAAGTTTGCGCTGAACCCCACGGGCGGCTCACACTCAGTGGAGCTGGGTCTGAGTGGCGTAAACGCATTACCCCAGAGTCTCTGTGCCGCTGCCCGTGATTAGCCTGGCGGAGGGCAGGGCCAGGGTGTGGGACAAGCGGTTAAACACACACTGACTAACAATCTCGTGTCACGTTGAAAGCACTGCTCTCGCTTGGGGTTCAAACTCCACGTCGGGGATTTAGTTGACTTTTGGCTGCATCAAAGGCATCAGTCAGTAGCCACTGGATATATACCACCCGCCCTTCATCTCCCCGCTCTCCCACTCCCGTCCCCGGTGTTATTTGGGTTTTAAATGGCGCAGAATGGTAGGAAATGTTCCTGTCGGGCCCTGATTTGGAAAGTGTTTCTCTAAATACAGAAAAAAACCCAGCTTCAGAACGAAGCATCTCCCACAGTTCTGCCCAACCTCAATCCTCAGCATCTGACAGCCTCAAAGGCTGGGATTGAAGGGAATTTCAGGCCTCTGTCTCGCGGAGGTGGGTGTCGGATAATAATAATAATAATCCTTGCATTTTATATACTGTGCGCAATTGACTGCGAAGAATGTTAGTATATTCTGTGAAGGGCTTTGAGACGTCTAGAAGATATGAAAAGCGCGATATCAAATGCAAGGATTATTATAGTAGCTGATTATTATCACGTTGTCGAAACAACAACAAAATGACATGTGTACAGCACCTTTCAACAACTCAAAGCGCTTCCCAGAATATAATGTAAAGTAAATTGACTCTGAGTTTTGTGAGTGAAATATAGCCAGGGTTGGGCTGGGTTGTGATTTGTACCATCTGTGCTCGAGCTGTGATAGTGAGCTGTGAGTGTGAGCTATGAATGTGAGCTGTGATAGTGAGCTGTGAGTGTGAATGTGAGCTGTGAGTGTGAGCTGTGTGATCACACTTGGCATGCGCTCAGCAGCTACTATCATACTTAATGACCAGTTCTCGCTCGTTAAAGGGGCAGAGGGTCTAGACAGACTGGATGCCCAGCCTCGGTCTGTGTTCATCAATAATAATAATAATATTGTTATTTTCTCCCACAAATATACAGTCAATTTTCCTACTTTCCTTCCCCCAACCCTGTTCTGGTCCCTACCTCTTTTCCCCCCTCTCCTCCCCCTTTTCTTCTCCCTATCCCAACATCCCCCACCCCCCAGTCCCTACCTTGGGACGTTGTTGTATTCTGTGAGACGTCGATTGTATTCTGTGAGACGTGGAAAGCGCTATATAAATATAAGGATTATTATTATTATATAATTGACATATAGCATGTTATCAAGTCGTTGAGACATCTTAAGGCGCTTCACAGACTACTGTAAACTGAATTAACTGTATATTTTGTGGGCAGGCAATTACGCACAGCGTGTCCCACAAACAGTTAGCGATTTTTGTCTGAAGGGATTAATATTACCCCGGAAAGCGATCCACCAATCGACTAACAACTGGGTTCCTGCTGGGCAAACAGAAGTGTGTGGAGTAAAAAAAACTTTCCTCAACTTTTGCCCTCCCTGGGAATCGAACCTGGGTCCTCTCGCTTGTGAGGAAATTACTCTCAACCACTAAAGTAACAGGACTCCCGTGACATGTGTGTGGTTCGTTAACCTGCTGTCCTCTCCCCACAGGGGTAATGCACACCGAGACGGGCCCCCTCCCCCAGGGAGAGGCGGAGGCTACGCTGGGACCCCCAGTGCCACCGATCCCTGATGAGGGGCTGGCGAGTGGGTCAGGTGAGCGAGGGGAGGGGGCTCCGGGAGACTGGGTGAGTGCACTCAGAGTGGGGGGAGGGGGGATCTTTTCAGTTCAATATGGGCATGTATCACTACCGAGGGAGGGAGGGAGGGAGGGAGGGAGGGCGGGAGGGACTGTGTGTGTGTGTGTGTGTGTGTGGTGGGGGAAGGTGAATGAATACAACAACAACAACCAAAAAAATTACACTTGTATAGCGCCTATCACGTCAGGAGGACATTCCAAGGCACTGGACAGTCATTGTTTCAGACCCGAGCTGGGGATGGGGGGGTGTGTGGGCGTGAGGAGAGAGGGAAGGGGGGAATTAGGAGTTGACGATGGAACCATCGAAGAGGAGGCTCTTGAGGTGGGACCTCAAGGGCCAGGGAGGGGGCAAGGAGGAGGGATTGCGGGATGGAGTTCCAGAGGTTAAGGGGTAGAGTGGCTAAAGGCTCGCCCACCAATGGTGGGGTGGGTGGGTCAGGGGACATGGAGCAAGGTAATGGTGGAGTGGGCAAAATGTCTTGTTGACATTCAACTGTAGAAAGTTAGCTCTCATCCAGGACTCAATGTCTGGCAGATGACCTGTGTGTGTGGGAGGTTCAGTATGCAGGGAGTGTGTGCGGTGGGGGAATGTTGGGGGGTGTGGGCTCAGTCCGAGGGAGGTGGAGTCTTTCGCTCTCACGCAGGCTCCTCACTCCCGCGCTGTCTCTCCGCAGGGAATTCTGAATCGGCTGCTTTTCCCATCTTCCTGGAAGATGTCAAGTGTGTGTTTCAGCCTCGAGCGTGGAAGCCTGGAAATTCCTGACCACTGGCCACTGGCCTCCTCTGAGTCTCGCAGGGAGGAGGTGGGGGGGGGGGGCGGGGGGGAGATGGAGGGGTGATGACTAACCACTCAGGTTCCTGGGACATTCCTGATTTTGCTATTTATCTGCTCATTAATTATAGTTTTTTAGTTTTTTAAATCTCACTCCACGGCATTCCATGTCTGTCCATCGCAGGCAGATGGGTTGGTGTGTCTGCCCTGAGTAAAGTCTCCTCCCTACAGACCCCCTCAGACGCCCTCTCCTCTCCCCCCCCTCCCCCTCCAAACCCCTCGCCCCCCCCCACCCTGAACGCCTCCCCCCCCCCCCCCCCCCCCACAGATTTCTCTCCCAGACTCATCACAATTCACACCAGTGACCTTTACTGATCAGAAACCAGCTGATTCAGTCTTTCCCTGTTACAGTACCCACCAGGCACATACAGCCTGTCATAGACATTCAGTCCAGCTGGGTGTCTGGTCAGTCTGGTGTCCTCTAGAGCCTTTAACATTGGGAGGTTATCCCAAGGCTCTGGTGGCAGGCAAGCCCATCAGCTTGGTTAACAACATCAAAACTAGAAAGAGAGTTCCACATACGAGTGTGGCCCACACGCGGGGAATCCTGTGTGTGGAAGGAATGTCACTCTCGGCCCGCACCCAGCTCACCTCACCCCAGAGAGCCAAAGCTTGGGGTGGTCTGGGGATGGAGACTGGGGTCTATAGGAGTGACTTGTGTGTGCTTTCTGGGGAAGTGGGGTGGGTTGTGTGGGTTTCGCGTGTGGGGGGGGTTGTACAACATGTGGGCAGGGAGGGGTTGCGGGTCTCTTTAGGGTGGGGTTGGGTGGGGGAAGAGGGGGGAGTATGGGAGGGTCTCTTGGGGTGAGGGGTTTGTGGGGGTAGGGTCTCCGGGGAGGTCATTTAGGAGTAGGGGTGTGTGGGGGACGGGGTCTTAGGAGGGAGGAATATGTTTGGGGGGGTTCTTGGGGTGTGTGGGTGGGGGGGGGGGGGCTGTTCGGGAGAGGGGTATGAGGGAGGGTTGTGGCGGGCGGGGGATCTTGATGTGGAGAGGGGGGGTGGGGGAAGGGCTCTTTGGGAGAGTCTGGGGTTGGGAACGCTGCTGCCTCTGGCCACGATGAATGAAGTGTTTGGATGAGTCCAGCCTCGTTGCGGTTACTCTGGGAGTGAACCTGGATCAGAACCCCCCACCACCCCCCCCCAACACGGAGGTAATGACTGGGAATGTGAGGGTGTGGGAGGGGGTAGGAACAGAGCCCCAGGGGCTGGCAGGACATATTGTACCGAGGTACTTGTTCACGCTGTTTATCACCGCAGCTCCTCACACAGTGTGCGCTGAAATGTGATGTGTTGCATCGGGTTGCCTGGAGCCCTGTTGGAACTTATTTTAATTAATCCTGACTCTATTTTTAAAATTCCTTTGACTCTGCTGTCTGTCTGTCTGTGTGCTTTATTTGTGTGGTGGTGCTCACAAGATAAGCGCTGGCAGGAACGCACCACCGAGGCTTTCAAGCCACTCTGTGGCAGATGAGGACAAAATGGAAATCTCGCTGAATAGACTTTCAGGGATTTATTTCTTCCTGTGTTGCGGATTTTCCTGCCTGTCATTCGGGGTCCAGATAACAAATAATCCTTGCATTTGATCCCTAACCCCCCACCCCCGGCCTCCTTCAAGTCCCACCTCAAGACCCTTCTCTTCGACTGTCCCATCGGTCACCCCAAATCCCACGCCCCCCCCCCCCCCCCCCTCCTTTCCCTCCACCCTCCACGTACCCGACCCCAGCTCGGGTCTGAAACAACGACTGTCCAGCGCCTTGGGACGTCCTCCTGACGCGAAAGGGGATATACCAGTGTCATTTTGTGGTTGTTTTTTTTTCTTGCCTGATCTTCGAGACTCGAGACGTCTCAAAGAGCCTCACAGAATATACTGTAAATCCAATTAACTGTACACTTTGTGGGCGAAACGCGGCAGGCAATTGCGCACAGCAGCGTCCCCACAAACAGTCGCGGCTCGAGTGACTGAATTCTTTTTAAAAATAAGGAACCATCGCCTTTGGGGAAAATGATCCCCCAGTCAACTGCTTGCTGCTGGGTAAACAGGCTTGTGGATTACAAACATTTCCTAACATTTCGCCCCACGCGGGAATCAAACCCAGGTCCTTGCTTGCTTGTGGGGGTGAGCGCTCTAACTTCTGAGCTGCAGGGCTCCGTAGACCACAGCTGGCGTTTGGTTTTCTGTGCCTTTTCACTGAGAAGACTAAACTAACACTGTTTTTTTCTGCTCTCTGCCTTCCAGCCAGATGAGAAAGGCTTTGTGTGTGGTCGCCCGTGAAAAAAAAAATTGCTCGCCCCATAATTATTATCAATGATAAATAATAATCCTCACGTTGGAAACAGCCAGCGTCTACTCACCACACAACAGCTCAAAGTGCAGCACGATTATTCCAATGCCAATCCTCACATTTTATGTCGTGCCTTTCACCTCTGGGTTTAAAGTCTGACCTGAAAGACGATGCCTGTGATAGTGCAATGCTCCCCCCAGTACAGAGTCAGCAATCTGCACTGCTGAGGATAGCAGGAGCTGCTGTGTGTGTGTGTGTGTGTGTGTGTGCGAATCCCTCATTAATCACTGTAACACTGCCCATCGCAAGCAAGAAGGAGCCACTGAATTTACATTTCCAAATAAAGAACGGTCACAAGGCTGACGGGGACAGAACACAGAACTTTATATCCATAAGACACACAGCTCACCGCTTGCTCCCTGTAATCCTGCCTTCTGCTGATACCAGCACTGGGCTCCAGGGAGGCTGAGGTCAGACTGAAGTTTAGCAACAAGCTGCAGATCAGCTGTGTGGTGAGAGGGCTTAACAGTGACAGAGCCTGTGTCTGAGGCGGGGGTAGGGAGGAGACCATCATAATAAGCCTTGAATTTGATACAGCGCTTTTCACGTCTTCTAGGCGTCTCAAAGCGCTTCACAGAATATACTGAATCGACCGTATATTTGTGGGCGAAACAGAGCAGCCAGCTGTGCACAGCAGTGTCCCACAAACAGGATTGAGTGACTAAATTATTATTGTTGTTTTTTATGAGGGATTATTACTGTATTAGATGATTGTGGAGTAAAGAAACTTGCCCAAGGTTTCGCCCTATCCTGCCTGGATTCGAACACAGGTCTCATGCTTGCAAGGCGAGTGCTCTAACCACTGAGCTACAGGCCTCCACAGTGCTCGGCTGTGCGAATCACAAAGGAATTGAATGAATCAGTTCCCATCCAAACACCAGCCCTCACGTACACCCTTTTTGGTGTCACACGGCTTCCAGACGCTGACGCAGAATCCGGGAGAGACTCGTGTGACAGAAAGATTTGAAAATAATTCTAATTAGGTTTTTTTTCACACACGGACTCTTTTTTTTCCTGTCTCTCTCTCTCTCTCTCTCTGGCTGTCTTTCCTTCATTGTTCCACTTCTGTACAAACCTGTTACTTCCTCTGGGGACACCCGGGGCAAATTAAAGAGTGTGGAATTCTGCAGTTTAGCAGTGACAGAGAGATTGCCTCACAAGCGAGGGGACCTGGGTCAATTCCCGGGCAGATCGGAAAGTTTCCTTACACCACGCAACTCTGTCTATCTAGCAGTAAGTAGGAACCCGGTTGTTCGTCGATTGGTGGATCGCTTTCCAGAGATTATATTCAAGGTCCTCGTCCTCACATTCAAGGCCATTCACGGCCTTGCCCCCCCCCCCCACGACTCCCCCCACCCACCTCTCCGACTTGCTGTTCAACTATAAACCTCCCCTCCCCCTCCGTTCAGAGAGCTCCGGTCCGCTCCATGACCCCCGCCCTACCATCGGCGGACGAGCTTTCAGCCTCTCTGCCCCACACTCTAGAACTCCATCCCACGGTCACTTTGCCTCGCTCCCTCCCTCGCCTCCTCCAAGGCCGGTCTCAAGACCCTCCTCTTCGACCGTGCCTTCTGCTGCCCTCCCACCTCTCTCCCTTCCCTCCTGACTCTCTCCCGCCTCTCCACCCCCGCCCCCACCCCGCCCTACGCCTCTCCCTTGCTCGGGTCCCAACCTAACTGTCCAGCGCCTTGGGACGTCCTCCCGATGTCTCAAAGACATGATAAGGTGTTGCATCAATTGCAAGAATTATTATTATTTGCTGTCAAGCGCGATGACTATTTGCGGAGAAGCGCGGCAGCAGATTTTCAAGCAACAACTGTGGTGATGAGCTGGGCTGAGTGAGTCCCTCTCACCCCTCCCCCCAGCCCCCTCCCCACCCCCACCGCCATATGCCTATGGAGCTGGCTGCCTTGAGCTGAGCAGTCAGTGATTAAAGAGCTCTCAGTGTGACAGTAAATGGACTAAAGGGGGTCCCTGTAGCATTAGCAGCTTTTACCAACAGCGCTCAGGTAACCCCCCACTCACCCCGCGGCTTACCCTCATTACTGAGCCCCAGGGTGATGAAGGGGAGCTCCTGTAGCTCAGTGGTTAGAGCATTCACCTTACAAGCGTGAGACCTGTGTTCGAATCCAGGCAGGTCAGGGCGAAATCTTGGGCAAGTTTCCTTACTCCACACACAGGCCTAATAATAATCCCTCAAATAAAAACACAATAATAAAAATTGGTCATTTCAATCCACGGCTGTTTGTGGGGGACGCTGCTGTGCGCAATTGGCTGCTGCGTTTCGCCCACAAATATACAGTCAATTCACTTTACAGTATATTCAGTGAAGCGCTTTGAGACGTCGATAAGATGTGAAAAGCACTATATCAAATGCAAGGATCATTATTATTACGAGACTGCCTATCACAGTGTTTAATGTGATGTTCTGGTTACCCTGGGCTGGGAGTGAGCTACTGACGCAGACTGATGCTCAGGCTCAAGTCACACGCACACCTTCGCAGAGGTGATCACTCACTCGCAGGCTGAGCATCCTGAGGGGAGCAGGTTAATGACTCAATGAGACCCTCTGCACATCACACACACCACATTGCAGTGGCAAAGGCAAATCAGATCTCGGTGGGGGTGGGGGGGGGGGCGAGCGCTCACAGTCGTTAACACAGTGCATCACTGCGGACAGTGCCAGGGCTAGTGTGGTGTCAGCCTGGCTGCCAGGCTTTCACTACATTCACCCAGAAAATATACAGTCACTCCACTTTACAATATATTCTATGAAGCGCTTTGAGACATCTCAACCCAGTGATAAGGTGCGGGATTATTATTATTATTACTATCAGACGTTTGTGGGTTCAAGCCCCAAGTCAGGCGCCCTTGTCCAGATTTATACCCCCCCACCCCCCCCACCCCCACCACCCACACTCCCCTCCCCCCAGACCCTCTCTCCCAATCGAGACTGGATCTCAGTGACTGGACTGAGTGGCTGAGAAGTGGCTGATGATGATACAGAGGACAGACAACACTCGTTCACGTGGCCAACCAGCTCTCGTCAATGACAGATCGCGGTGAAGGACGCAGCTTTTCCCTCGTAAAAGAGTGACTGAGGCAATCAATCATCTTGTAAGAGTCTATTTGAGCTTTGATATAAAGGCACGTTGTGCCTGCTCTCCATCTGCGTGAAACTGTGTCCTTGTGTCTGTGTGTGACCGTGTGTATCTATGTGCGTGTGGGTCTGCGAGTATGTTTCTGTGGCTGTGTGTGTATGTATGTGTGTGTATGTCTCTCTCTGTCTGTGCGTGCGTGTGTGTGTGTCTCTGATAATGTAGTTAACCTAGTTACTCTGCCCAGGGAGTATTTCCCCTCCCCTGACCCTCCCCACCATAAGGCCAGATGTTCAATGTACTGCACAATGTTTTGGAATGCACATTCCAAAAGCACCGACAGCCCAAACATCAAATCAACTCATGGGAACAACAACAATAACACGATATTGATCTCCGTGGCTTATATGTAGGTGAACACGGCTGCCATTTTGAGTCCATCAAAGTCCGCAAACTGGTTAGTGTATCCGGCGGATTGCGGGAGTGGGGGGGGGGGGGGGGGGGGTGGGGGGGGGGGGGGGCGATGGAGTGGGGAGCTGTTGATTGTCAATCATCTGCCCCCCCCCCACTCCTCCCCCCCCCACCCCCCACCCCCACTCCCTCCCTCCCTCCCTCGGTCTCGGCATAGCTCTTCCACTGTGGGGTAGAGCTATGGAATGCTACCCTGCATGACGGGGGACGCCAAAATGAATGCAAGTTGTTTAAGCCTCGTCAACTGGGGGAAACTCGCTCCTCTGTTCCTGGCAATGTTGTGGGTGGTGGGAGGGGTGGGGGGTGGGGGGGGCTATTTAGGGAGCTGGGTGCTGGATTTCCCTGCTCTAGCTCAGTCACTTAAGAGTGGGAGGTGGGGGGGGGGGGAGGGGGGGGGGGGGGGAGAGTGAGGAGTGGGAGAGGGGGGGGGTGGGGAGACCGTGGGAGGGAGGATCCTATTGCCTTGAAGTCTCGGGAAGTGGTGCGTGAATAATGAAGAGTGAGTAGCGCTTCCCCCTCCCCCCCCCCCCCCCCACCCCCCTCTCCACGCGATGACCTAACAGTAACATGAGGCCTCTCACCACAAGGCAGCATTCATGTTACACCATCGCGCACAATAGAGCAACATATTTCTCTCAAATTTCCCAGCCCGCGCCACACAATGCCCTGAGTACAACTGCCATCTGACTCCCAGCCTCATCACGGTCCCATTAAACTGGGTCGAAGGAAGTGGTCTCCATAGCAACACTCAATTTAAGCTATTAACGTTAACAGCTTGCTGTCAGGGTGGTGGGGGGGGAGGGGACACAGTTATCTTTCTGTTGACCCACAGACCCCTTTTTTGCCGAAGGAGCCTCACTAGCCCAGCGTGAAGGGCGGGCGGTATAATACACGCATACTGTCGTCTCAATGTTGTCTGTGTTTTGAGCTGTTTTTGCTTCCAGTCGTCTTGACCGCTGAAAAGACACCAAGGCACCAAGCATTTTGCCCCAGCTCTTGCGTCCAGAGGTAATAATAATAATCCTTATTGCGTCATCGAGACGTTCCCCACCAACACTTCGGAGAATATACTGTAAAGTAGATTAAAAAAAAACGCAAAATACCGCAGAGAGCTGCGAGTCTGAAACTGAACCAGAAAGAAATCGCTGGGAGCACTCAACAAACCACAACAGCAACTTGGATTTGTATAGTGCCCTCCACACCGGACGGCGTCTCAGAGCGCTTCAAACCCTTCAAAACTCAGCAGCTCAGGCAGCACCAACGGAGAAAGGAAAGGGAGACAATGTTTTGGGTCTCCGTGACCCCCCCCCCCCCCCCTTCGTCAGAACAGAGACGCAACACTTTGCGGCACTCCGCCGTAAAGTGAATTGACTCTACGTTCCGCGGGTGAAATGAGGCGGCAAATTGCGCACAGTGGTAGCCTTGCAAACCACATTATATTGTTATTAAAATATCAACCACAAAATATGCAGTCAATTCACTTTACATTACATGCTGTGAAGCACTGTACTTGAGAGTTAGCTGTCTGGCGGATGTGACTAAGGGGCTACAGCTATGTGGAGTCCAGGAGCTCAGTGGTTAAGAGCACTTGTCCAGCACCTTGGGACGTCCTCCCGATGTGAAAGGCGCTATACAAGTGTAATTTTGTTATTGTTGTCTCGCAAGAGAGAGAGAGACCTGGATTTGATATCCTGCAAGACTAATTGACTAACTGCTAGGTTCCCACATACTACAGCATTAGGTAAACAGCGAGAAGAATAAGAACCCGCCTCGGGTCTCACTCTGGCCGGGAATCAAACCCTCGATGGTCCTCTCGGTGGCGAGAGGAGCGCGGAAAACACTGTGCGAGGGGGGTTCCACTCATGTTTTGCCAATTGAGATGACAACGATTCTCTCAATAAGAGGAGTCTGACTGTCTCTCTGTCTGTGTGTGGAGTGCTGCTGGGCTGCTTCTATCGTTCGGGACTTTTCATACAATTGGATGTTGGAACCGCAGCGCACTCTCTCTCTCTCTCTCTCTCTCCGTAACGTTCCAAAAAGCTGTCGCAAGTTGTGTGCTTTCCAGTGGCCTCATTTCACAACATGTTATCTGTTCCTGAAGAGATCAGTGTTCTCCGCGGGTGGGAAATGGCACCAGCAATCTGTATCCGCCTCAGTTTGAGACTGTCAACAGGCGGCCAGCCATTAACCCTCTGCTTTCCGAACAAAGCGCCATTTCCATACCTTCACTCTGTACAGTAACTCTGTCTAGCCTGTGCCATTATTATTAATAATAAATCTTCAATAACTCTTGCGACCGCACTCGAAATATCGCGTGCAGTTTTGGTCACAGAACTACAAAAAGGATATTAATAATGAACGAGCATTTGATGTAGCACTTTTCTTCCAGACATCTCAAAGCGCTTCACAGAATAGACTGTAAAGTGAATTGACTGTATATATGTGGGCAAAACATGGCAGCCGATTGCGCACAGCAGCGTCCCACAGTCGTGGATTGAGTGACCAAATTATTATTTGTTTTTTTTTGAGGGATTATTATCAGGCGGGTGGAGGAATGAAACTTGCCCAAGGTTTCTGCCTGCCTGGAATCGAACCCAGGTCTCTCGCTAGAGTACGGTGAGTGCTCTAACCATTGAGCTACAGGACTCCATATCGCAGCAAGGATACAGAGGAAGGCAACCAGAATGATCGAGGGGATGGAAGGACTGGACTACGGTTGCTGGGCGATATGATTACGGTCTTTAAGATTCTCAAGGGTAATAAGATAATAAGGTATTTTATCTTGTACAGAACAAGTAGAAACAGAGGGTATGGCCCGCGAATGAAGGATGTCGATTCAGAACAAATCTGCGCAGGCCCCACTCCAGTGAGCGAGTTGGAAACATATGGGACAGGCTCCCCAGGGAGACCGACGGTGGAAGCAGAAAATGTTATTTGTTTCAAGAACAAACGACAGTGGATAGATTTCTGCA